>CM053026.1:730712831-731153689 GCA_028564925.1 Lithobates sylvaticus
CTGGTAGTATTTCTTTCCTTACTTCTTTTTTCCCCTCCATCCCTTGCATGCCTCCTATCTTCTTTTCTTCCTCCTTTAATTTTTCCTCTATAGCTTCCATGTCCTTTTTTTTTTTTCCTCCTCCTCCTCCTTCCTCCCTTCCTTCCTCCCCTTTCTCTTATTTTTCTCCATCCCTTGTATGCCTCCTAACTTATTTTCTTCCTTTCTTAATTGTTATCCCTATTCTGTCTTTGCCTTTTTCTTCCTTTACTTCATTTTTTTCCATCCCTTGCAGACTATTCAAAAAAAAAAAATGCTGCCTTCCTTGATTTTTCTTCCATTCCACTTATTCCCCTTCCTTCTTTCCTTCCTCTTTTCCTTCCATCCTTCCGTTCTTCCTCCCTTCCTTATTTTTTCCTTAATTTATTGCATGACTATTACATAGTTACATAGTTACATAGTTAGTTAGGTTGAAAAAAGACACAAGTCCATCCAGTTCAACCACAAATAATAAAAAAAAAATATATATATATCATACAATCCCATATACCCCATTCTATACCCACAGTTGATCCAGAGGAAGGCAAAAAAAAACCCAGCAGAGCATTCTCCAATTTGCTAAAGCAGGGGAAAAAAATTCCTTCCTGATCCCCCGAGAGTCAATCAGATTTTCCCTTGATCAACTTTACCTATAAATGTCAGTACCCAGTTATATTATGTACATTTAGGAAAGTATCCAGGCCTTTCTTAAAGCAATCTACTGAGCTGGCTAGAACCACCTCTGCAGGGAGTCTATTCCACATTTTCACAGCTCTTACTGTGAAGAAACCTTTCCTTATTTGGAGATGAAATCTCTTCTCCTCTAGACGTAAAGAGTGCCCCCTTGTCCTCTTTGTTGACCGTAAAGTGAATAACTCAACACCAAGTTCACTATATGGACCCCTTATATATTTATACATGTTGATCATATCCCCCCTTAATCTCCTCTTATCAAGGGTGAATAAATTCAGTTCCTCTAATCTTTCCTCATAGCTGAGCTCCTCCATGCCTCTTATCAGTTTGGTTGCCCTTCTCTGCACTTTCTCCAGTTCCCCAATATCCTTTTTGAGAACTGGTGCCCAAAACTGAACTGCATATTCCAGATGAGGTCTTACTAATGATTTGAACAGGGGCAAAATGATATCTCTCTCTCTGGAGTCCATACCTCTCTTATACAAGAAAGGACTTTGCTTGCTTTGGAAACCGCAGCTTGGCATTAATTAACTTCTTTAATTTTCCTCTCTTACTTCCACATCCTTTTTCTTCTTTCCTTTCTTCCATGTTCTCTGCTTACCTTCTTGCCTTCTTCCCATTTGTATTTTAATTATTT
This sequence comes from Lithobates sylvaticus, assembly GCA_028564925.1. Taxonomy (NCBI): domain Eukaryota; kingdom Metazoa; phylum Chordata; class Amphibia; order Anura; family Ranidae; genus Lithobates; species Lithobates sylvaticus. Next base: position 730,714,180 of record CM053026.1, read on the forward strand.
GTTTGCACATTGAGTTACAGTCATTCACAAACACATAAATCATGTTTCCAATAAAGCAAAAGCCACCAAAACATCCACTTGATAAATTGGTGTTGGGAAGTAAATATTTAGCATTCAAAACAATTCAATTACTACTGTATGTGTGTGATCACAAGGAAGCATAGCCATGTGACATGAAAATAAATGAATGTTTTCTGTGGCTTTGATAAACAGAAGAGGTACAGGACAATTTTTGTGTTCAGAAAGTTCTGAGGTTTCCTGATAGTTCCTGACACAGGGATTTAAAAGGCCGCAATGTTTGTTGAAAGACAAAATGTTATGAAGCAACATCATATGTTTCCATTTCTCTGATTTATAGCCCCCCTTCACGGAGAACACTGCTCCTAGGCACCATCAATATCAATAGACTTTAGTTTGCTTGGACAGAGTTTAATAGAAGTACATATTTACTTTACAGTTTTATAAGATGGCGAGAGTGAATCTAGTGGTGTATGGGAATTGTCAATAAAAATAAATTATGTCAAGGAAAAAACAAAGCAAAATAAGTAGATCGGAGGTAGTAGACTGATTATACCTGTGACATCCTCTTGCTAGTCTCACATGGGGTATATTGAGAAACATTCAATTTGTTTTTATGCACTTCAAAAGTAGGTCAGTCACCACATGAACAATAAAACCAAATATTTACCCAAAACATCACACAAGGGTTAGATAATGAGCTAAAGTTGATCCAAGGCTAATCTCATCATAAGAACCTCCAAGAGTTAGCCAAATTAGTCAACAGACAGAAACAATAGATGACTCAATTAACTTAATTAACAATGGGAATGCACACCTAGGAGGCACACAATAGAGGAGACACACATAACATAAACAGTGATCCCAAACCACCTGAGACTGGCCGCCAACCAGGCACATCGTGCGTCTGTTGCTGGGGATTTTGGTGGGACTTTTTATTAAAAAATAAATAAATAAAAATGCAAACAATTTTTTGTTATAACAAAATTTTATTAACCGCTTCCCGACCGCCTCATGTAGATATACGTCTACAGAATGGCACGGGCAGGCAAAAGCACGTACGGGTACGTCCCCTTTAAATTGCCTGCCCGTGGGTCGCGCGCGCGCCGCCAGCGAGCTCCGTGACCACGGCCGCGGGACCAGCGGACTCGATCGCCACTGGTATCCCGCGATCGGTTACGGAGCTGAAGAACGGGGAGAGGTTTGTGTAAACAAACCTCTCCCCGCGCTTCCTACACTGCCTGTCATTGATCGGCTGTTCCCTGTCATCGGGAAAGCCGATCAATGACGTCAGACGTACAGCCACGCCCCCCTACTGTAAAAAAAAACACAACACGTCACACTGACTCCTCCCCGCCCCCTAGTGGTTAACTCCTTCACTGCCACTGTCATTTACATAGGAATCGGTGCTATTTAAATAGCACTGATTTCTGTATAAATGACAAATGTCCCAAAAATGTGTCAAAAATGTCCGATGTGTCCGCCATAATGTCGCAGTCACAATAAAAATCGCTCATCGCCACCATTACTAGTAAAAAAAAAAATATTAATAAAAATGCTATAAAACTATCCCCTATTTTGTAAACGCTATAACTTTTGCGCAAACTAATCAATAATCGCTAATTGCGATTTTTTTTACCAAAAATATGTAGAAGAATACGTATCGGCCTAAACTGAGGAAAAAAAAAAGTTTTTTTATATATTTTTTGGGGATAGTTATTATAGCAAAAAGTAAAAAATATTGCATTTTTTTCAAAATTGTCGCTCTATTTTTGTTTATAGCGCAAAAAATAAAAACCGCAGGGGCGATCAAATACCACCAAAAGAAAGCTCTATTTGTGGGAAAAAAAGGACGCCAATTTTGTTTGGGAGGCACGTCGCACGACCGCGCAATTGTCAGTTAAAGCGACGCAGTGCCGAATCACAAAAAGGGGCCTGGTCCTTTGGCTGCCAATTGGTCCGGGGCTGAAGTGGTTAAATAGAGAAAAAAGGGGATGACAGAGGGATGAGGGGTAAGGGAGGGAGGATGAGAGAGAGAGGATGCGCATGTGTAGGAGTGACAGCAACGCAGCCCGGCCAAGGCATGTGACCGAAGGCACAGAACCCGGAAGGAAGACCGGGTGAAGATGGAAGGCCCAGGACCCGCCGGATTGATCACAGAGCAGCGATGGAGGGCTCAGTCTGACAGGTAAGTGTACCCTAATGTGCTATTATGCTGTGCATACTTGTACATTATGGCATTACCTACCTCAGGGCCTCTATGAAGTAGTAATGCTTGTGAAGTTTACTACCGCTTTAATATCATAGGATCCCAGGAGCCTCTCAGGGGCCCCCTACTGACCTGGTGGCCCTTGGGCAGTGCCCAAGTGCATAGCTGCCAACATTTAAAAAATATTTTCTGGGACACGTTTTTTTACCAGTGGTATATTTATGGTTCAATGTTTTTATTGAGGTTTAACAAAAATAAAAGAGGAAAACAGTATCTGTCGTACTTCAATAAAGAATAAAGGTACATAGTCAAATGATTATGGATGACAGAGTAGGAATGACAAGCATATTTGAACTTCATAAGTGTATTTAATAGCTTAGTAGAAGGTGAAGGGCATTGTCTTCCCCCACAGACCGCCCCTTTTGGGAACACACTGGGGCTGATTTACCAAGCATTTGCGACATGAGTTGCGGCGCACGCCGCCGTGCAACGGCTGTTTTCGTATTCACAAAGCATTTGCGCCTGTAACACAGCGCGATTCCCCATTTACTATCATGTTGCCGACGCATGAGTGGGCGCGATCTGTGCGCCGCTTTAGACCTGGCGCAGTCATTGTTCAACTCAGAAAATAAAAGAAGCTGGAAGTGGCAATATTATGGGGGTGATGTGGGTGATGTGAGGAAGTATAGATATGACTGTCCAACTAACAAACATGCCCAAAATAGAACTGAAAATTATCTTTCTCTGAGCAGGCTTGCTGCACCTGCAAATACACTTGTAACTGCGCTAGGTCAATTTATGCACTGCGCATGCACACACGGAATTTGCGCCCGTTCATGTGCTCTGGTTCACTGCGCCGGCAAAATCTAAGTAAATATCAAGCCACGTAGGTTCATTTGCATAAATTGAACAGGCGCACATCTCAACTTGACTTTTTTTTTTTGCGCTAGTTCACTTCTATGGGTTTTTTAAAGGCTTTTTGAACACGTTAGCATTAAGAAATTAAAAAAATGAAGAAAAAAAATGCGTGGGGGTCCCCCTCAAAATCCATACCAGGCCCTTCAGGTTTGGCATGGATATTAAGGGGAACCCCGCGCCCAAAAGAATGGCGTGGGGGTCCCCCTCAAAATCCATACCCGACCCTGCAGGTCTGGCATGGATTTTAAGGGGAATCCCGCGCCAAAAAAACAAAAAAAAATGGTGTGGGGGTCCCCCTCAAAATCCATACCAGACCCTTATCCGAGCAGGCAACATGGCAGACCGCAGGAAAAGAGGGGGGGGCGAGAGAGGGCCCCCCCTCCTGAACCATACCAGGCCACATGCCCTCAACATTGGGAGGATGCTTTGGGGTCCCCCCAAAGCACCTTGTCCCCATGTTGATAAAGGGAAAAGGGACTCATCCCCACAACCCTGGCCGGTGGTTGTGGGGGTCTGCGGGTTTAAGTTTATTTTCCCAGTTACTGATAGTTTCAATTAAGATAGAGAAGTCAGTTTGTTCGGAAGTTTCTCTAGGAATGTTTGAAAATTGTACTTATAGGTTTTAGTTGAGTTGTTGGGAATATTGGTTCCTAGATATTTAATGGACGTGTTCATCCAGGTAAATGGAGATTGTTCCATAATAGCATTTTCAAGCGGGGTCTGGATGTTGAGACCCAAGATTTGAGATTTACTTTCATTAATTTTATAATACGAGATCAAGCTGAAGGTGTGCAGTAGCCTTTGAATTTCCGGGAGTGTGTGAAGTGGGTTGGTGACTATCAGACTCACATTGTCCGCATTAGGGGAAGTGCAGATCGTGTGCGCTAGAGGCTCCATGATTAACGCAAAAATAAGTGGAGACAATGGGCATCCTTGCCTGGTGCCGTTAGTGATCATGAAATCTGAGGAGAGGGTTCCAGAAGTTAAGACTTTGGCTGATGGTTGAGAATAGAGTGCTAAGACAGCGGACAAGATTAGGCCTGAGAATCCAAATTTACTCAGGACAGCTTCTAGGAACCCCCAGTGCACACAATCAAATGCCTTCTCAGTATCTAATGCTAAGAAGAACGTAGGGGTTTTGTGTAGTTCGGCGTATTTGAGGAGATTTTAAATTCTTCTTGTGGCATCTGGGGCTTGATGCCCTTTGATGAATTCTACCTGGTTCGGGTGAATTAGAGTGGGTAAAATATTCAGTAGTCTAAGGGCTAATGCTTTCGCGTATATTTTTTTATCAGAATTGAGTAGCGAGCTAGGCCTATAATTGCTAGGGAGGGAGATATCTTTGTCAGGTTTAGGTATAGTGGTAATGACTGCTGGTAGCATTTCTTTAGGGAAGTGACCTTTGGTCATTGCTAAGTTGTATATACTTACTAGATGGGGGGCTAGTGTGTCTATGAATTTTTGGTAATGTTCATTCGAGAAGCCATCAATCCCTGGAGCTTTGGATTTGGGTAGGCTGGAGATAAATTTCTTGATCTCGGGTACAGTGAATGGACGAGATAGAGTTGCCAGTTGGTCGTCAGCTAGTCTAGGTAGGTGAAGTGGCTGAAGGAAAGATTGTAACTGGTCTGCGGTAGCTTGCGGGGTCAGGGTATCTGCTTTAAGATCATATAGGGTAGCATAGTATCTTTAAAGATTTCTGCAATGCCATCTGGGGAAGAAATTTAGCTCCAGAGGCTTTATTAAACATAAAGGGGATTTTATGTGAAAAGCGTTTGCCTTTAAAGCATTTAGCCAAAAAAGCATCTGCCTTGTTGTTGAGAGCATAAAAATCAGCTTTGAGCGTTTTTGATGTGTTTTTCATACTGGTAGAGTAATAGATCTCTAAGTGATAATCTCAGTTTCATGAGATCTACTGAGGTTTGGTGAGTGGGGTTGCGTTTGTTCACCTCTTCCAGTGATCGAATATTCTGCATAATTTGTTTGAGCCGTTTTGAACATTGTTTTTTAGCCCGGGCAAGGATCTGGGAAACAAGGCTGATGGCAATTATTTGAGTAGGTGGTTGCTATTTAAGAGGGTGTAGAAAGATGTAAAGAACAGCTTCACTAATATCAAAGTTGTCCTTTAAACTAGCAAGATTGTTGAGAAGCGCTCTCATTGAACAACACGAGAATGCAGACCTCTTGAGCCCCCTCCCTTAGGGAAAGAGAGCCTTGACTGATGGAGGGCATGGCCAGGTGCCGGACAAGGGTAATGATTGGTAGAAACATGGGGGATTGGATGGGAGCTCAGGGAACGTGTGCCCCCAGGGAATTCTGGGTCTTTCGGAAGAATCGGATGGAAGAGCTGCCCACCCTCCTGCCCCTTTTTTCCTCTGTTACGGTATGTCACAGCTTGCTGCGGTTTCTTGACTTTGCCAGCATTTAAATGTAGCGTCCACACTTTATCAAAGTGTGCGCTATCAATGTAAATTTTGTTTTTCCCAGAATTGTAACAGAGTTCTGCGGGTTAATTGTACAGGATTTGCTTTGGCATCGGTTTGGCTGGGCTGTGCTGGAGTTCCGCCTGGTCATGGGTGCTGAGAGCCAAGCCTGGTTGGACGCGTTAGGTGCCAATCTTTCCCGGAGCCAATCAGTGGGCGCGTCTGGCCCCGCTGTGTAGTCTGGGAAGGGGTATTTAGGGTGCTGAAGTCACGTGTTCAGGGTTCGGCTGCTGATTTGATTCCTGGCTCTGGTCCGGGGTAGCCCCATGAGGGGTCCCGGGCCCAGGAGTATCTGCCGTCCCTGCAAGCATGGTCACCCTGACCAGCCCCAGAGGCCCTCATGGTCTGGGGCAGGGATCCGTCTGTTCCCGAGTCTCGGAACTGGCTAGTTCGAGGCCCAGTAACTGAAGGAGGATTCAAAGGCGTCCCGGTGTTCTCTTTGTATTGGAGGGACACGGCAACTCGTACAAGTGACCAGGGGAGGACTCTTCGGAGGAGGGCCAAGAAGCTGGCTGCTCGGTAAGAGCCTGGGAGCTGAGTTGTATGGACACTAGAGAATCCACACTTCCCACAGTATCGCCAAGAAGGCTGAGAGATCCAGGTACGGTGAGAAAGGTTCCTACTAATCTTCAGTTACAATTTAGTCTGTGGCAGAGACTTTGCAAAGTTTCTGGATCACATGTTGACTGCTAAATCTATGGTTAAAGGTTTATCCAGCAGTGAAGCGCCCAGTTGCGAGTGGCTACTCTCTGGGCTAACTAGTGACATTCAGTGGATGTCAGCAGTTCAAAGTGCCTGAGTTTTATCACCCGTGCCCTCTATTCCCACCTGAGACTGTGTTATGTTGGATGTTACCCCTGCAAAATAAAAATCCTCAAAAGGACTTTTGTGTGTCAGCTCTAAAGTTACTGGGTACTAACCCTGGGAACCCCTATACAATGAAAGACGAGCTACGAGGAGGTAATCGGTAAGCCCAGAAAAGTCAAGGCCGCCCATAGGGGTTATGGCCGCTACATAAAGTTGCTGTAATGGGCTATGCCCTTGATGGAAAATTGGAAGTTGGCTGTCTGTCAAGCATCTATGGTAAGGACAGGCAGAGGCGGCTCTAGGCTTTGTGAGGCCTTAGGCAAATCTTAGACATGAGGCCCCACTCATGCCCAAAATGGGAAAAATAATTAAAGCAATAGAAATTAACTGTATAAATTGCATGATATTCCCTTCAACTGTAACACACACATCAGGAGAATTAGGTGGCCGCGAGGCCCCTAGGAGTGCGAGGCCTTAGGCGACCGCCTAATTTGCCTAATTAGAGAGCCGCCTCTGAGGACAGGCCCCACTTCCCCCTTTTGGATTTGAGTGCTCACAGTACGACTGTGACTGGCACTGGTTAAATATGTTTACATGTTACGTGTTGGTATTTAATAAAGCTGTGGCCTTGCCCTTTCCAACCAAATGGTTGTAAGTGTTTTATTTAATGGGGTAAAAGGGCAAGGGTGGTGGGGGATTCAATCACATTGGGGTTACATTAATTGGGACCTAGGCCCATTGCGCCTCAGCAGTCAAGGTAAAATATAGAAGCTTTATTTTACAATCTTGCTTGATTGGCCTGAAAATATCAAACGAGATAAGGTTTGTCAAAAGCGCATGTATCCTCTATGGAGTCTGTAGTAGGTAATAAAAGTTCTATGGTAGGTAACAATTGAACTATGGCCCATTCATATGAAAGCTATAGCTGCATCATTGCTTATTTGTATGCAGTACACAACCTGCTTTCGAAGCCATTCTCCCTCTTCAGCATAATTCAGACTGTATATTTCTAACAATCAGTTTAATCAAGTCGTGTTACTAATCGTTCAGTTCTCGAATCTCAGTTCTTCCATTAGGTTTCATTACATTCACTGTCTCTCATTGCAAAGCCTGTGTTTATGCAGGCGATAATGAGACAACCCCGGCATTACCAATACTACATGTACAAAATATAGTAAGCATTACAATAATGTGTTCTGGAACAGATGGTCTGGTCACTCCATTTCTATGAAAAGTTTTTACTGTAGATTAGCTTGGAACGTTACAGCGTACAAACCACCAAACACAGCCAGAGAGTGCTAAAAAAAAAATATATATATATATTTATAGCACATGAACTACACTGTCAAAGCAATAAGTCTCCACCAGTACCAGACTGACCACTAAAAACCCTGCAACCTGATTAGTCAAGTAACTAAACAAATCTCATTGCTTTCTCTTATGTTAACATTATAATACAAAATAATCGGTGACTATGTTATTTGCAGAGTGTTTAACAGGAATGAATAATGAGGTTGTGTATATTTTCTCTTTTGTTACGTAGTCAAGGCTAAAAATGCAATAAAAATATAGTATTTTCCTTTACTGATACCAGGTAAAGTTCTAGGTTATTTTTTATGTTTTCAAGGCTATTCTCAGCTGCAATGCTGAACATAAAAGTTGTTTACAGAGCTTAGTAGCTCAAGCTGAAGTTTATACACACAAGTGAATTAGTTGGAGCATTGAGTCCTCCCCTTCACTATGCCTGCTCTGTTCAGCTGGGGCCATGTGGAGCCACATGGAGGTTCAGTCAGAGACTGAGAGTCTGAAAATAGAAAGCTTTTGCTACTTTCTCTTTATAAAATATAACAAGACCTAATAATTAAGGGTAATAACGTAAAGTGGAGAGCCACCCAAAAAAAAAAAAAAGAAATTGCTTTTCCTAAAAATTTGGAGGAAAAATATTTTTTTTTTAACTTACCAGAAATGGCTGTTGCTAGACAGATCGTCCTAATCTGCCTCTTCCTATTCCGCAGTAATCTTCAGTCTTCTCCTCCTCGCGTCGTCTTCTAGTGAATGGGGCGCAGTGTGTTCTGGTAACTGTGTCCCACAACACAGCGTGCCCCATTCACAAAGCGCTGCGGGACTCGCGCATGCGCAGTAGGAAACGGGCAGTGAATCCGCAAGGCTCCACTGTCTGTTTCCCTTAGTTGGAATGGCGGCGTCTGGACCCGAGAGCCGAGGGACGGACGGCCAACATCGCGGGCACCCAGCACAGGTAAGTGTGCTTATTAAAAGTCAGCAGCTACAGTGTTTGTAGCTGCTGACTTTTACATAACTTTTTTCCCGGCTGGCCCTCCCCTTTAACTTAAAGTAGTTGTAAATCATTTGTAGGGATCAGGTTCAAGGCAGGGACAAACTCATAGGTTTGTTAACAAATATGTCAGGTTTAATGCCAAGGATAGATACAAACAGATGTCATGCACATAAGAAAGTAAACTTCTGCAAAACTGAGCCTTACTGTATCTGTGGTCTGGCAAACTTCTTGGTTAAAGGTAAGTGTGTCCTTTACATTATTTTTATTGCATTTTAGTGTAAATATGAGATATGAGGTCTTTTTGATCCCAGATCTCATATTTAACCACTTCCGGACCGCCGCACGCCGATATGCGTCCTTACTTTGAAGGAGGATATCGTTGTTATGGCAGCAGCTAGCTGCCATAACCCCGGTATCCTCTTCTTTGGCCGGCAGTTCGATTCAAGATAAAAGGGGTCTCTGTGGCGGATTCACAGCGAGATCACTTTTATCGGCGGCAGGAAAGGGTCCCCCCCACCGCTTACCGGATCCGTCGGCAGCAGCGGAGGCGATTGGATGTTGTGCCTTCCTTGGCATGGAGACGAGTGATGGGAAGATGGCCCCCCACCCGTCTCCATGACATTGCAGGGCGGAAGCAACATCAAAACTTCACTTCCGCCCATAGCTCTTAAAGGGCCATTTTTTTTTAATTTACATTTTTTTTTTTTATTGCATTCTAGTGTAAATATGAGATCTTTTTGACCCCCAGATCTCATATTTAAGAGGTCCTGTCATGCTTTTTTTCTATTACAAGGGATTTTTACATTCCTTGTAATAGGAATAAAAGTGACACAATTATTTAAAAAAAAAAAAAAAAGTGTAAAAAAAAAAAATAAAAGGTAAAATTAAATAAGAAAAATTTTTTTTTTTTTTAAACGCACCCCGTCCCGCCGAGCTCACGTGCAGAAGCGAACGCATAGGTGAGTAGCGCCCGCATATGAATATGGTGTTCAAACCACACATGTGAGGTATCGCCACAATCGGTACAGCGAGAGCAATAATTATAGCCTTAAACCTCCTCTGTAACTCAAAACATGCAACCTGTAGAATTTTATAAACGTTGCCTACAGAGATTTTTAAGGGTAAAAGTTTGTTGCCATTCCACGAGCGGGCGCAATTTTGAAGCGTGGCATGTTGGGTATCAATTTACTCGGCGTAACATTATTTTTTACAATATAAAAAAAATAATTGAGCTAACTTTACTGTTGTCTTATTTTTTTATTCAAAAAAGTGTATTTTTTCTAAAAAAGTGTGATTGTAAGACCGCTGCGCAAATACGGTGTGGCAGAAAGTATTGCAACGACCGCCATTTTATTCTCTAGGGTGTTAGAATTTTTTTTTTATAATGTTTGGGGTTTTAAGTAATTTTCTAGCAAAAAAAATGTTTTTAACTTGTAAACAACACATCTAAAAAAGAAGCTTGGTCCTTAAGTGGTTAAGCGGTCCTGTCATGCTTCTTTTCTATTACATGGGATGTTTACATTCCTTGTAATAGGAATAAAAGTGACCCAACATTTTTATTTTTTTATTTTTAAAAGGACAGTGTCAAAATAAAAAATAAAAAGTAGCGCCCGCATATGAAACCAGTGTGAGGTATCGCCGCGATCGCTAGAGCGAGAACAATAATTTTAGTCCTAGACCTCCTCTGTAACTCAAAAACTGGTAACCTGTAGAATTTTTTAAACGTCGCCTATAGAGATTTTTAAGGGTAAAAGTTTGTTGCCATTCCACGAGTGGGCACAATTTTGAATCGTGACATGTTGGGTATCAATTTACTTGGCAAAACATTAACTTTCACAATATAAAAAAAAATTACTGTTGTCTTATTTTTTTATTCAAAAAAGTGTATTTTTTCCAAAAAAAAGTGCGATTGTAAGACTGCTGCGCAAGTACGATGTGACAAAAAGTATTGCAGCGACCGCCATTTTATTGTCTAGGGTGTTAGATAAAATATATATAATGTTTGGGAGTTCTAAGTAATTTTCTAGCAAAAAACGAAAAAATTCATTCAACTTGTAAACACAGAAATAAAATAAAAAAGATATTTATATTTTTTTTTTTCCATTATTCAATCTCTTGGGACGCAGCTAGGCTCCCAAAAAGTCCCACACATGTGGTATCCCCGTACTCAGGAGAAGCAACAGAATGTATTTTGGGGTGTATTTCCACATATGCCCATGACATGTTTGAGCAATATATCATTTAGTGACAACTTTTTGTAAAAAAATATATATATATTTTTTTTTTTTTCATTATTCAATCACAAAAAAAAAAAATATTTAATGGGCACAACATAGCTTGGGGTGTCTACTTTCCAAAATGGGGTCATTTGGGGGGGTTTGAACTGTCCTGGCATTTTATGCACAACATTAGAAGCCTATGTCACACGTCACCCATTCTTCTAACCACTTGTAGACAAAGCCCTTTCTGACACTTTTTGTTTACATGAAAACATATTTTTTTTTTTGCAAGAAAATTACGTTGAACCCCCAAACACTATATATATTGTTAAAGCAAGGGCCCTACAGATTAAAATGGTGGGTGTTGCATTTTTTTTTTCCACACAGTATTTGCGCAGCGATTTTCAAACGCATTTTTTTGTGGAAAAAATACACTTTTTTTTATTTAAATGCACTAAAACACACTATATTGCTCAAATTTTTGATGAAATAAAAAATATGATCTTAGGCCGAGTACATGGATACCAAACACGACATAAAATTGCGCACAAAACACGCAGTGGCGACAAACTACATACATTTTTAAAAGCCTTTAAAAGCCTTTACATGATACCACATTAGATTCACGGAGGAGGTCTACTGCTAAAATTACTGCCCTCGATCTGACCTTCGCGGTGATACCTCACATGCATGGTGCAATTGCTGTTACATATGACGCCAGACCAACGCTTGTGTACGCCTTTTGCGCAAGAGAAGGGGGGGGCAGGGGTGCTTTTTTTTTTTTTTTTTTTTTTTTTTTTATTTATTTAGCTTTTTTATTTTTATTTTTAAACTGTTCCTTCCATTTTTTTTTCTTTGTTATGATTTTTATTGGTATCTCAGGGAATGTAAATATCCCCTATGATAGCAATAGGCAGTGACAGGTACTCTTTTTTTGAAAAAATTGGGGTCTATTAGACCCTAGATCTTTCCTCTGCCCTCAAAGCATCTGACCACACCAAGATTGGTGTGATAAAATGCTTTCCCAATTTCCCAATGGCGCGGTTATATCCGGGAGGGGGGGGACATTCCCTCCCACTGCTTGTAAAAGCAGTCTAGGGGCTAATTACCCGCTAGAATTGCTTTAAATGAAAGCCGATCACTGGCTGAAAAGAATGATACCAAGATGATACCTAAACCTGCAGGCATCATTCTGGTATAACCATTCAAAGTCCAGCAACATACTGGACATATATATTGTAATCTTTTTTTTTTCATGCAGCCTCTGGCTGAACGAAAAAAAGAGATTGATTGGTGGGTATGCCCACCATTAGAATACGCCTGGTCCTTAATTTGTTAAAACCTCAAACTATGAATGCAATACTACATTTTCATTTATTTATGACCAAAATGCATAAAAAAATTACATAAGTGCAGAACCACGATGCATTTCCTTTTTTAGATTTTATTTTTAAATACATGGAATAAAAGAGCAGATGTCATTGCTTGCTTGTTTATTCATGAGCAGTGTGAATTTTACAGCTACATTTTAGACAGAGATATAAGACACAAATTTATGCAGCTCTCTATTCAAAATCTATTTATTTTCTTTGCTGCAACTATTTTAAGTACAGTGGAACCTTGGATTACGAGCATAATCCGTTCCAGGAGAATGCTTGCAATCCAAAGCACTCGCATATCAAAGTGAGTTTCCCCATAGAAGTCAATGGAAACAAAGATAATTCGTTCCACATTGACTTCAATTGCATGCAATACCGCATGTGGCCAGAGGTGGGGGGGGGGCGCCGGAGAGACTCAGAAATACTCGGAGACCGCTCGGATGCACTCTGAAACCCTTGTAAAGGCTCGGAAACACTCAAGAACGGAGTATTTCCGAACAGCTCTGAACAAATCAGAGTGTCACTGGCACCCCTGCACCTCTGGCCAAATGCGGTACTGCACAACGCAGAGGCTTGAATCCTTAACATTTTGCGAGACAACACTCGCACACCGAGTCAGGATTTAAAAAAAATAATTGCTCTTATTGCGAAACGCTCGTTAAACCGCGTTACTTGCAATCCGAGGTTCCACTGTACTTGAATTTGACCTGGTATCACTTTCAATTTGTATAGAAGGACTCATAGCAGGACTGTAAACCAATCAGTTGCACTGTATGCAAATGTGCTGACAAGAAACAAGCTGATAGGAGGAGTGAGCAGAGGGTTTACCCCATCATTCTCCTGCTGCTCTTTTACTGTCCCATCAGCAGCTAGAGGTAGAGGGACACCACAGGATCCCTTCTAAAGGTTTATTACTGCAACAGAGATCTGGTGTTATCTGGCTGGCTGTGTTTCCAGCAGCACTGTGTAAATCTCTGGTATGGATGGGCAGAAATGGATGGGGACATTTTTTGGCAAAAAAAAAGTCTCCTTTATATGTATTTCATGTGTATTTTTAGTTATTTGAATGGACTTTAGCTTTATCTATAGGTCAATTTATTATTTAGTTATTTATTTATTAATCAAATATTTACCGTATATACTCGAGTATAGGCCGACCCGAATATAAGCCGAGGCACCTAATTTTACCACAAAAAAATGGAAAAACGTATTGACTCGAGTATATGCCTAGGGTGAGAAATGCGCAGCTACTGTAAGTGGAAAAGAGGGTCAACAATGCCCATTTGCAGCCTCACTGTGCCCATTTGCAGCCATAGGTCCCCCAAACTTCAAACTTGGTAGTTAATGGTTCCTAGATGCCCCCTATCTGCAGCCGAAATTGGGGTCTCTGGACCCAAAGGATCCTGAAATAACATTGCTGCAGATGGACACAGTTGACTGACTTTGGGGCCCCGTATCTTGGGGCCACTTGGTGCTAGGAACCACAAGATTGGTATGCAAACACATTCAAACTAGCACTATAACATATCCAATGGGGTTCCTATTACCAAGTGGCCCCGAGATACGGGGCCCCAAAGTCGGTTCTGAAAATGTCAAGCACTTTTCTGCAGCAGAGAATGACATTTTCTGAACTGACTTTGGGGCCCCGTATCTCGGGGCCACTTAGTGCTAGGAACTCCATCTTTGGATATGTTGTAGTGTTGGTTCCAATGGGTTTGCACACCAAATTTACACCAAATTTAGTTCCTAGCACCAAGAGGCCCCCGAGATATGGGGCCCCAAAGTCAGGTCGGAAAATGTTATTTTCTGCTGCAGAAAAGTGCTTGACTCGAGTATAAGCCGAGGGGGGCATTTTCAGCACAATAAAATGTGCTGAAAAACTCGGCTTATACTCGAGTATATACGGTATTTATTATTTGATGATATAGGTGAGGATAAGAATTCGTTTTTTTGGCAATCACGTTTTAAGTCTGAGTTTGGAGCCGCTGTACCCAGCTGAGCCAATGTGAGGAATGTTTATGTTGTTCCGATAATATTTCAGTGGTGGAATGTTGTGCCAAGGCTTGTCTCTGACCCGTATAAACCATTCATCCTGTCAACAAATAAGAATGGCAATGGTCCATTTACATATTTGGTCATGAGATTTCAGTGAGCTGGAAAAAGTGCCAAAATCTGATGGAAATCATTTCAAAATTGCTCAGTGCTATTAGACTAAAAGCCTGAGCGCGCAAGTCCATTATAACCAGAGAGGAGTATAATTTGAGGTGCCCACATAACAGGAAATGAACTGGATTCTTTACAATTTCAAAAGGTTTTCACTTTTCACAAACAGGACAAGGGCACATTTAAAGTGACAGCCTGGTCAAACATGAACATTTACTTGAGATGCGAAATAGAGAAACCTCTCCAAAAAGGATACCAACAAATTAAAAAAAAAACTAATTTAATAGGGCTAGAAAGGGTTAAATAGGGAAGGGTTAAAAGAGGAAGTGAGAAATCTCTCCAATGGGGACTAGTGGGGTGAGGAAGCATCCCCCTGCCTTGTTACCCTACCCCTCAATTAATCATTGCCTTAGTACAGTGATGGCGAACCTTGGCACCCCAGATGTTTTGGAACTACATTTCCCATGATGCTCATGCACTCTGCAGTGTAGTTGAGCATCATGGGAAATGTACTTCCAAAACATCTGGGGTGCAAAGGTTCCCCATCACTGCCTTAGTACTTTTGGAAATGCCAAATACTTACCCAGGGGCAGACTGACAGCTCATGGGGCCCCCGGGCAAAAGGAGATCATGGGGCCCTCTGTGTTTCCGCCCATGTGTCCCCGCCCATATAATGCACATTCTTCTCACTGACCACCAATGTAAGGGACATTCTTCTCACTGACCACCAATGTAAGGATCATTCTTCCCACTGACCACCAATGTAAGGAACATTCTTCCCACTGACCACCAATGTAAGGAACATTCTTCCCACTGACCACCAATGTAAGGAACATTCTTCCCACTGACCACCAATGTAAGGAACATTCTTCCCACTGACCACCAATGTAATGAACATTCTTCTCACTGACCACCAATGTAAGGAGCATTCTTCTCACTGACCACCAATGTAAGGAACATTCTTCTCACTGACCACCAATGTAAGGAGCATTCTTCTCACTGACCACCAATGTAAGGAACATTCTTCCCACTGACCACCAATGTAAGGAACAATCTTCCCACTGACCACCAATGTAAGGAACATTCTTCCCACTGACCACCAATGTAATGAACATTCTTCTCACTGACCACCAATGTAAGGAGCATTCTTCTCACTGACCACCAATGTAAGGAACATTCTTCTCACTGACCACCAATGTAAGGAGCATTCTTCTCACTGACCACCAATGTAAGGAGCATTCTTCTCACTGACCACCAATGTAAGGAACATTCTTCTCACTGACCACCAATGTAAGGAACATTCTTCTCACTGACCACCAATGTAAGGAACATTCTTCCCACTGACCACCAATGTAAGGAACATTCTTCCCACTGACCACCAATGTAAGGAACATTCTTCTCACTGACCACCAATGTAAGGAACATTCTTCCCACTGACCACCAATGTAAGGAACATTCTTCCCACTGACCACCAATGTAAGGAACATTCTTCCCACTGACCACCAATGTAAGGAACATTCTTCCCACTGACCACCAATGTAATGAACATTCTTCTCACTGACCACCAATGTAAGGAGCATTCTTCTCACTGACCACCAATGTAAGGAACATTCTTCTCACTGACCACCAATGTAAGGAGCATTCTTCTCACTGACCACCAATGTAAGGAACATTCTTCTCACTGACCACCAATGTAAGGAACATTCTTCTCACTGACCACCAATGTAAGGAACATTCTTCTCACTGACCACCAATGTAAGGAACATTCTTCTCACTGACCACCAATGTAAGGAGCATTCTTCTCACTGACCACCAATGTAAGGAACATTCTTCTCACTGACCACCAATGTAAGGAGCATTCTTCTCACTGACCACCAATGTAAGGAACATTCTTCTCACTGACCACCAATGTAAGGAACATTCTTCTCACTGACCACCAATGTAAGGAGCATTCTTCTCACTGACCACCAATGTAAGGAACATTCTTCCCACTGACCACCAATGTAAGGAACATTCTTCCCACTGACCACCAATGTAAGGAACATTCTTCCCACTGACCACCAATGTAAGGAACATTCTTCCCACTGACCACCAATGTAAGGAACATTCTTCTCACTGACCACCAATGTAAGGAACATTCTTCTCACTGACCACCAATGTAAGGAACATTCTTCTCACTGACCACCAATGTAAGGAGCATTCTTCTCACTGACCACCAATGTAAGGAACATTCTTCTCACTGACCACCAATG
Source organism: Lithobates sylvaticus (assembly GCA_028564925.1). Lineage (NCBI taxonomy): Eukaryota > Metazoa > Chordata > Amphibia > Anura > Ranidae > Lithobates > Lithobates sylvaticus. Next base: position 730,730,924 of record CM053026.1, read on the forward strand.
TAAGGAACATTCTTCTCACTGATCACCAATGTAAGGAACATTCTTCCCACTGACCACCAATGTAAGGAACATTCTTCCCACTGACCACCAATGTAAGGAACATTCTTCCCACTGACCACCAATGTAAGGAACATTCTTCCCACTGACCACCAATGTAAGGAACATTCTTCCCACTGACCACCAATGTAAGGAACATTCTTCCCACTGACCACCAATGTAAGGAACAATCTTCCCACTGACCACCAATGTAAGGAACATTCTTCCCACTGACCACCAATGTAAGGAACATTCTTCCCACTGACCACCAATGTAAGGAACATTCTTCTCACTGACCACCAATGTAAGGAGCATTCTTCTCACTGACCACCAATGTAAGGAACATTCTTCTCACTGACCACCAATGTAAGGAGCATTCTTCTCACTGACCACCAATGTAAGGGACATTCTTCTCACTGACCACCAATGTAAGGAACATTCTTCTCACTGACCACCAATGTAAGGAACATTCTTCTCACTGATCACACATATATATATAGGGAATAAACTTACTTAGCCCAGGTTCACACTGACAGAGGAAATGAAATCGCGCAAGTTCAGCTAATCTCGCACGATTTCATACCAGCATGTCAGTGCGAGTTTGGCAGCGATTTCAGAGACATCTGTGCACAGATGTCTATAGAAATCGCACCCAGAAGTCGCCAAAAGTTGTACAGAAACTACTTTTGGGAATCGGTGATCATTTGTCATGCTATTTGACGTGTCAAATCACATGGCAAATTGCTCCAATGTGAACCAGGGCTAAGTGCTATTCCCTATATAACACTGATATCAAACGCAATTTATGGGTACAGTGGCTGGGCACAGTGGCAGCGGTTTGATGGGCACAGTGGTGGCAATTTATGGGCACAGTGGCTGCGTTTGATGGCACAGTGGTGGCAATTTATGGGCACAGTGGCTGCGTTTGAGGGCACAGTGGCTGCGTTTGAGGGCATAGTTGCTGCGTTTGATGGGCACAGTGGTGGCAATTTATGAGCACAGTGGCTGCATTTTATGGCACAGTGGCTGCGTTTGAGGGCACAGTGGTGGCAATTTATGGGCACAGTGGCTGCGTTTGATGGCACAGTGGCTGCGTTGGATGGGCACAGTGGTGGCAATTTATGGGCACCATGGCTGCTTTTGATTGCACAGTGGCTGCATTTAAAGGGCACAGTGGTGGCAATTTTTGGGCACAGTGGCTGCGTTTTATGGCACAGTGGCTGCATTTTATGGCACAGTGGCTGCATTTTAAGGGCACAGTGGCTGCGTTTGAGAGCACAGTGGTGGCAATTTATGGGCACAGTGGCTGCGTTTGATGGGCACAGTGGCTGCGTTTGATGGGGCACAGTGGTGGCAATTTATGGGCACAGTGGCTGCGTTTGAGGGCACAGTGGCTGTGTTTGAGGGCACAGTGGTGGCAATTTATGGGCACAGTGGCTGCCTTTGATGGGCACAGTGGTGGCAATTTATGGGCACAGTGGCTGCGTTTGATGGGCACAGTGGCTGCGTTTGATGGGCACAGTGGTGGCAATTTATGGGCACAGTGGCTGTGTTTGAGGGCACAGTGGCTGCGTTCGATTTCTTTTCAGTTTGCACCCCCCCCCCCCAAAATAAACTGCAACGCTCTGCAGGCAAAAACAAATTTAAAAAATGCACTCTTTTTTACATGGAGAGAGAGGGGAGAGAGAGAGAGGGGAGAGAGAAGGGGGGAGAGAAAGAGAGGGGGGAGAGAGAGAGAGGGGGAGAGAGAGAGAGAGAGAGAGGGGGGGAGAGAGAGAGAGGGGGAGAGAGAGAGAGGGGGGGGGGGAGAGAGGAGGGGGGAGAGAGAGAGAGGGAGAGGGGGGAGAGAGAGAGGGGGGGGGGAGAGAGAGAGGGGGGGGGGGAGAGAGAGGGGGGAGAGAGGAGAGAGGGGGGGGGGAGGGAGGAGAGAGAGAGGGGGGGGAGAGAGAGAGAGAGAGAGAGAGGGGGGGGAGAGAGAGAGAGAGAGAGGGGGGGGAGGAGAGAGAGGGGGGGGAGAGAGAGGGAGACCGACCTTAATTCTTCTGATACAAGAGCGGCCGTCCACTTCTCCTAGTGTCCTCGTGCAGTGGGCGGGGCGAATGGAAGGAGAAATCAGCTGGCTGGCGCCGCACGGGCCTAAACGAACTTAGCGTTCTCATGCTCCTCCCCTCACTTCTCCCCGGCAGACAGGCATTTCAGTGCGCGGCGCCGGATGCATGCATTACACAGCAGCAGCAGCGGCCGCCGCACTTTGCATTTTGCTGACACTGCCAACCAAGCCCCTAGTTAAAAGCGGCCCCAGGACTGGGGCGGACTGAGCCGGCCCGGGCCCCCCCCTGCACGGGGCCCTCGGGCGGCCACCGAATCACTGAATGGTCAGTCCGTCCCTGTTACCTAAATCTGTGGTCACTTGACAGCCCAGACTTTCTAGTCTTCTATCTCCTTTCTTGCCGAGGATGTGGCTCCTTCTTTGGTTGTCCATGTCACGTCCTGGGTGACGGGACACTTTCTGTTGGATATCCTGCAGTGAATTCCGTCTCCAGATTTGACTGGTCTTCTGCCGCATCGGATCGATTGGTCATGATGCCCTGGAAAAAGTGCCAGCAAGGGGCACCGATAGTAAACCTAAGTGGGTCTAAAGTCAGAAGTTTTTTTTTATCTTAATGCATTCTATGCATTAACCGATTGCCGACCAGCCGCCGCAGTTGTACTCGTTATGTTATGTTGCTTCCTTTTTTGGCCACTAGGGGCGCACGTGCACCCGCTGCTCGCCCCCTAAAGCCGATGCGAGTGCCCGGCGGTCACGATGACCACCGCGTTCCCGCGATCTCTCGTGACACGGCGAGAACCGGGATCTCTGTGTGTAAAGAGACTGATCGTGTGTTTATACAAAGTATGAACACCAATCTATCTCTTCCCCTAGCAAGTCCCCTCCCCCTTCAGTTAGAACACACACTACAGAACACATTTAACCACTTGATTGCCCCCCTAGTGTTAACCCCTTCACTGCTAGTGACATTTTTACAGTAATCAATGCATTTTTATAGCACCGATTGCTGTAAAAATGCCAATGGTCCAAAAATGTGTAAAAATTGTCCGATGTGTCGGCCATAATGTCGCAGTCATGATAAAAATCGCAGATCGCCGCCATTACTAGTATTACTATCTATCCCTAATGCCCCGTACACACAGTCGGATATTACGATGGAATAAGTCTAATCGGATTATGTTGTCGGAAAATCCGACCGTGTGTGCACTCTAGCGGGCTTTTTCCATCGGAATTTCCAACGGAAAAAATTTGAGAGCAGGATCTAAGGTTTTCCGACAACAAAATCTGATCTGACTTGTTCCGATCGTGTGTAGAGAATTCCGATGCACAAAGTGCCATGCATGCTCAGAAGAAATTTGAGATGAAAGCTATTGGCTACTGGCCTCTACGTAGTTCCGTCGTACGTTTTATACGTCACCTCGTTCCAAACTATCGGATTTTAAACTTTGTCCGACCGTGTGTGTGCAACACAAGTTTTGGACAAAATCCGTCAGAAAAAATCCGACGAATTTTGTGGTCGGAATGTCCGACCGTGTGTATGGGGCATTACTTTGTAGACACTATAACTTTTGTACAAACCAATCAATATACGCTTTTTGTGATTTTTTATTACCAAAAATATGTAGAATACAAATCGGCCTAAACTGAGAAAAAATTTGCTTTTTTAAAAAAAATGGGGATATTTATTATAGCAAAAAGTACAAAATATTGTGTTTTTTTTTTCAAAATTGTCGCTATTTTTTAGTTTATAGCGCAAAAAATAAAAACCGCAGAGATGATTAAATACCACCAAAATAAAGCTCTATTTGTGGGAATAAAAGGACATTAATTTTGTTTGGGTACAATGTCGCATGACCACGCAATTGTCAGTTAAAGCAACGCAGTGCCGAATTGCAAAAAATCTTCCAGGGGTGAAGTGAAGTAACATAAAACACCTTCCGTGTGCAGCAGAACCCCCCCCCCCCTCCCAGCCCACCTAATACATACCTGAGCCCCATCTCGATCCAGCGATGTTGCACAAGAGTCTCGGCTGGACGGGACTCTCTCTCCTCATAAATCAAAGTCAGATAGACAATGAGGAGAGAGAGGGGGTGGGGCCAATACGCGCCTCTGTGTCTGAGAAGAGCAGCTTGGCTCGGGTGTCCCCATAGCAAGCTGCTTGCTGTGGGGGCAGGAGGGAGGGGCCAGGAGTGCCAGCCAGGGACCCAAAAAGAGGAGGATCTGGGCTGCTCTGTGCAAAACCACTGCATAGAGCAGGTAAGTATAACAGGTTTGTTATTTTTAACCGCTTGCCGACCAGCCACGATCATTATACTGTGGCAGGTCGGCTCTCCTACGCAAACCGCCGTAGATGTAATTCGGTCTTTGCACAGGAGATAGCAGGCGTGTGCATGCTCACCACGCCGTGGGTCCATTCGACTAGATTTCCGCAGTCGGCCCGTGATCGCGGTGTACAGTGGCAGAACGGGGAACTGCCTCTTTAAACAAGGCGATTCCCTGTTCTGCCAGATGACATGTCAGAGATCTTCTGTTCCCAGTGCATTGTTCATTAACCACTTTCAGACCGGACCAATTTGCAGCCAAAGGAATGCCCCTTTTTGCGATTCGGCACTGTGTCGCTTTACCTGACAATTGCGCGGTCGTGCGACGTGGCTCCCAAACAAAATTGATGTCCTTTTTTTCCCACAAATAGAGCTTTCTTTTGGTGGTATTTGATCGCCCCTGCGGTTTTTATTTTTTGCGCTATAAACAAAAAAGAGCAACAATTTTGAAAAAAAACGCATTATTTTTTATTTTTTGCTATAATAAATATCCCCCAAAAATATATAAAAAAACATTTTTGTTCCTCAGTTTACGATATGGATTCTTTTACATATTTTTGGTAAAAAAAATCGCAATAAGCGATTATTGATTGGTTTGCGCAGAAGTTATAGCGTTTACAAGATAGGGGATAGTTTTATAGCATTTTTATTAATATTTTCTTTTTTTATTAGTAATGGCGGCGATCAGCGATTTTTATTGTGACTGCGCGACATTATGGCGGACACATCGGACATTTTTTGACACATTTTTGGGACCATTGTCATTTATACAGCAATCAATGCTATTTAAATGCATTGATTCCTGTATAAATGACACTGGCAGTGAAGGGGTTAACCACAAGGGGGCAGTGTAGAGGTTAAGTATGCCTAGGGGTGTGTTTCTTACTGTGGGGGGGCGTGGCTGTCAGCTAGTGAATGCTGATCTCTGCTCCAATCACAGGGAGCAGAGCTTGGCGCCACTAGTTGCTAGGCAGAACGGGGAGATGCTGTTTATCTCGGCATCTCCCCGTTCAGCCTTCCCGTGAGACGATCGTGGGTGTCCCCGCGGCAATCGAGTCCGCGGGGCCCGCGACCGGACTCACGGGGGTCCCGACCAGCGCGGCAGCGCGCCGCTCCCGGCGCGCTCCCGATGGCACGGACAGGCATTAAGGAGGGACTTATATATACGCCCTCCTGCCTGTACGTGCCATTCTGCCGTCGTATACCTGTGTGCGCAGGTCGGGAAGTGGTTAAAAAAATTTTTTAAATTAAATTAGACATGCTATTTGCCAATAGAACTTAACCAAAAAGTACATTCTATGCACCCAAAAATATAGAAAATATACCAAATCAAATCATTATTCAACCAAAAAAATGTCAAAGCAATAACTCCGAGGCCAATAATAAATAACACGTTATCTCCTCCGATTCCGCAACGTGTCTGGTTGACGAACTGAAAAGCACGAAATGAAAAGCGCAAACTGAAAAGTGCTCAATGAAAAACGCGAAAAGAAAAGTGCGAATCAACACTCACCAAACTTCTGCTAACACGAAATTAGCAGAAGGAGCCCAAAGGGTGGCGCTAAAGAGCTGAAAAACCACGTAGTACATCTAGTACGTCACTACGTTCGTAATTGTTGGTCAAAAGTTGTGTGACTGTGTGTATGCAAGACAAGTTTGTCTTCGGACATAATTCCACGGTTTTGTTGGCGGGAAAGTCCAATCGAATTTACGAGGCATAAATCTTAAAATCTTCACAATGGCCCTGAATGGCTTAATATGGCACATTATATGAAAAGCACAACATGAAAAAAACAAACCATTTTCAGGCCTTCGGGGCTGACATTGCAGCCTATAAATGAAATACGTTTTTGTCTTAAGTGCCCAATATATTGCAATCTATCCTTTATCTGAAGAATTGAAATAAGAAATTATTAGGAACTATTTCATGTGTTCCCACACAGAGAGGACAACACCAGGCAGGAAGTGGCCACATTTTAATTCAGAGTAATAAAGGACGTGGTTAATGGTCACCAAAAAGAAATGTGGGGACAGATTGGGAACAGAGCCTGGGAATTCTTGTATGTTGTGATCACTGGAACTCTTCTGTTACCAAGAAACTTGTATCAAAAATAATAATGGAGCTGCCATGGCTGACCCACTTCTGAAATATTAGTTGCTTGGCTGTCTTTGGCTTCACTACCAAGCTGACCAGGATGGCCTGATATGTACAATTGTTCCAGGTCAGTGACTCAGAAAGTACCAGACAGCCAGACAACTAACATTTTCGTAAGGAGAGGTAAGTCATAGCAGTTTCTATGTAGTCTGTATAAGCAAAGGTTTTAGGAGGCAAGACTTTTGAGGCACCACAAAATCACAATGCTGTTTCCATAAATCAGTATAGCTTGTCTGATACAAATTTAAAAGAAAAATAACGTAAAAAGGTTCAATAAGAGCAATATAGTCATAAAGACCCCAAACTTAGTCTAGCTCTATCACCCTCTCTAATGTAACAATCATTACTCCTATATTGGTAGTGATAGATGATTTAGCGTGATGCGTTTCCCACGATAAGAGGGTCAATTTGCTCTAAAGTAACCAACTTTAGCACCGAAAGCTCCCCCTTTATGACCAGGCCATTTTTTTCTATTTGGCACTGCACTATTTTAACCACTTAAGGACCACCCCACGTACATGTACTGCAGCAAGTTGGCCCTTAAGCGCAAAAAAATCACGTACCTGTAGTGTCTGATTTGTCTTCCGCAATGTCGCAGTCCCGCTAAGGGCTCATGCACACAGGGCCTATGTGTCCATGCATATATAAACTGTCAGAGGTGTTTGGAGGCATAAGCTTTTGGTGTCAGTAAAAAGAACAGCCAGCCTGTGCTTCCAGGAGCAGTAATAACGAGCTGTAAAAACGAAAAACGCCAAAAAAAACGCATCTAAAAGCGTCAAGCCACGTTTAGCCACGTTTGACGTTTTTACATTATAGAGAGTGTTTTCAATAAAAAATGCTGTAAAACACGCAAAAAACACTCATGTAAAAACGTGGCTAAAATCTTTAGTACATTTTAGTCGACTAAAACTAATTTTAGTCATCTAAAATCTAATGGTTGTATTTAAATAGTAATGTATTATTTAAGCATTTCTCTACAATTTCCAAACTCATTATATACTGGTGGAGTGAAAAATCTAATATGCTATTATTTATGGTATTGATGTATGAACATGCACTACAGACCAATGTTAATTTTGACGTCAAATTTCAGTTTAGTTTTAGTATTAGTCTTTTGACTAAACTGGCATTTTAGTTTTAGTCCCATTTTAGTCTTTTGACTAATTATCATTCAAAGTTCAACAGCGCTGAAAATTGACTTGGGCTGGAAGGAACACAAATGCACTTATACCTTTTCGGGGAGAATATCTTCTTAATGCAGGCAGCTGGTGCCATGTCTGGGACATTACCCACAGTGCAGTTTTCCATGCAGTTGTAGCGGTGCCACTTTTGCAAGGTGTCCTCTATGTGTAAATTTCGTTATTTTTCTCTCAGAACAGTAAAGGGGTTCTGAGAGTTAATTGTGTAGGTTAACTTTGGCATCAGTTTGACTGGGCTATGCTAGGGTTCTGCCTGGTTATGTGTACAGTTGGGTGCACATGACAGGTTCAGAACCAGGCCTGGTTGGACGTTTTGGGTATCGGCATTCCCCAGAGCCAATCAGTGGGTGCGTTTGGCCCCACTGAGGAGTCTGGGGAAGGGTACTTAAGATGCTGGAGTCACGTGTTTGGGGTTCAGTGATAGCTGCCTGTTCCTGGATCCGGACCGGGGTAGCCCCGCGAGGGGTCCCTGTCACGGGAGCGTGTGCCGCCCCGCAGCATGGTCAGTTCTACTAGCCCCACAGACCCGGTTGGTCTGGGGCAAGGATCCATCTGTTCCCGAGTCTCGGAACCGGATGGTCCGAGGCGCAGTAACTGAGGGAGGATTCAAGGCATCTGGGTGCGCTCTCAACTTGGAGGGGCATCGCAGCTCGTGTAAGCGACCGGGGGAGGACTCTTCGGAGGAGGGCCAACAAGCTGGCATCCCAAGAAGTGCCTGGTTGCTGGGTTGTCAAGGACACTGACGAATCCACGCTTTCCCAGTACTGCCAAGGAGATAGAGAACATTCCAGGTACTGAGGAAAGGTTCCTGTTCACTTTGATTGCAACTTTTCTTCAAGGTCAGAGACTTTGCAAGTTCCGAATTCAAGTGCTGACTGCCATAATCCCTGGCTAGAGATTTGTTCAGCTTTGAAGCGCCCAGCTGCGAGTGGCTACTCTCTGAGTTTGCATTATAGACTTCCTAATAGTCCGCAGTTCAAGGTGCCTGAGTTTCTTCACCCTTACCCTCTGTTCCCACATGAGACTGTGTCTGTTGGATACTACCCCTGCAAATAAAAACCTTTCTAAAGGACTTTTATGGTGTCAGCGTCCAAAGTCTGGGAACCCCTAGACATGGAAGAACAAGCCAAGCGGAGGAAACCGGTAAGCCCAAAACTCAAGGCCGCCCCATCGAGGGTTATGGCCGCTACACAGTTTTATCCCAGAACTTTTTATGTTGTTATTCTTTTATATTTTTGTACCAATACAGTTTTTTTCTGGAAATATAATTGTAATTTTGTGGTGCCTCAAAAGTCCTGCAGGTGACAAATCTTTTGCTCTTACAGACTTATATTAGCACGTGGTAAAGTCACGACAGCCAAATTAAATAATAAATAGCAATTTCTATATTTTCTCAAAACACCTTTCATATTTCATATACTGAAAGGGAACAATGCTGACTTCTAGACCAATAGAAATGAATGTCAAAAGAGAGCTTTTAGGAGCGTGTCTTAATTAATGTAATTAATGTAATTAATGTTGTTGAAATAGCTTTTTTTCTTATTTAATGAAACAATGCAGCTTTCTCTTTAGAATTACACACGCACTAATTGTCCTGAAAGAGAGGAAAAAAGAAGCAATGACCTAACTACGACAGCCAACCAAATCCCAAGGTGACACCATATCTCAGGGTTTAGTAGCTTGCAGCCTGAATAGAAGAATATAGCAGTGTGCCAAGCAACTTTGCTCTCAGCAACAGGTACCAGGATTCACATGCCCACCAAAATTAACATACTGGAACTGAGAAAGATTAAAGTGATATAATGTATATGAACTATTAAAATTTGGCATATTTTTCTATACGTGCCGTTAGAGTCCATTTTTTCTACCACTCAATTTATTAGGATGTGGCACATGTTTACTCTGGGTGTTTTATTGCCACCCGAGGGCACAGCAATCAATCCTTTTCTAAAGTGATCTTAAAGTCTTGTTTTGTTTTTTTTGTTTAAAAATAGCAAACATGTTATACTTACCTGCTCTGCAATCAATAATCGCTAATTGCGATTTTTTTTTTTACCAAAAATATGTAGAAGAATACGTATCGGCCTAAACTGAGGAAAAAAAAGTTTTTTTATATATTTTTTTTGGGGATATTTATTATAGCAAAAAGCAAAAAATATTGCATTGTTTTCAAAATTGTCGCTCTATTTTTGTTTATAGCGCAAAAAATAAAAACCGCAGGGGCGATCAAATACCACCAAAAGAAAGCTCTATTTGTGGGAAAAAAAGGACGCCAATTTTGTTTGGGAGCCACGTTGCACGACTGCGCAATTGTCAGTTAAAGCGACGCAGTGCCGAATCGCAAAAAGGTGCCTGGTCCTTTGGCTGCCAATTGGTCCGGGGCTGAAGTGGTTAACAACCAATGACTCACTCAGCTGTCAGTGGGGTTCCCCTGTTAACAGCTGAACTGTAAACTGTAGTCGCAGGCAATTGGAGCTGTAAAAAATAAAAAAATAAAAAACAGCCGGCAATGTTTATCAACAATATTGCTCAGCCGAAAGATAAAAAGAAACATTCTTTCTTTTAGTATCTTACTGTTTTTATTCATGTACAGATCAATGGGATGAACTTTGATCTGCAGATGAAGTCGGTTTACAGCTGTCAAGTAAAAAAAATTTAAAAAAATATCTATCTATCTATATATATAGATTTTTTTTTTAATTGTTCCTCTGTTTAACCCCTTATTAACCTATAGTAGGGATGGGCCCGGTGCTCGATGCGAACCCACGTTCGCATCGAGCACCGGGCGTTCGCTCGCTCGGCGAGCCCAGAACTATTTTGGCCGCTCGCATCACGTTCGTGTGATGCGAGCGGCCCCGCAATGCATTGCGGCGGCGCGGCCGGCGCAGTGCATTGCTGGCTGATGATTGGCCAAGCATGCACTGTGACCCCGCATGCTTAGCCAATCACAGCGCCGGAAACTCGAAGAGCCATAATTGGCTACAGGCAGGACGCCTGTAGCCAATTACAGCTCAGGGGCTTTAGTACACGCCCCCCCCTATAAAAGGCCGCCACGCCGTCTGCGCCGGTCACATGCTGTTCCGGCGCAGATAGAGCAGGATAGTTCTGTGACACTCTGCTGGATTTAGTTAGTTAGAGAGATTTACTTAGAGAGATTGAGTTAGATAGATTCATTTACAAAGATTGATTTAGAAAGAGGGGCTTGTAGTGTGTTCGTGGCAGGCAGGCACTGGCAGCAAACAGAGCTCCTGTATTTTGTTCCCAGAAGCACCTATAGGACTTGTAGTGTGTTCGTGGCAGGCAGGCAGAGCTCCTATATTTTGTTCCCAGAAGCACCTATAGGACTTGTAGTGTGTTCGTGGCAGGCAGGCAGAGCTCCTATATTTTGTTCCCAGAAGCACCTATAGGACTTGTAGTGTGTTCGTGGCAGGCAGGCAGAGCTCCTATATTTTGTTCCCAGAAGCACCTATAGGACTTGTAGTGTGTTCGTGGCAGGCAGGCAGAGCTCCTGTATTTTGTTCCCAGAAGCACCTATAGGACTTGTAGTGTGTTCGTGGCAGGCAGGCAGAGCTCCTATATTTTGTTCCCAGAAGCACCTATAGGACGTGTAGTGTGTTCGTGGCAGGCAGGCAGAGCTCCTATATTTTCTTCCCAGAAGCACCTATAGGACTTGAAGTGTGTTAGTCCCATCACACAGAGATCATATATTTTGTTCCCAGAAGCACCTATAGGACTTGAAGTGTGTTAGTCCCATCACACAGAGATCATATATTTTGTTCCCAGAGGCACCTATAGGACTTGAAGTGTGTTAGTCCCATCACACAGACCTACATTTTCTTCCCAGAAGCACCCATAGGACTTGAAGTGTGTTAGTCCCATCACACAGAGATCATATATTTTGTTCCCAGAAGCACCTATAGGACTTGAAGTGTGTTAGTCCCATCACACAGAGATCATATATTTTGTTCCCAGAAGCACCTATAGGACTTGAAGTGTGTTAGTCCCATCACACAGAGATCATATATTTTGTTCCCAGAAGCACCTATAGGACTTGAAGTGTGTTAGTCCCATCACACAGACCTATATTTTCTTCCCAGAAGCACCTATAGGACTTGAAGTGTGTTAGTCCCATCACACAGAGATCATATATTTTGTTCCCAGAAGCACCTATAGGACTTGAAGTGTGTTAGTCCCATCACACAGACCTATATTTTCTGCCCAGAAGCACCTATAGGACTTGAAGTGTGTTAGTCCCATCACACAGAGATCATATATTTTGTTCCCAGAAGCACCTATAGGACTTGAAGTGTGTTAGTCCCATCACACAGAGATCATATATTTTGTTCCCAGAAGCACCTAAAGGGCTTGAAGTGTGTTAGTCCCATCACACAGAGATCATATATTTTGTTCCAAGAAACACCTATAGGACTTGAAGTGTGTTAGTCCCATCACACAGACCTACATTTTCTTCCCAGAAGCACCCATAGGACTTGAAGTGTGTTAGTCCCATCACACAGAGATCATATATTTTGTTCCCAGAGGCACCTATAGGACTTGAAGTGTGTTAGTCCCATCACACAGACCTACATTTTCTTCCCAGAAGCACCCATAGGACTTGAAGTGTGTTAGTCCCATCACACAGAGATCCTATATTTTGTTCCCAGAAGCACCTATAGGACTTGAAGTGTGTTAGTCCCATCACACAGACCTATATTTTCTGCCCAGAAGCACCTATAGGACTTGAAGTGTGTTAGTCCCATCACACAGAGATCATATATTTTGTTCCCAGAAGCACCTATAGGACTTGAAGTGTGTTAGTCCCATCACACAGAGATCATATATTTTGTTCCCAGAAGCACCTATAGGACTTGAAGTGTGTTAGTCCCATCACACAGAGATCATATATTTTGTTCCCAGAAGCACCTATAGGACTTGAAGTGTGTTAGTCCCATCACACAGACCTATATTTTCTGCCCAGAAGCACCTATAGGACTTGAAGTGTGTTAGTCCCATCACACAGAGATCCTATATTTTGTTCCCAGAAGCACCTATAGGACTTGAAGTGTGTTAGTCCCATCACACAGACCTATATTTTCTGCCCAGAAGCACCTATAGGACTTGAAGTGTGTTAGTCCCATCACACAGAGATCATATATTTTGTTCCCAGAAGCACCTATAGGACTTGAAGTGTGTTAGTCCCATCACACAGAGATCATATATTTTGTTCCCAGAAGCACCTATAGGACTTGAAGTGTGTTAGTCCCATCACACAGACCTACATTTTCTTCCCAGAAGCACCCATAGGACTTGAAGTGTGTTAGTCCCATCACACAGAGATCCTATATTTTGTTCCCAGAAGCACCTATAGGACTTGAAGTGTGTTAGTCCCATCACACAGACCTATATTTTCTGCCCAGAAGCACCTATAGGACTTGAAGTGTGTTAGTCCCATCACACAGAGATCATATATTTTGTTCCCAGAAGCACCTATAGGACTTGAAGTGTGTTAGTCCCATCACACAGAGATCATATATTTTGTTCCCAGAAGCACCTATAGGACTTGAAGTGTGTTAGTCCCATCACACAGACCTACATTTTCTTCCCAGAAGCACCCATAGGACTTGAAGTGTGTTAGTCCCATCACACAGAGATCATATATTTTGTTCCCAGAAGCACCTATAGGTCTTGAAGTGTGTTAGTCCCATCACACAGAGATCATATATTTTGTTCCCAGAAGCACCTATAGGACGTGTAGTGTGTTCGTGGCAGGCAGGCAGAGCTCCTATATTTTCTTCCCAGAAGCACCTATAGGACTTGAAGTGTGTTAGTCCCATCACACAGAGATCATATATTTTGTTCCCAGAAGCACACTATAGGACTTGAAGTGTGTTAGTCCCATCACACAGAGATCATATATTTTGTTCCCAGAGGCACCTATAGGACTTGAAGTGTGTTAGTCCCATCACACAGACCTACATTTTCTTCCCAGAAGCACCCATAGGACTTGAAGTGTGTTAGTCCCATCACACAGAGATCATATATTTTGTTCCCAGAAGCACCTATAGGACTTGAAGTGTGTTAGTCCCATCACACAGAGATCATATATTTTGTTCCCAGAAGCACCTATAGGACTTGAAGTGTGTTAGTCCCATCACACAGAGATCATATATTTTGTTCCCAGAAGCACCTATAGGACTTGAAGTGTGTTAGTCCCATCACACAGACCTATATTTTCTTCCCAGAAGCACCTATAGGACTTGAAGTGTGTTAGTCCCATCACACAGAGATCATATATTTTGTTCCCAGAAGCACCTATAGGACTTGAAGTGTGTTAGTCCCATCACACAGACCTATATTTTCTGCCCAGAAGCACCTATAGGACTTGAAGTGTGTTAGTCCCATCACACAGAGATCATATATTTTTGTTCCCAGAAGCACCTATAGGACTTGAAGTGTGTTAGTCCCATCACACAGAGATCATATATTTTGTTCCCAGAAGCACCTAAAGGGCTTGAAGTGTGTTAGTCCCATCACACAGAGATCATATATTTTGTTCCAAGAAGCACCTATAGGACTTGAAGTGTGTTAGTCCCATCACACAGACCTACATTTTCTTCCCAGAAGCACCCATAGGACTTGAAGTGTGTTAGTCCCATCACACAGAGATCATATATTTTGTTCCCAGAGGCACCTATAGGACTTGAAGTGTGTTAGTCCCATCACACAGACCTACATTTTCTTCCCAGAAGCACCCATAGGACTTGAAGTGTGTTAGTCCCATCACACAGAGATCCTATATTTTGTTCCCAGAAGCACCTATAGGACTTGAAGTGTGTTAGTCCCATCACACAGACCTATATTTTCTGCCCAGAAGCACCTATAGGACTTGAAGTGTGTTAGTCCCATCACACAGAGATCATATATTTTGTTCCCAGAAGCACCTATAGGACTTGAAGTGTGTTAGTCCCATCACACAGAGATCATATATTTTGTTCCCAGAAGCACCTATAGGACTTGAAGTGTGTTAGTCCCATCACACAGAGATCATATATTTTTTTCCCAGAAGCACCTATAGGACTTGAAGTGTGTTAGTCCCATCACACAGACCTATATTTTCTGCCCAGAAGCACCTATAGGACTTGAAGTGTGTTAGTCCCATCACACAGAGATCCTATATTTTGTTCCCAGAAGCACCTATAGGACTTGAAGTGTGTTAGTCCCATCACACAGACCTATATTTTCTGCCCAGAAGCACCTATAGGACTTGAAGTGTGTTAGTCCCATCACACAGAGATCATATATTTTGTTCCCAGAAGCACCTATAGGACTTGAAGTGTGTTAGTCCCATCACACAGAGATCATATATTTTGTTCCCAGAAGCACCTATAGGACTTGAAGTGTGTTAGTCCCATCACACAGACCTACATTTTCTTCCCAGAAGCACCCATAGGACTTGAAGTGTGTTAGTCCCATCACACAGAGATCCTATATTTTGTTCCCAGAAGCACCTATAGGACTTGAAGTGTGTTAGTCCCATCACACAGACCTATATTTTCTGCCCAGAAGCACCTATAGGACTTGAAGTGTGTTAGTCCCATCACACAGAGATCATATATTTTGTTCCCAGAAGCACCTATAGGACTTGAAGTGTGTTAGTCCCATCACACAGAGATCATATATTTTGTTCCCAGAAGCACCTATAGGACTTGAAGTGTGTTAGTCCCATCACACAGACCTACATTTTCTTCCCAGAAGCACCCATAGGACTTGAAGTGTGTTAGTCCCATCACACAGAGATCATATATTTTGTTCCCAGAAGCACCTATAGGTCTTGAAGTGTGTTAGTCCCATCACACAGAGATCATATATTTTGTTCCCAGAAGCACCTATAGGACTTGAAGTGTGTTAGTCCCATCACACAGAGATCATATATTTTGTTCCCAGAAGCACCTATAGGACTTGAAGTGTGTTAGTCCCATCACACAGACCTACATTTTCTTCCCAGAAGCACCCATAGGACTTGAAG
The DNA here is from genome assembly GCA_028564925.1 of Lithobates sylvaticus. Classification (NCBI taxonomy): domain Eukaryota; kingdom Metazoa; phylum Chordata; class Amphibia; order Anura; family Ranidae; genus Lithobates; species Lithobates sylvaticus. The sequence continues at coordinate 730,746,711 of CM053026.1, forward strand.
TGTGTTAGTCCCATCACACAGAGATCCTATATTTTTTGTTCCCAGAAGCACCTATTGGACTTGAAGTGTGTTAGTCCCATCACACAGACCTATATTTTCTGCCCAGAAGCACCTATAGGACTTGAAGTGTGTTAGTCCCATCACACAGAGATCATATATTTTGTTCCCAGAAGCACCTATAGGACTTGAAGTGTGTTAGTCCCATCACACAGAGATCATATATTTTGTTCCCAGAAGCACCTATAGGACTTGAAGTGTGTTAGTCCCATCACACAGACCTATATTTTCTTCCCAGAAGCACCCATAGGACTTGAAGTGTGTTAGTCCCATCACACAGAGATCCTATATTTTGTTCCCAGAAGCACCTATAGGACTTGAAGTGTGTTAGTCCCATCACACAGACCTATATTTTCTGCCCAGAAGCACCTATAGGACTTGAAGTGTGTTAGTCCCATCACACAGAGATCATATATTTTGTTCCCAGAAGCACCTATAGGACTTGAAGTGTGTTAGTCCCATCACACAGAGATCATATATTTTGTTCCCAGAAGCACCTATAGGACTTGAAGTGTGTTAGTCCCATCACACAGAGATCATATATTTTGTTCCCAGAAGCACCTATAGGACTTGAAGTGTGTTAGTCCCATCACACAGACCTATATTTTCTTCCCAGAAGCACCTATAGGACTTGAAGTGTGTTAGTCCCATCACACAGAGATCATATATTTTGTTCCCAGAAGCACCTATAGGACTTGAAGTGTGTTAGTCCCATCACACAGACCTATATTTTCTTCCCAGAAGCACCTATAGGACTTGAAGTGTGTTAGTCCCATCACACAGAGATCATATATTTTGTTCCCAGAAGCACCTATAGGACTTGAAGTGTGTTAGTCCCATCACACAGACCTATATTTTCTTCCCAGAAGCACCTATAGGACTTGAAGTGTGTTAGTCCCATCACACAGAGATCCTATATTTTGTTCCCAGAAGCACCTATAGGACTTGAATTGTGTTAGTCCCATCACACAGACCTATATTTTCTGCCCAGAAGCACCTATAGGACTTGAAGTGTGTTAGTCCCATCACACAGAGATCATATATTTTGTTCCCAGAAGCACCTATAGGACTTGAAGTGTGTTAGTCCCATCACACAGAGATCATATATTTTGTTCCCAGAAGCACCTATAGGACTTGAAGTGTGTTAGTCCCATCACACAGACCTATATTTTCTTCCCAGAAGCACCCATAGGACTTGAAGTGTGTTAGTCCCATCACACAGAGATCATATATTTTGTTCCCAGAAGCACCTATAGGTCTTGAAGTGTGTTAGTCCCATCACACAGAGATCATATATTTTGTTCCCAGAAGCACCTATAGGACTTGAAGTGTGTTAGTCCCATCACACAGAGATCATATATTTTGTTCCCAGAAGCACCTATAGGACTTGAAGTGTGTTAGTCCCATCACACAGACCTATATTTTCTTCCCAGAAGCACCTATAGGACTTGAAGTGTGTTAGTCCCATCACACAGAGATCCTATATTTTGTTCCCAGAAGCACCTATAGTACTTGAAGTGTGTTAGTCCCATCACACAGACCACCTATATTTTCTGCCCAGAAGCACCTATAGGACTTGAAGTGTGTTAGTCCCATCACACAGAGATCATATATTTTGTTCCCAGAAGCACCTATAGGACTTGAAGTGTGTTAGTCCCATCACACAGAGATCATATATTTTGTTCCCAGAAGCACCTATAGGACTTGAAGTGTGTTAGTCCCATCACACAGACCTATATTTTCTTCCCAGAAGCACCCATAGGACTTGAAGTGTGTTAGTCCCATCACACAGAGATCCTATATTTTGTTCCCAGAAGCACCTATAGGACTTGAAGTGTGTTAGTCCCATCACACAGACCTATATTTTCTGCCCAGAAGCACCTATAGGACTTGAAGTGTGTTAGTCCCATCACACAGAGATCATATATTTTGTTCCCAGAAGCACCTATAGGACTTGAAGTGTGTTAGTCCCATCACACAGAGATCATATATTTTTGTTCCCAGAAGCACCTATAGGACTTGAAGTGTGTTAGTCCCATCACACAGAGATCATATATTTTGTTCCCAGAAGCACCTATAGGACTTGAAGTGTGTTAGTCCCATCACACAGACCTATATTTTCTTCCCAGAAGCACCTATAGGACTTGAAGTGTGTTAGTCCCATCACACAGAGATCATATATTTTGTTCCCAGAAGCACCCATAGGACTTGAAGTGTGTTAGTCCCATCACACAGACCTATATTTTCTTCCAGAAGCACCTATAGGACTTGAAGTGTGTTAGTCCCATCACACAGAGATCATATATTTTGTTCCCAGAAGCACCTATAGGACTTGAAGTGTGTTAGTCCCATCACACAGACCTATATTTTTCTTCCCAGAAGCACCCATAGGACTTGAAGTGTGTTAGTCCCATCACACAGAGATCCTATATTTTGTTCCCAGAAGCACCTATAGGACTTGAAGTGTGTTAGTCCCTTCACTCAGACCTATATTTTCTGCCCAGAAGCACCTATAGGACTTGAAGTGTGTTAGTCCCATCACACAGAGATCATATATTTTCTTCCCAGAAGCACCTATAGGACTTGAAGTGTGTTAGTCCCATCACACAGAGATCATATATTTTTTCCCAGAAGCACCTATAGGACTTGAAGTGTGTTAGTCCCATCACACAGAGATCATATATTTTGTTCCCAGAAGCACCTATAGGACTTGAAGTGTGTTAGTCCCATCACACAGACCTATATTTTCTTCCCAGAAGCACCTATAGGACTTGAAGTGTGTTAGTCCCATCACACAGAGATCATATATTTTGTTCCCAGAAGCACCTATAGGACTTGAAGTGTGTTAGTCCCATCACACAGAGACCTATATTTTCTTCCCAGAAGCACCTATAGGACTTGAAGTGTGTTAGTCCCATCACACAGAGATCATATATTTTGTTCCAGAAGCACCTATAGGACTTGAAGTGTGTTAGTCCCATCACACAGACCTATATTTTCTTCCCAGAAGCACCTATAGGACTTGAAGTGTGTTAGTCCCATCACACAGAGATCTATATTTTCTTCCCAGAAGCACCTATAGGACTTGAAGTGTGTTAGTCCCATCACACAGAGATCATATATTTTGTTCCAGAAGCACCTATAGGACTTGAAGTGTGTTAGTCCCATCACACGGAGCTCCTATATTTTCTTCTCAGCAGCACCCACAGGACTTCTAGTGTGTTAGTGGCATCACACAGAGCTCCTCTATTTTCTTTGCAGAAGCACCCATAGGACTTCTAGTGTGTTAGTGGCATCACACAGAGCTCCTATATTTTCTTCTCAGCAGCACCCACAGGACTTCTAGTGTGTTAGTGGCATCACACAGAGCTCCTCTATTTTCTTTGCAGAAGCACCCATAGGACTTCTAGTGTGTTAGTGGCATCACACAGAGCTCCTATATTTTCTTCTCAGCAGCACCCACAGGACTTCTAGTGTGTTAGTGGCATCACACAGAGCTCCTCTATTTTCTTTGCAGAAGCACCCATAGGACTTCTAGTGTGTTAGTGGCATCACACAGAGCTCCTATATTTTCTTCTCAGCAGCACCCACAGGACTTCTAGTGTGTTAGTGGCATCACACAGAGCTCCTCTATTTTCTTTGCAGAAGCACCCATAGGACTTCTAGTGTGTTAGTGGCATCACACAGAGCTCCTATATTTTCTTCTCAGCAGCACCCACAGGACTTCTAGTGTGTTAGTGGCATCACACAGAGCTCCTCTATTTTCTTTGCAGAAGCACCCATAGGACTTCTAGTGTGTTAGTGGCATCACACAGAGCTCCTATATTTTCTTCTCAGCAGCACCCACAGGACTTCTAGTGTGTTAGTGGCATCACACAGAGCTCCTCTATTTTCTTTGCAGAAGCACCCATAGGACTTCTAGTGTGTTAGTGGCATCACACAGAGCTCCTATATTTTCTTCTCAGCAGCACCCACAGGACTTCTAGTGTGTTAGTGGCATCACACAGAGCTCCTCTATTTTCTTTGCAGAAGCACCCATAGGACTTCTAGTGTGTTAGTGGCATCACACAGAGCTCCTATATTTTCTTCTCAGCAGCACCCATAGGACTTCTAGTGTGTTAGTGGCATCACACAGAGCTCCTATATATTCTTCTCAGCAGCACCCACAGGACTACCGACTACAATGGCTGGAAGACCGCCAAGGGGAGGCAGAGCGTGCAGAGCCAAGAACACAGGGCAGGCAGGCTCTGTTTCTAGTGGACGTGGCCGTGGCCGTGGACGTGGTCGTGCATCGTCATCAGCACGTGGCCATGGGACACGCGCGTCTTTGTTTTCGGCAGCTGGACATGTGGAGCCGCATCATGCTGAAGGCTTTTTAGAATGGATGACCAAGCCCTCCTCATCCTCCTCATCCTCTCTCACCCAGGCTCAGGGTACTGGCAGAGCATCATCAGCCACCCCTTCCCTAGACCCACCATGTCCTCCTGAGGAGTCCCCCGAACTCTTTGAGCACAGTGTTGGGTACATGCTCCAGGAGGATGCCCAACGATTCGAAGGCTCGGATGATAATACCCAGCTTGAGGAATCTGGCAGTACTGTTCCACCAGCTGCAGCTTACTGCCAGGTTTGCTCTAGTGGTGAAGAGGGAGGGGATGATGAGGTCACTGACTCCACGTGGGTGCCTGAAGGGAGAGAGGATGAGGAGGAGGACGAGGAGGAGGAGGATGCGGCGTCACATGTCCAACGAGGCAGGATGCCCCCTGGAGGCCAGGTAGAGGCCAGCACAGCAACTGTACAACACCGCAGAGCTCCGCCTGTGCAGGGCGCTGCCTCTGCACGTTATCAGAAAAGTTCTTTGGTGTGGGCCTTTTTTGAGACGAGTGCATCAGATCGCACCACTGCTATTTGCAATATTTGTCTCAAGCGTATCTCGCGTGGCCAAAACATCAGCCGCTTGGGCACCACAAGCATGACCAGACATATGTCGACCTGCCATGCAGCTCGTTGGCAGGCACACATAAAAGACCCACACCAAAGAACTAAGCGGACCTCTCCTTGCTCCTCATCAGCTGGGATCTCCATCCCCACTACACCTTCAGTCCTCTCTGAAAGCTGCTCTGAGAGGACTGAAGGTGTAGAATTAGGTGTGTCACAACCAAGTACTTGCAGTACACCGACGTCCGATTGCAGCAGGCAAATTTCCCTGCCCCAGCTGCTGGACCGTAGAAAGAAGTACACTCCCAGCCATCCACATGCCCAGCGGTTGAATGCTAGCTTGGCTAAATTGCTAGCACTTCAACTGCTGCCTTTTCAGTTGGTAGACTCGGCCCCCTTCCGTGAGTTTGTTCAATGTGCGGTTCCTCAGTGGCAGGTTCCCAAACGCCACTTTTTCTCACGGAAGGCGATTCCGTCTCTCTACCGGCATGTGGAGGGCAATGTCCATGCCTCGCTGGACAGGGCGGTCAGCGGTAAGGTGCATATTACCGCTGACTCATGGTCCAGCAGGCATGGACAGGGACGGTACCTTTCTTTCACGGCCCATTGGGTCACTCTATTGGCAGCTGGGAGGGATGCAGGACAAGGTGCAGTAGTGTTGGAGGTTGTTCCGCCACCACGCCTCCAAAACGCTACTACTGCTACTGGTTGTGACACACCTCTCTCCTCCACCCCCTCCTCTTCTTCTTCCTCCAGTGCTCTGTCCTTGGAACCAGCGGTGCTCCGTAGGCGTACAAGGGGCTACGCAAGTACGCAGGCAAAAAGATGCCATGCCGTGCTTGCGCTGGTGTGTTTGGGGGACAGGAGCCACACTGGGCCAGAGGTTCTGGCAGCTCTGCAGGGGCAGGCCGAGAGGTGGTTGACGCCACGTCAGCTTAAGCCAGGAATGGTCGTTTCTGACAATGGCACCAACCTCCTCTCCGCCCTGCGACAGGGGCAGCTCACCCATGTGCCCTGCATGGCTCACGTCCTCAACCTGGTGGTGCAGCGGTTCTTGGGCAGGTTCCCAGGCTTACAGGATGTCCTGAGGCAGGCCAGGAAAGTCTGTGTGCATTTCCGCCGATCTTATAATGCCAGTGCTCGGCTGACTGAGCTGCAAAAGGAGCTGAACCTGCCCAAGAACCGCCTAATATGTGACATGCCCACCAGGTGGAACTCAACGTTGGCCATGCTGCAGCGACTGCACACGCAGCAGAGGGCCATCAATGAGTACCTTTGCGACTATGGCACCAGGACAGGGTCAGGGGAGCTTGGTTTTTTTTCCCCACGTCAGTGGAGCATGATCAGGGATGCATGCACTGTCCTCTCACCATTTGAGGAGGCCACGAGGATGGTGAGCAGTGACAGTGCATGCATCAGTGACACTGTCCCTCTTGTCCACCTGTTGGAGCATACGCTGCGTGGGATAATGGACAGGGCACTTGAGGCAGAACAGAGGCAGGAAGAGGAGGACTTCCTTGCCTCTCAAGGCCCCCTTTATCCGGACAGTGTTCCTTCTGTCCCACCCATCACACAGGAAGAGGATGAGGAGGAGGAGGAGGAGGAGGAGGATTGTGTGAGCATGGAGGTGGAGCCTGGCACTCAGCATCAGCAGCAGCAGTCTTTTAGGTATGATGTACAGTCCCAACAAACCAGTGGACTTGTACGTGGCTGGGAGGAGGTGGCTGGCGATCATGTCATCCTCAGTGACCCAGAAGACTCCGGACCGAATGCCTCAGCTAACCTACGCTGCATGGCCTCCCTGATCCTGCAAAGCCTGCGGAAGGATCCTCGTGTTCTTCGGATCAAGGAGAGGGACCATTACTGGCTGGCCACTCTCCTTGATCCGCGGTACAAGGGTAAGGTTGCGGACCTTATCTTGCCGTCGCAGAGGGAGCAGAGGATGAGACATCTCAGGGAGGCCTTGCAGAAAGGTCTGTGCAACGCGTTCCCAGAAACTGGGAGGCTACAAACTCCTGGTCCTGGGCGACGAGTTGCTGAGGCTTCGGTCAGTAGCAGAAGGAGCGGTGGGGAAGGTGGACGTCTGACCGATGCGTTCAGACAATTTTTTAGTCCGCAGCCCCAAGGTATGATCGGTTCCAGCAACCATCGCCAGCGTCTGATATACATGGTGCAGGAATACCTTGGGGCAAGGTCAGACTTGGACACCTTTCCCACCGAAAATCCTCTGGCTTACTGGGTCCTGAGGATGGATCACTGGCCAGAGCTTGCACAGTATGCAATTGAGCTACTGGCCTGTCCTGCCTCCAGCGTTCTTTCCGAACGCACATTCAGTGCTGCTGGAGGATTTGTCACCGATCATAGGGTGCGCCTGTCCACCGCCTCGGTTGATCGACTGACCTTCATCAAAATGAATCAGTCTTGGATCACCACCAGCTACCAGGCACCTGAGGCGGATATAACCGAATAATTTTTAATATCACATCCCTTCAAGACTGCCTATGCTGATGCTGAGTGACTGTCCTCTTATGTTCACTGACTATCCTCTTCCTCCTCCTCAATGATCCATGCCACCACACCAGTGCCTAAGGCACAATTTTTCAGCCCCTGTTTAACAGGGGCGTGTACATACAATTTTTATAAAAAAATGCTTCGCAACACGTGTGACTGCTGTGCTCCAAGTACAGTATCTGTGAGGGGTTGCAGTGTTGTGGCACCAGCACCAGCACCAGTGCCTAAGGCAAATTTTTCAGCCCCTGTTTAACAGGGGCGTGTACTTACAATTTTTTAAAAAAATGCTTCGCAACACGTGTGACTGCTGTGCTCCAAGTACAGTATCTGTGAGGGGTTGCAGTGTTGTGGCACCAGCACCAGTGCCTAAGGCAAATTTTTCAGCCCCTGTTTAACAGGGGCGTGTACTTACAATTTTTTAAAAAAATGCTTTGCAACACGTGTGACTGCTGTGCTCCAAGTACAGTATCTGTGAGGGGTTGCAGTGTTGTGGCACCAGCACCAGTGCCTAAGGCACAATTTTTCAGCCCCTGTTTAACAGGGGCGGGTAATTACAATTTTTTAAAAAAAATGCTTCGCAACACGTGTGACTGCTGTGCTCCAAGTACAGTATCTGTGAGGGGTTGCAGTGTTGTGGCACCAGCACCAGTGCCTAAGGCAAATTTTTCAGCCCCTGTTTAACAGGGGCGTGTACTTACAATTTTTTTAAAAAAATGCTTCGCAACACGTGTGACTGCTGTGCTCCAAGTACAGTATCTGTGAGGGGTTGCAGTGTTGTGGCACCAGCACCAGTGCCTAAGGCAAATTTTTCAGCCCCTGTTTAACAGGGGCGTGTACTTACAATTTTTTAAAAAAATGCTTTGCAACACGTGTGACTGCTGTGCTCCAAGTACAGTATCTGTGAGGGGTTGCAGTGTTGTGGCACCAGCACCAGTGCCTAAGGCACAATTTTTCAGCCCCTGTTTAACAGGGGCGGGTAATTACAATTTTTTAAAAAAATGCTTCGCAACACGTGTGACTGCTGTGCTCCAAGTACAGTATCTGTGAGGGGTTACAGTGTTGTGGCACCAGCACCAGTGCCTAAGGCACAATTTTTCAGCCCCTGTTTAACAGGGGCGGGTAATTACAATTTTTTAAAAAAATGCTTCGCAACACGTGTGACTGCTGTGCTCCAAGTACAGTATCTGTGAGGGGTTGCAGTGTTGTGGCACCAGCACCAGTGCCTAAGGCACAATTTTTCAGCCCCTGTTTAACAGGGGCGGGTAATTACAATTTTTTAAAAAAAAATGCTTCGCAACACGTGTGACTGCTGTGCTCCAAGTACAGTATCTGTGAGGGGTTGCAGTGTTGTGGCACCAGCACCAGTGCCTAAGGCACAATTTTTCAGCCCCTGTTTAACAGGGGCGGGTAATTACAAATCTTGATCTAATAGTTCACAGCAGGGCCCATTCCTGCGCCCACCAAGAGTAACTATGAGGGCCTACAGTCTTGTGGCAACACCGTCCACCACCACCGCCAAAGGCCCAATTTTTCTGCCCTGTTCATCAGGTGCTTGCAATTACAAATCTTGATCTAATAACTCACAGCAGGGCCCATTCCTGCGCCCACCAAGAGTAACTGTGAGAGCTTACAGTCTTGTGGCAACACCGTCCACCACCACCACCACCCCCAATTTTTCTGCCCTGTTCAACAGGTGCATGCAATTACAAATCTTGATCTAATAACTCACAGCAGGGCCCATTCTTGCGCCCACCAAGAGTAACTGTGAGAGCTTACAGTCTTGTGGCAACACCGTCCACCACCACCGCCAAAGGCCCAATTTTTCTGCCCTGTTCATCAGGTGCTTGCAATTACAAATCTTGATCTAATAACTCACAGCAGAGCCCATTCATGCGCCCACCAAGAGTAACTATGAGGGCCTACAGTCTTGTGGCAACACCGTCCACCACCACCGCCAAAGGCCCAATTTTTCTGCCCTGTTCATCAGGTGCTTGCAATTACAAATCTTGATCTAATAACTCACAGCAGGGCCCATTCCTGCGCCCACCAAGAGTAACTGTGAGAGCTTACAGTCTTGTGGCAACACCGTCCACCACCACCACCACCCCCAATTTTTCTGCCCTGTTCAACAGGTGCATGCAATTACAAATCTTGATCTATTAACTCACAGCAGGGCCCATTCCTGTGCCCACCAGTCTTGTGGCTACACCAACATCTAATAGGGCAAATTTCTGCAGAGTATATACGCCAGGCCCCTACTTTCAAACATCCAACTTACAAACGACTCCTACTTGCAAATGGAAAGAGAAAACAGGAAGTGAGAGGAAATCTACCCCTAGGAAGGGAAATTCTATCCTGTTAGATTTAATTTGGGAAAAAGGTATCTCCTCTCTACTGATACTTTATCACCAATCCTTGTTTCAATTAAAACCCCACTTTTTCCAAAAACATTTGTCATTGGGACGGAAAGTTAGGTGACATGTTCTGAACAGATGTGCAAAGACAGCAAATGTTACAGGGGTGATAACCCCTCCCTATGTTCTCCAAAAAGCTTAAAAATAGATTTTTTTGGGATGGAGCTACACTTCATAATGTACCTGTTCAGATTCTACTTAAGAACAAACCTAAAGCCGCAAGTGGTTTTAAATGGCTTCTTTTTTTCCTTTACAAATGTCATTTTGTGCAAGGACAGTTCTAAACACGGGAAACACATGCCACTTCACAGGCATACTTTAGACACCCCCCAGGTACCATATTTAAAGGAAAATTTCACTTTTTTTTTTTCACTTTATGCATCATTAAAATGACTGCTCCCGAAAAAACGTTAGTTTTTAAAAGTTCTTTTTGCATTGATATATGTCCCCTGGGGCAGGACCCGGGTCCCCAAACCTGTTTTATGACATTAACATGCATATTGGCCGTTGTAATTAGCACTTTTGATTTCGAACGTTCGCGTCCATTATAACGTATAGGGTTCGAAAATTCGCGCGAACTTTCGGTCGGTTCGAAGGTTCTGGTGCGAACCAAACCCGGGGGTGTTCGGCTCATCCCTAACCTATAGTTTACTCTAATCTGCTGTATTAAAGTGGTTGTAAACCCATTACAACTTTGTGCTACAGGTAACAGTGGCGGCCCGTCCATAGGGGGCGCCCGGGCGCCGCCCCCCCCCCTCCTTGCAGTTAAAAAAAATAAATAAATAAATAAAAAAAAAATTTCAAAAAAAAAAAAAAAAAATGTATTTAAACATGTCCCTTTAAGGGCGCCATGTCCCTTTAAGGGCGCACAGTGCAGTATGCACCGCTCTATCACCAATAGATAGATTCATGCATTGCATGAATCTATCTATTGGTCACCTCTGCCGCCCCCTATTCAGGTGTCCGGCCCCTGATCGGGCGCCGGGCATCTGAATTACAGTGGGGGGGGTGTTGCTGGAAGCGCCCCTATTAGAGCTGTAAGCTCTAATAGGGGACCCTCTTAGAGCGGTGTGCTCTAATAGGCTTCCCTAAGTGTAAACAGCGGGCGCACGGCCGTGCGTTTGCTGATTACACAGTATTGTGTTAGAGAAGCGAATACATCGCTTCCCTAACACAGACCCGCCTCTCAGCCAATCAGGTTGCCAGGTCTGTTACCTGTCACCTGATTGGCTGAAGTCACAGGCGCTGTGATTGGACGCTAGGCGTCCAATCACCTAGCGTCCAATCACAGCAGAAGAAGACAGGAGGAGCGCGGGAGAAGACATCCGACGGAGACACCGCTCGTCGCCTGACGCCGTCACCAGCTGCACACCGGGACAAGGTAAGTGCAGAGGGCAGGCAGGGGGCACAGTGGCAGCACTTAAGGGGCACAGTGGCAGAACTTGGGGCACAATGGAAGCACTTAAGGGGCACAATAGCAGCACTTAAGGGGCACAATGGCAGCACTTAAGGGGCACAGTGGCAGCACTTAAGGGGCACAATGGCAGCACTTAAGGGGCACAATGGCAGCACTTAAGGGGCACAATGGCAGAACTTGGGGCACAATGGCAGAACTTGTGGCAGAACTTGGGGCACAATGGCAGCACTTAAGGGGCACAATGGCAGCACTTAAGGGGCACAATGGCAGCACTTAAGGGGCACAATGGCAGCACTTAAGGGGCACAATGGCAGAACTTGGGGCACAATGGCAGCACTTAAGGGGCACAGTGGCAGCACTTAAGGGGCACAATGGCAGCACTTAAGGGGCACAATGGCAGCACTTAAGGGGCACAATGGCAGAACTTGGGGCACAATGGCAGCACTTAAGGGGCACAGTGGCAGAACTTGGGGCACAGTGGCAGAACTTGGGGCACAGTGGCAGCGTTTGATGGGCACAGTGGCAGCGTTTGATGGGCACAGTGGCAGCGTTTGATGGGCACAGTGGCAGCGTTTAATGGGCACAGTGGCAGCGTTTGATGGCACAGTGAGGCTGTTTGTTTGCGCCCCCCCAAAAATTTTGAGCACCAGCCGCCACTGACAGGTAAGCCTATAATAAAGCTTACCTGTAGCTACCCAGGATATCTCCTAAACCTGCACGGTTTAGGAGATATCCCCTGTCCCCTGCATGTGCCGATGACATCGGCACATGCACACTGGGGCAAACTGAAGCAATGGCGTGTAAATGCCGTTGCTTCAGTCTGTGTGCCATTACCGGCGGCTCCCGCGCGACGGAGGGGAAGACGAGGACGGCTGCGGGGGCTTCGTTCTCGGGTAAGTAATTCATAATGAGTATGCATTTCTCTTGCAGAGTTTTTTTTCATTTTATTTTTTTTTTTACCAGGGTTTACAACTACTTTAAATCCTTATTCTTCTTCTCCATTCAATTATTATTTTGCTGCTGATTTTTTTCTTTTTTTTTCATTTCTTTTTTATGAACTATTAATAATTTAAACTTTATTTTGTTTGCTTTGTTCGTTGATATTTTTACCCATATTTACATGTTTCACATTGAAAAAAGCGCAACATTTTATAAAAATGTTTTTATTTCATTTGTGAATAACTTTTCAATGCTTTGTACCATTGCAGACAGCTGAAGTATATCGGCGAGTACTAAAAAAAAAGTATCGGTACTCGTAAAACGAATGTTATCAGTGCATCCCTAGTTGATTTTGATTGTTGATTTTAGTTTCTAATTAGACATGTGCAATTCGTTTTGTTTTTCGTTTTTTTTCGTTATTTTCGTTCATTCGCTATCGTACGAATGACGAACGATTTGCTAAAAATTTTAACGAATAACGAATCGTTCGAATCGAACGAATCTGAATAACGAATCGTTCGAATCGAACGAATCCGAAAAACAACGAAAATCCGAAAAAAATAATTAGAAACAACGAATCTACGAAAGAAGAAAATCCGAAAAACGAAAACAGGAACAACGAAAATCAAAATGAACGAAAAAATTCGTACATTTGTAACTTTTTTTTTTTTGTTGAATTGGTAATTTTCTGCGTCCCTTACAATGGCGCTGCTTAACGTGTGGATGGATTGAACGAAAAAATTTGTACATTCGTAACTTTTTTTTTTTCGATTCGGAATTTTCCGTGTCTCTTACAATGGCGCTGCTTAACGTGCTTCGAATGGATTGAACGAAAAAATTCGTACATTCGTAACTTTTTTTTTCGATTTGTAATTTTCCGTGTCTCTTAAAATGTAATAATAGCATTCACATTACATAAAATTATGAATTATGCTCCGATTACGAATCTACGAATGTTACGAATGTTTCGAATGTAAGAATAAATACGAATGCGTCCGAATTTCGAATAAACGAATAAACGAAAGGTAAACTAACGGAAAAACAAATCAACGAAAATACGAATCGTTACGAATACGAACACCGACGACTTACGAATTTACGAATCGTTACGAATACGAACACCGACGACTTACGAATTTACGAATCGTTACGAATACGAACACCGACGACGTGCGAATTTACGAATCGTTACGAATCAACGGAAACGAAAAAAACGAAACGAAAATAAACAAATTTTTTTGTTGTGCACATGTCTATTTCTAATACTATTTGACATTTCTTAGGGGTGAACAAGAAAAGATTTTTGATTTGTTGATATTATTTTTTTTTATTTGCTATTTTTTTTTCCATGAAAGTGAGGTTACCCTTTAAGGGGTTAAAGTTTATTATGTATAATATTGGTCCTGTAGTGTTCTTCCTGTGCTCACGTCACAATTACAAATGTTCCTCTTCATATAACTGCAATTAGTGGGCAGCTTTTCTGAAAAGCGATTTACCTGTCAGAAACAAGCTGCTGGATTGTTCGTTCGTTTGGCGGCCAGCTGTAGAAGTCTAAATTGGCGCCGGCCCCTGATGACGACAATTCCTATAGAAACATGAATATCGGATTGCTAGAACTCATTTTCATTTGTGTTTTTCTGAACGCAACGCAGGACACAATTTCCAAAGCATATGGATAAACATTGGAGACATCTGCTCGCAGAACGTGTGAAATAGAACTCGGCACTGCCAATGCGGGTGTGTTTTGTTTCTCAAAATACAAAGCGGAGATAGAGATCCTTCAACAATTTTCTACAGGTTTAAGGATTACTTAAAGGTAAACTCCAGGTAAGCATCTAAACACAGAGATGAAATGATGATATGAGAGCTGTTGTATCTGCCAAAAGATTTGTGTTGATGTCTCTACATTCCTGAGATTTATACAGCCTTGTCATATATCACAACCAGCCTTGAGACCTATTTACTCCAAATAAATAATACCGCAATGAAGTAATGCAGCAAGGTCTTGTCCTTGCCTCCAGACTTGGACAGTGAAGGAGAAGCAACACACTAATAAGCTCATCACTCTGAACTCTCTTTCTGTCGGCATGTTCATGAGCATGGCACCACAACTGATTGGCTTCTTGTGCCGCTTTTCCCTCTTCCAGTCTGAGCTCTATTTTAAAGAGGTTAATTCCATAAAATTTCTGTTACTTACACTTGCTGCTTATAAAACCTTTCACTGTCACCCTTGATATCAGCCAGTGGCGGCTGGTGAAGTTTTAGGATGGGGGGGCGCCTATAGGGAGGAGGGAAGGAGGGAAGGAGGACACAGGAGCCGCTGTCTAACCTGTTGAAAGGTCCCACTGCTTGCCACCGTCACCTGCCACCACGGAGACAGGGTAAGTGCTGGCCAGACAGCGAGCGGAGGGGGGGGGGGGGTCACAGTGGCACTATTTGATGGGCACAGTGACAGCATTTGATGTGGCACTATTTAGTGGGCACAGTAACAGCATTTGATGTGGCACTATTTGATGGGCACAGTGGCAGCATTTGATGTGGCACTATTTGATGGGCACAGTGGCAGCATTTGATGGGCACAATGGCACCATTTTATGGGCACAGTGGCAGCAGTTGATGGGGCACAGTGGCAGTGCTTGATGGGCACAGTGGCTGCATTTGATGGGAACAGGGGCTGCGGTTGATGGCACAGTGGCTGCGTTTGATGGGCACAGGGGCTGCGTTTCATAGGCACAGTGGCTGTGTTTGATGGGCACAGTGGCTGCATTTGATGGGTACAGTTGCTGCGTTTGATGGGTACATTGGCTGCATTTGATGGGCACATTGGCTGCATTTGATGGGTACAGTGGCTGCAATTGATGGGCACAGTGGCTGCTTTTGATGGGTACAGTGGCTGCAATTGATGGGCACAGTGGCTGCGTTTGATGGGTACAGTGGCTGCAATTGATGGGCACAGTGGCTGCGTTTGATGGGCACAGTGGCTGCATTTGATGGGCACAGTGGCTGCGTTTGATGGGCACATTGGCTGCATTTGATGGGCACAGTAAGGCTGCAATTGATGTTTTTTTTCAGAATTTTTCAGTTTCTTTGCGCCCCCAAAAATTTTGAGCACCAGCCGCCACTGGCTGCAATGGTTACATACCCCAGCAAAAGGAGAGGTACACTTTGGATATCCCAACCAATTCTATGTCACTTTACAGAGTAATAGGGACTATAAACTACAATCAAATGTGTTATAACCAAAACCTGTAATAATAAAATTAAGAGGAAATTATTTAATATGATAGAGTAGATACATTTATATAGTCCTACAGACACAACTGGCCTTTTGAGGGCAACCGTAATGCTGATGCGAACCCACAATGTAATTGAGATTGACACCCCTGCTCTAAAGTGTCACCTGTTTATAAAACATTTAACAAAAAGCTTTCTTGGCGCTCTAAAGCAGGTATCCCCAACCACTGGGCAGCATGAGAGAGCCGACAAGCCGGCGGGCAGGAGGGAGCATGAAAAAGATGGCGAGCTGGCGGCCAGCTTGAGAGAGATGGTGCACGGACAAGAGAGCAGAGAGATGACATAATCTCTCACCGCCTGCCCTGCATCACCGCTGTTCCGCCTTCACTGTGCAGCTGCGGGCAGCAGAGAGATTACATCATCTCTTACTGCCCACCCTCTCTCTGGGGCCCAGCCAATGCACATGTGCTGCATCTGGTGGCAGGTGACGTGGCAAGTGACAATCTGCATCTGGTGACATGCGACATGATATGCTGTATCTGGTGGCAGGTGACATGGCAAGTGACAAGCTGCATCTGGTGGCAAGTGATAAGCTGCATACAAAGGCAGGTGACGTGACAAGTGACAAGCTGCATCTGGTGGCAGGTGACATGGCAAGTGAAAAGCTGCATCTGGTTGCAGATGACGTGGCAAGTGACAATATGCATCTGGTTGCAGATGACGTGGCAAGTGACAATATGCATCTGGTGGCAGGCGACATGATATGCTGTATCTGGTGGCAGGTGACGTGGCAAGTAACAAGCTGCATCTGGTGGCAGGTGACATGTGGTGGCAGGTGACATGGCAAGTGAAAAGCTGCATCTAGTGGCAGGTGACGTAGCAAGTGAAAAGCTGCATCTGGTGGCAGGTGATGGTGGCAAGTGATAAGCTGCATCTGGTGGCAGCTTACGTGGCAAGTGACAATCTGCATCTGGTGGCAGGGACATGATATGCTGTATCTGGTGGCAGGTGACGTGGCAAGTAACAAGCTGCATCTGGTGGCAGGTGACAAGTTGCATCTGGTGGCAGGTGACATGGCAAGTGACAAGCTGCATCTAGTGGCAGGCGACGTAGCAAGTGAAAAGCTGCATCTGGTGGCAGGCGATGGTGGCAAGTGATAAGCTGCATCTGGTGGCAGGTGACGTGGCAAGTGACAATCTGTATCTGGTGGCAGGGACATGATATGCTGTATCTGGTGGCAGGTGACATGGCAAGTGACAAGCTGCATCTGGTGGCAGGTGACGTGGCAAGTGAAAAGCTGCCTGTGGTGGCAAGCAATGGTGGCAAGTGATAAGCTGCATCTGGTGGCAGGTGACGTGGCAAGTGACAATCTGCATCCGATGGCAGAAGACAAGCTGCATCTGGTGGCAGGTGACATGATATGCTGTATCTAGTGGCAGGTGATGTGGCAAGTGACAAGCTGCATCCGGTGGCAGGATACAAGCTGCATCTGGTGGCAGGTGACGTGGCAAGTGATAAGCTGCATCTAATGGCAGTCGACGTGGCAAGTAAAAAGCTGCATCTGGTGGCAGGCGACGTGGCAAGTGAAAAGCTGCATCTGGTGACAGGCGACGTGGCAAGTGACAAGCTGCATCTGGTGGCAGGTGACGTGGCAAGTGACACACTCAGGGCTCCCATTGATCCTGCATTATGGTGAGTTGAACAATTTCATTTGTAATTACAATGTAATAATAGAAATAATGTGCTTCAAACATCCTGACACCATATCAACCATGGTGTCGTGAAGATTGAAGCACCAATACCAGCCATTGCCTCCACAAATTGCCCGCAAAAAACCTGCTTCCCTCACCCTGGCCCTTGGCATCATTTTCTTCCATGCAGCCGGTTCCTGGTGCCAAAAACGTTGGGGACCGCTGCTCTAAAGCACCCTTGGGACTGTAGTATGAAAGTGCTTGACATGGATCTTAATCTGATCTGCTGCTTTTAGCAGTTGGCAGCAAGAAGAAGGATAAACATAAAATGGCAATACAGAACGGCATGCGATTAATCCTTTAATAAATCCTATTCTCTTTACAAAATGACAGGTATGCTTAAATTACAACAGTTTATATTCAAACAAAGATTCCTGTTCAATAATAAACACAACAAGCACATAGGAAATTCACAGACGACTGTGCAGCATAAGGAATGATTACTTTCAATTAGCAATTTGCTTGAAGCAAACAAATGACTTTTATTGCATCACATTCATAATATGTTAGTTTACTCAGAAAATGATTTATCTAGGCGTTCAGAAGAACATATTACAGACTGCTAAAGCCAAAAAAAAAAATAAAAAAAATAATTACATTTACTAAAGTTTATCTTAACTTAAAAAAAAAAAATAACTAAAGTTTGTCAACACTTAAATCTAAAAGCCAGGCTGATATAAAAGAAACAAATGAATGCACCTCTGCATTTATTATTGCATTATTTAAAGTATTTCTTTAAATACAAGCAGTTTAATTACTTGAATTATGCCGGGTACACACGGTCGGAATTCTCGTCGGAAAAAGCTCTGATGGTTTTCCCATCGGAATTCCGACGGAATTTCGCTCAAACTGTCTTGCCTACACACGGTCACACCAAATTCCGACGGTCAGTAACACAGCGGCATAAAACACGTTCGACTGCACTATAAAAAGGGAAGTTTAATGCTTCTGAGCATGCGTCGAATTGTTTCCGAGCATGCGTCGAATTGTTTCCGAGCATGCGTCGGAATTTTGCGTGTCGGAATTGCATACACACGATCGGAAAATCCGATAGAAAGGTTTTCCGTCTGAAAAACTGAGAACAGGTTCTCGATCCAAAGTCCGTCGGAAATTCCGACAGAAAAAGACCGATGGGCATACACACGGTCGGAAAATCCGTTGAAAAGCTCCCATCGGACTGTTTCCATCGGAAATTCCGACCGTGTGTACGCGGCATTAGACTTGGCATCAACCTCCTGCAGTCCATGTACAGCAGAGTGAGAGAAGAAAAAATTGGACAAGTAGCCAATCAGTTCTTGTAATAATAAGAAGCATGCTGATAGGAGAGAGCAAAGTGACATAGAGATGATCTCATCAGTCTGCTGTTTCGAGTCAGGGGGGCGGGTCCACAACAGCCTTTACTCAAAAAAAAGCGTAAGATGGTGCTAAGATTCAATTCAGAAGATTTAGGCTACTTTCACACTGCAGAGCCTGCTCGTTTTTGCGGCACTTTAGCGCTGTTTTACATGCGCTTTTTCAGCCGCTAGCGGTGCACTTTTTACCCATAAGTGGTAAAAAGTCCCATTTTGGTGCGCTTTCAAATCGCTTTTCAGGAGCTTTGGAAGCGTTGCCCATTTATTGCAATGGGCAGGGCTTTTTGGGAGCGCTATTTACATCACTCCCAACCCGCCCCAAAGATGCTGCTTGCAGGACTTTTCGTAACGTCCCGCAAGCGTACCGCCCCAATGTGAAAAGTAACACTGCAATGAATGGGAGGTGTTTTTTTAGGCGCTTTTCAGAGGCTTTTTCTAGCGCTAAAGCGCCTGAAAACTGAATTAGTGTGAAAGTAGCCTAAAGTTGATGTAAACCCGATTAATGAAATTTGACCTGGGCACATATATCTGCAGTGTTTTCTTATCTCTCTTCCAAGCTCTAAGTGCTGTGTCTTTCTCCTACCTAGTTCTTCTGTTATCAGCATGATAACTTCTGACAAGTTCTCCGACAACTGTGATAAAACCAGGCTGAATTTTGTGTCAGGGTGGGTGCTATAAATAGATTAGCAGAGAGGTGGTCTATTTACAGCACAGCTCCGCAAGTCTCTGCCTATGTGGACTGGGGGTGTGTGCCTTTTCTCCAATCAGCACTCAGTATATTGGGCGGAGGACACAGCTTGTAGACATAGCGGGGGGGACATCGCAGGATCCTAGTGACAAGGTAAGTTACCTGGACCAGGATTCTGCAATGCAATCCCGAGTGTGGCTCGGGGTTACCGCCAATGGTACTGAAATGTAACCCCGAGCCACATTTGCTAATACCGCCAGGAGGGTTAAAGATTCTTATTGGATACAGATGGCTAGATAGGCAGATAGTGGGTGTTGTGTGGGCAGTGTCTGAGTGTAATTTAAAAGTACTAGCTGGCTGGACTAACTTCCTCTAGCCCATTGAGCCCAGCTGAAGATACTGAATACAGAGGACGCCCTTACATAAAGTATCATCTATGTTCTTTTGTTTTATTTTCTCGGAAGGCTACTTTTAGTGTTTTTATGTTAGCATTTCTACTTTCTTTATAATAAATGAGATCCTTGCTTATTTAAGTTAATACATAGTTATAATAAATAGGGAAAATCCAAAACCACCCTATATTTATTTCAAGAAAGTTGTAGGCTTAGCAGAGATCACACATGTAAAGAAAAGGGGATTTTTGAGTTTCATGCCACATCCTATAGTACAGAAAAACAGGGAGGGGGTCCCCTAAGGGTTTGGACTTTTAAGGCATGTATGGTATATTACCCCAGATATAATATGAAATATTATGTATTTAGTAGAAAATGTTTTATTACAAAAAAATTAATTATACATAGAGCATTTGACAAAATATCAGAATAAAAGCTTTTGAAAAATTCGAACAACGATTTATACATACAGTATACAAATAGATATTTATGTGTAGGCGTTGACTCACACCTGACGCGTTTCGGAGGTTTTTGCAAATTTCCTCCTTCTTCAGAGGTAGGAGCACAACATTTCTAATATCTGAAGAATATTGTAATAGAATAATTTGTCAAAAGAGATGAATCTTAATGTATAATGATGTTTACAAAGAACATAAAAGTTTTTTTGTATATAAATATATGCATAGGAAAAATATTCACATACCGTTTACAGAGAGATTTTTCAATGTAGTTAAAAACAGTGGCTGGGAGGAGGAGCTCCTTAGACCAGATTTCTTGAAAAGATAGATTTCGATCAAAAATTGGTGTCCGTGTAATGGATGTGACCACTCCTAAAGATTTGTATCATATGTCTAGAATTTGTTGGAATCCCAAAAACGCATTGCACGTAACTTGGCACGATAACAGCAGGGGGCGCCTGTGAGACACACTGGGGTCGAGTATGAAGGCCCTGGTAGATTTGAAACATGTGTAAGTAATTGTAAATACATAAATGTATGGGTACTGAAAATTTATATTCACAGACCTGTGTTATAGATCTGTGACGTATCCTCATCAACCTTGCACTAGTGGTAGGACACCAATAAGCATTCAGGGGCTATGGAGAGAGGGTCAGAGATGTCCAGATAAAAAATCATCATAGTCACCTATGAATATCCCTCCCGAATGATCCCTACAATTAAAACCCCATAGTGTTGGAATGCACTGGGACATATGGGTATATTGTGGCTATATTTAAATGTATAGATATTGTTGAGCCTAATGTACACATATATATATATATATATCTTTCTCAATGTGTGTTGGCCATTGCAGGAACGGCTTCTATTATATTTGCATACATGACTAACATGGTGGCTCATTTATAGTTGTATATAGTATTGATATCCCATATAAAAATGCCCCAGCTTGAAAGCAAACAGGACGTGTCTAATGCACGCCAATAGTGTAGCAGAAACTGCAGAGCTGAATATAGTGTAAACATACCACCCGGAGGACAGGATGAACATAGAATGTGAGGATTTTAGTAGTAAGATTGCTATTTACCTCTTTGGCCGTTTGTACTCCGCTCGTCTCCTCCTCAGACTGGCAATTGCAGTCTGCTGGACGGGACGAGCGGTCTATTTCAATAAAATCCCCGCCCTGCACACAGCTGTTGTGAGTACAGCTGATTGCCAGGGGAAGGGGAGGTGACAGGTGCCTCGTAAATCCCGGCCCCCCGAGGGCTGCGCGCGCACCCGGGTCCCGCGCACCAATCGATGGCTGCGCATTGTGACCCGGGCACGCCCACTGCTCCCGCCGGCACGTCAGGCTTCACCGACGAGCGACGTACGCTCGCCGGGTGAAGCAATATGGAGTCCCGGCGTCGAGAAACGACGCCGGGAACTCCCACCATGCCGCCCGTCCATGCGGGAATGGGCGGGCGGCTGGGCGTGCCGGGCGGTCTCTCAGGACCACCCACATCCTGTACCGCTGCCAAGTGTGTGCAAACTGATGGATATAGTGTTGTCTTGGAGCTCCTTCATCCATACACTGTCCAGCGAATCTTCAATGTATTGAGGGGGAAGCAAAGTTTAATGGAGAGAAAAAAACACAAAAAATCAATTATACAATTATACAGATTACTCATAGCGGTTTAAGACATAAAGTTACAGAGTAATACATATTTATATTTGAAGAATGAAATATATGGACTTGTATATATACACAATTATTGGCATATATCGAGTAAACAGAGAATATATATGGCAAGAGAGATACCATCAGATATTACATTACATGGGAGGGAGTAGCTGGATGGTGTATATATGAAATGCCTTAGCTGGTACTACAATAATATTCGTGCATACATCTATGATCTAATATCTAGCTTGGATTCCCTATACATTGCATACGCATAGTACAAAGGTAGATTGACATTAATGCTGTTTTACTAACCTGTCCCTAACCAGGAACAGTATATGATCTCTATCTATAGTCAAAATATTTTTCTAGATATCTTATGAACTATGCGCATACAGATGCAGGGATCATATCATTAGATGCTCTATATTGTGTCTACACTATGCAAAAGTCAAAGGCAGAACACTATTGGGATAGCTGAATAGGACGATATATTATTCAAATATCGAGCGTACAGACACATGCACAGTAGAGGGTTTGACGTAAGAAAAAACAAGGAGGACCCAAATGTTTGATCCGGCAGGAGGCACTAAGATCAAAGGGAAGAAAGGATGGTTGTGTTGTATGTTATTAACAAACAGATATAATGTATCTATTTTTCCATCCCTCCAGAGGAGAAACCCTCCAGGAATGGTTTAAACCAGATTGCCTCGTTGAGGCCTGGAGTTTGGGTCGCTTTGAGCTTGAAAATCCATCGTGCTTCCAATTGGAGGAGGGATTTATTCCAATCTCCTCCTCTCGGATTGGGATGGATGCGATCCAGGATGAGGAATTTAATGTTTGGAAATTTACCCGCATGAATGGTGGTAGTGTGTCTCCCAAGCGGGAGGTCTGGGTCACAGGTCTTCATACTGTGAATGTGTCTGTAGGCTCTTTTCCAGAACTCCAGTTTGGTCTTCCCTATATAGAAGCAAGAGCAGTCGCACTGTAATAAGTAAATGACTCCCATGGTTTTACAGTTGGCAAAATGTCTTGGTTTAAATATCTGGCCGTCTGGTAATTTGGGATTTTTTTCTACCCACATATACCTACAGTATCTACATGATCCACACATATAGGTACCCCTATATTTACAATGCGTTTTGATATCGGCATTGAATTCACTGCTTGTTATTTGGTCTCTTAAGGAGGTAGTTCTCCTAAATGTGAATAAGGGTTTATCTGTCACGTATGGGCCTAGAGTGGGGTCTTCCGTTAGAAGGTGCCAGTACTTCTGCACTATTTTTCTAATTTGTTGTTCCTGATTGCTGAATCTGGATATGATTCTCAGAGGATTAGCCTCACTTCTAGGTATTTTTGAGTGCAGGAGGTCATCCCTGCTCCGTATGCTGGCTTGTTTGAAAGCCCTTTTTAGAGAGGAATGTGAGTAACCCCTTTCCAAGAGGCGGTCACGGAGGTTGTCAGCCTCCTGTTTGAAGATGTTATCATCCGCACAGTTACGTCGGATCCTTAGGAACTGACCATATGGTATAGAGTTTAATAAGGGTTTGGGATGGAAGCTGGTTGCATGTAAAATTGCATTCCCAGCTGTTGGTTTTCTATAGAGTTTGGTAAGTAGTTTACCATCCTCCCCCTTATATACTTCCACATCCAGAAAAGCAATGTTGGTGAAACTGTACGACATTGTAAAATTGAGATTGAATTCGTTCCTATTCAGCCTAGAGACACATTGATCCAACAGATCACGTGAACCGTCCCAGACGATGAAGATGTCGTCGATGTACCGGTACCACCCTAAAATGTGGTCCGTGTACATCGACAAGTCTTCATCGTCTAGGACTGTTTTCTCCCACTCCCCCAGGTACAGGTTGGCGTAGGATGGGGCACAACAAGTCCCCATCGCTACCCCCTGTACCTGGAGGTAGTGGGAGCCATTAAAGGTAAATATATTGTGTTCCAATATAAATTCAAGTAAAGTGGTCATGAAATCACCGTATGCGGGATCGACACCTACACTGTTTCGCAAAATGTGTCGAATTGCTGCCAAGCCCTTGCTGTGGGGGATGGAACTGTATAGTGCCTCAACATCAACTGTTACCAAAAGTGTATAGTTGGGCACCGAAAGTTTGTCTATAATTTGTAAAAAGTGCATGGTGTCTTTCACGTATGACGGTAAATTCATGACGAAAGGTTTGAGGAATTCGTCAATTAGTCGGCTTGCGTTCTCACTGAGGGAGCCCACCCCCGAAATTATTGGTCTCCCAGGCGGTTTGACCCTATTTTTATGCACTTTGGGAAGCGCATAAAATGTGGGTGTTATGGGGAAATTATTGCGGATAAATTTCCATATTTGTGTCGTAATAGTGTTGTTCCTGAGGGCAGCATCCACAAGTGTATAGAATTCTATATTGAATTTATTGATGATACTTGCAGGCATGCGTCTATACCAATTCTGGTTTTTAAGAATGTCGTTACACATGTTGGTATATTGTTCTTTGTCCAAGAGGACAACGTTGCCCCCTTTATCTGATGATTTAATTATAATAGCACTATTTTTAGCTAAATTATCTAAGGCTATGGTTTCATTTTTTGTTAAATTGGTTCTTGCAGGGGTAGATATTTTTAGTTTGTTGAGATCCCTATCTATTAGTTTCAAAAAGGCAGCTGCATTAGGGTTCGTGCTTGGTGCTGGACAGAGATCTGATTTCTTTTTTAATTTTGAGGAGTTTTTATTAATGTGTGATTCTTGTTTGTCTACAGATTCCAAAAGTTCTTGGAGGTCGACCCGATCGATGAAATCGGTCGGGTCGTTTTCCTCCAAAAGTGCTACCAAGTGATCTAGTGCTTGATTTTCTTGAGGAGTGCGATCCGGGGTTGCCCCTTGTTTGTCAAAAAGTTTTTTTTAAAATAAGTTTTCTGACAAATAACTGTAGGTCTTTAAAGACATCAAACTTGTTCGTGTTTTGGTGTGGACAAAAATTGAGACCCCTCTTAAGGAGGGAAGTCTCATCTATAGAAAGTGTGTGAGAGGAAAGATTGATGATATTGAGATCAGACTCAATAGATGTGCTAGAGGAAGTGTTGATACCTATAGATTGACTTGTGTATAAGTGTTTGGGTTGGTTAGAGACGGTTGTACTCCTGCCAGGATCCGCTCTAAAAAAGAGGGATCACTGCTAAGGGTCTCAAAGGATTCTGTGCCCCCATTATTGATTGGTGCTGGTGTGTTCTTATTGGTCACCCTGTTTGTGAGTGCTTGAGGATTAGACGTGGTGTCTGTAGTTTTGTATGTGGAGGTTATTAGTGGCGATTTTTTTGCCAGATGACTATCTGGCGAATCGCTCTGATACTGGCGTTTGTTGCTATGATTCGTCTTTGTTTTCTGTGTTGTATATAAGGTAGAGTTGGAGGAGGTACCCTGGTTTTTATTCCAGGGTCTTCCAGAGCTCAAGTTGTCCCTATTGAAGCTGCCCTTATAATTGTATTGAGTCCATTTATATGCCCTACCATTTTTGAAGGCGTCCTTGTCACGATTGAACTTGAAGCTTTTTTTCCCCAGGATAACCTTGTTGAAGGTCTCCAGGTGGGTTTTTAGTTTTTCTTCCCTATTTGTTATTGGTTTCTGAATTTTCAATTTTTGTAATTTATCACAGATACTTATTATTTCAAGGTCTAAGACAGATGATCTTTTATTATATTCCTCTATCAGGGTTTCCATCAGGCTACGTGAACAAACTTTTAAAATCTCTTCCCATTTGGTTTTGAAGTCAGAGTCCAGACCTTCCAAAGTAGGGAAGATCTGGACTCTGAGTCCCAGAGGGTTAATATCCTCTCGAATATAATTTTCAAAGGACCTGGAATGCCAGAACAAAGTGGATTTCTTTTCCAGGACCTTTGAAAGTTTGAAAAATAAAGATGATATCTCTGCCTCTATCTCCTCTTTATTGCCGAATTCCTTTAGATACCCCTCCATCAGGGATTTCCACTCGCTACCCGTAAACTCTGTCATAGCTAAAAAACGGAGATTTTTCTAGTGAATCACCTATGCAAATATGTATGTGTATATATGAACAGGTTTTGAAAAAACCCGGATCGATGTAGGTCCTAGTTACAGGACTACGTCTGTAATTATATAATAATAATTGAGTATAGTGTGTTCAATGCTAGCCTAGGCGGGGAATGGTATCTTCTACCCAATAATACAAGAAAGTTGTAGGCTTAGCAGAGATCACACATGTAAAGAAAAGGGGATTTTTGAGTTTCATGCCACATCCTATAGTACAGAAAAACAGGGAGGGGGTCCCCTAAGGGTTTGGACTTTTAAGGCATGTATGGTATATTACCCCAGATATAATATGAAATATTATGTATTTAGTAGAAAATGTTTTATTACAAAAAAATTAATTATACATAGAGCATTTGACAAAATATCAGAATAAAAGCTTTTGAAAAATTCGAACAACGATTTATACATACAGTATACAAATAGATATTTATGTGTAGGCGTTGACTCACACCTGACGCGTTTCGGAGGTTTTTGCAAATTTCCTCCTTCTTCAGAGGTAGGAGCACAACATTTCTAATATCTGAAGAATATTGTAATAGAATAATTTGTCAAAAGAGATGAATCTTAATGTATAATGATGTTTACAAAGAACATAAAAGTTTTTTTGTATATAAATATATGCATAGGAAAAATATTCACATACCGTTTACAGAGAGATTTTTCAATGTAGTTAAAAACAGTGGCTGGGAGGAGGAGCTCCTTAGACCAGATTTCTTGAAAAGATAGATTTCGATCAAAAATTGGTGTCCGTGTAATGGATGTGACCACTCCTAAAGATTTGTATCATATGTCTAGAATTTGTTGGAATCCCAAAAACGCATTGCACGTAACTTGGCACGATAACAGCAGGGGGCGCCTGTGAGACACACTGGGGTCGAGTATGAAGGCCCTGGTAGATTTGAAACATGTGTAAGTAATTGTAAATACATAAATGTATGGGTGCTGAAAATTTATATTCACAGACCTGTGTTATAGATCTGTGACGTATCCTCATCAAACCTTGCACTAGTGGTAGGACACCAATAAGCATTCAGGGGCTATGGAGAGAGGGTCAGAGATGTCCAGATAAAAAATCATCATAGTCACCTATGAATATCCCTCCCGAATGATCCCTACAATTAAAACCCCATAGTGTTGGAATGCACTGGGACATATGGGTATATTGTGGCTATATTTAAATGTATAGATATTGTTGAGCCTAATGTACACATATAAATATATATATATCTTTCTCAATGTGTGTTGGCCATTGCAGGAACGGCTTCTATTATATTTGCATACATGACTAACATGGTGGCTCATTTATAGTTGTATATAGTATTGATATCCCATATAAAAATGCCCCAGCTTGAAAGCAAACAGGACGTGTCTAATGCACGCCAATAGTGTAGCAGAAACTGCAGAGCTGAATATAGTGTAAACATACCACCCGGAGGACAGGATGAGCATAGAATGTGAGGATTTTAGTAATAAGATTGCTATTTACCTCTTTGGCCGTTTGTACTCCGCTCGTCTCCTCCTCAGACTGGCAATTGCAGTCTGCTGGACGGGACGAGCGGTCTATTTCAATAAAATCCCCGCCCTGCACACAGCTGTTGTGAGTACAGCTGATTGCCAGGGGAAGGGGAGGTGACAGGTGCCTCGTAAATCCCGGCCCCCCGAGGGCTGCGCGCGCACCCGGGTCCCGCGCACCAATCGATGGCTGCGCATTGTGACCCGGGCACGCCCACTGCTCCCGCCGGCACGTCAGGCTTCACCGACGAGCGACGTACGCTCGCCGGGTGAAGCAATATGGAGTCCCGGCGTCGAGAAACGACGCCGGGAACTCCCACCATGCCGCCCGTCCATGCGGGAATGGGCGGGCGGCTGGGCGTGCCGGGCGGTCTCTCAGGACCACCCACATCCTGTACCGCTGCCAAGTGTGTGCAAACTGATGGATATAGTGTTGTCTTGGAGCTCCTTCATCCATACACTGTCCAGCGAATCTTCAATGTATTGAGGGGGAAGCAAAGTTTAATGGAGAGAAAAAAACACAAAAAATCAATTATACAATTATACAGATTACTCATAGCGGTTTAAGACATAAAGTTACAGAGTAATACATATTTATATTTGAAGAATGAAATATATGGACTTGTATATATACACAATTATTGGCATATATCGAGTAAACAGAGAATATATATGGCAAGAGAGATACCATCAGATATTACATTACATGGGAGGGAGTAGCTGGATGGTGTATATATGAAATGCCTTAGCTGGTACTACAATAATATTCGTGCATACATCTATGATCTAATATCTAGCTTGGATTCCCTATACATTGCATACGCATAGTACAAAGGTAGATTGACATTAATGCTGTTTTACTAACCTGTCCCTAACCAGGAACAGTATATGATCTCTATCTATAGTCAAAATATTTTTCTAGATATCTTATGAACTATGCGCATACAGATGCAGGGATCATATCATTAGATGCTCTATATTGTGTCTACACTATGCAAAAGTCAAAGGCAGAACACTATTGGGATAGCTGAATAGGACGATATATTATTCAAATATCGAGCGTACAGACACATGCACAGTAGAGGGTTTGACGTAAGAAAAAACAAGGAGGACCCAAATGTTTGATCCGGCAGGAGGCACTAAGATCAAAGGGAAGAAAGGATGGTTGTATTGTATGTTATTAACAAACAGATATAATGTATCTATTTTTCCATCCCTCCAGAGGAGAAACCCTCCAGGAATGGTTTAAACCAGATTGCCTCGTTGAGGCCTGGAGTTTGGGTCGCTTTGAGCTTGAAAATCCATCGTGCTTCCAATTGGAGGAGGGATTTATTCCAATCTCCTCCTCTCGGATTGGGATGGATGCGATCCAGGATGAGGAATTTAATGTTTGGAAATTTACCCGCATGAATGGTGGTAGTGTGTCTCCCAAGCGGGAGGTCTGTAAATGACTCCCATGGTTTTACAGTTGGCAAAATGTCTTGGTTTAAATATCTTCATATTTTTTTCTACCCACATATACCTACAGTATCTACAGACACCACGTCTAATCCTCAAGCACTCACAAACAGGGTGACCAATAAGAACACACCAGCACCAATCAATAATGGGGGCACAGAATCCTTTGAGACCCTTAGCAGTGATCCCTCTTTTTTAGAGCGGATCCTGGCAGGAGTACAACCGTCTCTAACCAACCCAAACACTTATACACAAGTCAATCTATAGGTATCAACACTTCCTCTAGCACATCTATTGAGTCTGATCTCAATATCATCAATCTTTCCTCTCACACACTTTCTATAGATGAGACTTCCCTCCTTAAGAGGGGTCTCAATTTTTGTCCACACCAAAACACGAACAAGTTTGATGTCTTTAAAGACCTACAGTTATTTGTCAGAAAACTTATTTTAAAAAAACTTTTTGACAAACAAGGGGCAACCCCGGATCGCACTCCTCAAGAAAATCAAGCACTAGATCACTTGGTAGCACTTTTGGAGGAAAACGACCCGACCGATTTCATCGATCGGGTCGACCTCCAAGAACTTTTGGAATCTGTAGACAAACAAGAATCACATATTAATAAAAACTTCTCAAAATTAAAAAAGAAATCAGATCTCTGTCCAGCACCAAGCACGAACCCCAATGCAGCTGCCTTTTTGAAACTAATAGATAGGGATCTCAACAAACTAAAAATATCTACCCCTGCAAGAACTAATTTAACAAAAAATGAAACCATAGCCTTAGATAATTTAGCTAAAAATAGTGCTATTATAATTAAATCATCAGATAAAGGGGGCAACGTTGTCCTCTTGGACAAAGAACAATATACCAACATGTGTAACGACATTCTTAAAAACCAGAATTGGTATAGACGCATGCCTGCAAGTATCATCAATAAATTCAATATAGAATTCTATACACTTGTGGATGCTGCCCTCAGGAACAACACTATTACGACACAAATATGGAAATTTATCCGCAATAATTTCCCCATAACACCCACATTTTATGCGCTTCCCAAAGTGCATAAAAATAGGGTCAAACCGCCTGGGAGACCAATAATTTCGGGGGTGGGCTCCCTCAGTGAGAACGCAAGCCGACTAATTGACGAATTCCTCAAACCTTTTGTCATGAATTTACCGTCATACGTGAAAGACACCATGCACTTTTTACAAATTATAGACAAACTTTCGGTGCCCAACTATACACTTTTGGTAACAGTTGATGTTGAGGCACTATACAGTTCCATCCCCCACAGCAAGGGCTTGGCAGCAATTCGACACATTTTGCGAAACAGTGTAGGTGTCGATCCCGCATACGGTGATTTCATGACCACTTTACTTGAATTTATATTGGAACACAATATATTTACCTTTAATGGCTCCCACTACCTCCAGGTACAGGGGGTAGCGATGGGGACTTGTTGTGCCCCATCCTACGCCAACCTGTACCTGGGGGAGTGGGAGAAAACAGTCCTAGACGATGAAGACTTGTCGATGTACACGGACCACATTTTAGGGTGGTACCGGTACATCGACGACATCTTCATCGTCTGGGACGGTTCACGTGATCTGTTGGATCAATGTGTCTCTAGGCTGAATAGGAACGAATTCAATCTCAATTTTACAATGTCGTACAGTTTCACCAACATTGCTTTTCTGGATGTGGAAGTATATAAGGGGGAGGATGGTAAACTACTTACCAAACTCTATAGAAAACCAACAGCTGGGAACGCAATTTTACATGCAACCAGCTTCCATCCCAAACCCTTATTAAACTCTATACCATATGGTCAGTTCCTAAGGATCCGACGTAACTGTGCGGATGATAACATCTTCAAACAGGAGGCTGACAACCTCCGTGACCGCCTCTTGGAAAGGGGTTACTCACATTCCTCTCTAAAAAGGGCTTTCAAACAAGCCAGCATACGGAGCAGGGATGACCTCCTGCACTCAAAAATACCTAGAAGTGAGGCTAATCCTCTGAGAATCATATCCAGATTCAGCAATCAGGAACAACAAATTAGAAAAATAGTGCAGAAGTACTGGCACCTTCTAACGGAAGACCCCACTTTAGGCCCATACGTGACAGATAAACCCTTATTCACATTTAGGAGAACTACCTCCTTAAGAGACCAAATAACAAGCAGTGAATTCAATGCCGATATCAAAACGCATTGTAAATATAGGGGTACCTATATGTGTGGATCATGTAGATACTGTAGGTATATGTGGGTAGAAAAAAATCCCAAATTACCAGACGGCCAGATATTTAAACCAAGACATTTTGCCAACTGTAAAACCATGGGAGTCATTTACTTATTACAGTGCGACTGCTCTTGCTTCTATATAGGGAAGACCAAACTGGAGTTCTGGAAAAGAGCCTACAGACACATTCACAGTATGAAGACCTGTGACCCAGACCTCCCGCTTGGGAGACACACTACCACCATTCATGCGGGTAAATTTCCAAACATTAAATTCCTCATCCTGGATCGCATCCATCCCAATCCGAGAGGAGGAGATTGGAATAAATCCCTCCTCCAATTGGAAGCACGATGGATTTTTAAGCTCAAAGCGACCCAAACTCCAGGCCTCAACGAGGCAATCTGGTTTAAACCATTCCTGGAGGGTTTCTCCTCTGGAGGGATGGAAAAATAGATACATTATATCTGTTTGTTAATAACATACAATACAACCATCCTTTCTTCCCTTTGATCTTAGTGCCTCCTGCCGGATCAAACATTTGGGTCCTCCTTGTTTTTTCTTACGTCAAACCCTCTACTGTGCATGTGTCTGTACGCTCGATATTTGAATAATATATCGTCCTATTCAGCTATCCCAATAGTGTTCTGCCTTTGACTTTTGCATAGTGTAGACACAATATAGAGCATCTAATGATATGATCCCTGCATCTGTATGCGCATAGTTCATAAGATATCTAGAAAAATATTTTGACTATAGATAGAGATCATATACTGTTCCTGGTTAGGGACAGGTTAGTAAAACAGCATTAATGTCAATCTACCTTTGTACTATGCGTATGCAATGTATAGGGAATCCAAGCTAGATATTAGATCATAGATGTATGCACGAATATTATTGTAGTACCAGCTAAGGCATTTCATATATACACCATCCAGCTACTCCCTCCCATGTAATGTAATATCTGATGGTATCTCTCTTGCCATATATATTCTCTGTTTACTCGATATATGCCAATAATTGTGTATATATACAAGTCCATATATTTCATTCTTCAAATATAAATATGTATTACTCTGTAACTTTATGTCTTAAACCGCTATGAGTAATCTGTATAATTGTATAATTGATTTTTTTTTGTTTTTTTCTCTCCATTAAACTTTGCTTCCCCCTCAATACATTGAAGATTCGCTGGACAGTGTATGGATGAAGGAGCTCCAAGACAACACTATATCCATCAGTTTGCACACACTTGGCAGCGGTACAGGATGTGGGTGGTCCTGAGAGACCGCCCGGCACGCCCAGCCGCCCGCCCATTCCCGCATGGACGGGCGGCATGGTGGGAGTTCCCGGCGTCGTTTCTCGACGCCGGGACTCCATATTGCTTCACCCGGCGAGCGTACGTCGCTCGTCGGTGAAGCCTGACGTGCCGGCGGGAGCAGTGGGCGTGCCCGGGTCACAATGCGCAGCCATCGATTGGTGCGCGGGACCCGGGTGCGCGCGCAGCCCTCGGGGGGCCGGGATTTACGAGGCACCTGTCACCTCCCCTTCCCCTGGCAATCAGCTGTACTCACAACAGCTGTGTGCAGGGCGGGGATTTTATTGAAATAGACCGCTCGTCCCGTCCAGCAGACTGCAATTGCCAGTCTGAGGAGGAGACGAGCGGAGTACAAACGGCCAAAGAGGTAAATAGCAATCTTATTACTAAAATCCTCACATTCTATGCTCATCCTGTCCTCCGGGTGGTATGTTTACACTATATTCAGCTCTGCAGTTTCTGCTACACTATTGGCGTGCATTAGACACGTCCTGTTTGCTTTCAAGCTGGGGCATTTTATATGGGATATCAATACTATATACAACTATAAATGAGCCACCATGTTAGTCATGTATGCAAATATAATAGAAGCCGTTCCTGCAATGGCCAACACACATTGAGAAAGATATATATATATATATATATGTGTACATTA
Source organism: Lithobates sylvaticus (assembly GCA_028564925.1). NCBI lineage: Eukaryota > Metazoa > Chordata > Amphibia > Anura > Ranidae > Lithobates > Lithobates sylvaticus. The sequence continues at coordinate 730,779,777 of CM053026.1, forward strand.
GGCTCAACAATATCTATACATTTAAATATAGCCACAATATACCCATATGTCCCAGTGCATTCCAACACTATGGGGTTTTAATTGTAGGGATCATTCGGGAGGGATATTCATAGGTGACTATGATGATTTTTTATCTGGACATCTCTGACCCTCTCTCCATAGCCCCTGAATGCTTATTGGTGTCCTACCACTAGTGCAAGGTTTGATGAGGATACGTCACAGATCTATAACACAGGTCTGTGAAAATAAATTTTCAGCACCCATACATTTATGTATTTACAATTACTTACACATGTTTCAAATCTACCAGGGCCTTCATACTCGACCCCAGTGTGTCTCACAGGCGCCCCCTGCTGTTATCGTGCCAAGTTACGTGCAATGCGTTTTTGGGATTCCAACAAATTCTAGACATATGATACAATCTTTAGGAGTGGTCATATCCATTACACGGACACCAATTTTTGATCGAAATCTATCTTTTCAAGAAATCTGGTCTAAGGAGCTCCTCCTCCCAGCCACTGTTTTTAACTACATTGAAAAATCTCTCTGTAAACGGTATGTGAATATTTTTCCTATGCATATATTTATATACAAAAAAAAAACTTTTATGTTCTTTGTAAACATCATTATACATTAAGATTCATCTCTTTTGACAAATTATTCTATTACAATATTCTTCAGATATTAGAAATGTTGTGCTCCTACCTCTGAAGAAGGAGGAAATTTGCAAAAACCTCCGAAACGCGTCAGGTGTGAGTCAACGCCTACACATAAATATCTATTTGTATACTGTATGTATAAATCGTTGTTCGAATTTTTCAAAAGCTTTTATTCTGATATTTTGTCAAATGCTCTATGTATAATTAATTTTTTTGTAATAAAACATTTTCTACTAAATACATAATATTTCATATTATATCTGGGGTAATATACCATACATGCCTTAAAAGTCCAAACCCTTAGGGGACCCCCTCCCTGCTTTTCTGTACTATAGGATGTGGCATGAAACTCAAAAATCCCCTTTTCTTTACATGTGTGATCTCTGCTAAGCCTACAACTTTCTTGTATTATTGGGTAGAAGATACCATTCCCCGCCTAGGCTAGCATTGAACACACTATATTCAATTATTATTATATAATTACAGACGTAGTCCTGTAACTAGGACCTACATCGATCCGGGTTTTTTCAAAACCTGTTCATATATATACATACATATTTGCATAGGTGATTCACTAAAAAAATTCCGTTTTTTAGCTATGACAGAGTTTACGGGTAGCGAGTGGAAATCCCTGATGGAGGGGTATCTAAAGGAATTCGGCAATAAAGAGGAGATAGAGGCAGAGATATCATCTTTATTTTTCAAACTTTCAAAGGTCCTGGAAAAGAAATCCACTTTGTTTTGGCATTCCAGGTCCTTTGAAAATTATATTCGAGAGGACATTAACCCTCTGGGACTCAGAGTCCAGATCTTCCCTACTTTGGAAGGTCTGGACTCTGACTTCAAAACCAAATGGGAAGAGATTTTAAAAGTTTGTTCACGTAGCCTGATGGAAACCCTGATAGAGGAATATAATAAAAGATCATCTGTCTTAGACCTTGAAATAATAAGTATCTGTGATAAATTACAAAAATTGAAAATTCAGAAACCAATAACAAATAGGGAAGAAAAACTAAAAACCCACCTGGAGACCTTTAACAAGGTTATCCTGGGGAAAAAAAGCTTCAAGTTCAATCGTGACAAGGACGCCTTCAAAAATGGTAGGGCATATAAATGGACTCAATACAATTATAAGGGCAGCTTCAATAGGGACAACTTGAGCTCTGGAAGACCCTGGAATAAAAACCAGGGTACCTCCTCCAACTCTACCTTATATACAACACAGAAAACAAAGACGAACCATAGCAACAAACGCCAGTATCAGAGCGATTCGCCAGATAGTCATCTGGCAAAAAAATCGCCACTAATAACCTCCACATACAAAACTACAGACACCACGTCTAATCCTCAAGCACTCACAAACAGGGTGACTAATAAGAATACACCAGCACCAATCAATAATGGGGGCACAGAATCCTTTGAGACCCTTAGCAGTGATCCCTCTTTTTTAGAGCGGATCCTGGCAGGAGTACAACCGTCTCTAACCAACCCAAACACTTATACACAAGTCAACCTATAAGTATCAACACTTCCTCTAGCACATCTATTGAGTCTGATCTCAATATCATCAATCTTTCTTCTCACACACTTTCTATAGATGAGACTTCCCTCCTTAAGAGGGGTCTCAATTTTTGTCCACACCAAAACACGAACAAGTTTGATGTCTTTAAAGACCTACAGTTATTTGTCAGAAAACTTATTTTAAAAAAACTTTTTGACAAACAAGGGGCAACCCCGGATCGCACTCCTCAAGAAAATCAAGCACTAGATCACTTGGTAGCACTTTTGGAGGAAAACGACCCGACCGATTTCATCGATCGGGTCGACCTCCAAGAACTTTTGGAATCTGTAGACAAACAAGAATCACACATTAATAAAAACTCCTCAAAATTAAAAAAGAAATCAGATATCTGTCCAGCACCAAGCACGAACCCCAATGCAGCTGCCTTTTTGAAACTAATAGATAGGGATCTCAACAAACTAAAAATATCTACCCCTGCAAGAACTAATTTAACAAAAAATGAAACCATAGCCTTAGATAATTTAGCTAAAAATAGTGCTATTATAATTAAATCATCAGATAAAGGGGGCAACGTTGTCCTCTTGGACAAAGAACAATATACCAACATGTGTAACGACATTCTTAAAAACCAGAATTGGTATAGACGCATGCCTGCAAGTATCATCAATAAATTCAATATAGAATTCTATACACTTGTGGATGCTGCCCTCAGGAACAACACTATTACGACACAAATATGGAAATTTATCCGCAATAATTTCCCCATAACACCCACATTTTATGCGCTTCCCAAAGTGCATAAAAATAGGGTCAAACCGCCTGGGAGACCAATAATTTCGGGGGTGGGCTCCCTCAGTGAGAACGCAAGCCGACTAATTGACGAATTCCTCAAACCTTTTGTCATGAATTTACCGTCATACGTGAAAGACACCATGCACTTTTTACAAATTATAGACAAACTTTCGGTGCCCAACTATACACTCTTGGTAACAGTTGATGTTGAGGCACTATACAGTTCCATCCCCCACAGCAAGGGCTTGGCAGCAATTCGACACATTTTGCGAAACAGTGTAGGTGTCGATCCCGCATACGGTGATTTCATGACCACTTTACTTGAATTTATATTGGAACACAATATATTTACCTTTAATGGCTCCCACTACCTCCAGGTACAGGGGGTAGCGATGGGGACTTGTTGTGCCCCATCCTACGCCAACCTGTACCTGGGGGAGTGGGAGAAAACAGTCCTAGACGATGAAGACTTGTCGATGTACACGGACCACATTTTAGGGTGGTACCGGTACATCGACGACATCTTCATCGTCTGGGACGGTTCACGTGATCTGTTGGATCAATGTGTCTCTAGGCTGAATAGGAACGAATTCAATCTCAATTTTACAATGTCGTACAGTTTCACCAACATTGCTTTTCTGGATGTGGAAGTATATAAGGGGGAGGATGGTAAACTACTTACCAAACTCTATAGAAAACCAACAGCTGGGAACGCAATTTTACATGCAACCAGCTTCCATCCCAAACCCTTATTAAACTCTATACCATATGGTCAGTTCCTAAGGATCCGACGTAACTGTGCGGATGATAACATCTTCAAACAGGAGGCTGACAACCTCCGTGACCGCCTCTTGGAAAGGGGTTACTCACATTCCTCTCTAAAAAGGGCTTTCAAACAAGCCAGCATACGGAGCAGGGATGACCTCCTGCACTCAAAAATACCTAGAAGTGAGGCTAATCCTCTGAGAATCATATCCAGATTCAGCAATCAGGAACAACAAATTAGAAAAATAGTGCAGAAGTACTGGCACCTTCTAACGGAAGACCCCACTCTAGGCCCATACGTGACAGATAAACCCTTATTCACATTTAGGAGAACTACCTCCTTAAGAGACCAAATAACAAGCAGTGAATTCAATGCCGATATCAAAACGCATTGTAAATATAGGGGTACCTATATGTGTGGATCATGTAGATACTGTAGGTATATGTGGGTAGAAAAAAATCCCAAATTACCAGACGGCCAGATATTTAAACCAAGACATTTTGCCAACTGTAAAACCATGGGAGTCATTTACTTATTACAGTGCGACTGCTCTTGCTTCTATATAGGGAAGACCAAACTGGAGTTCTGGAAAAGAGCCTACAGACACATTCACAGTATGAAGACCTGTGACCCAGACCTCCCGCTTGGGAGACACACTACCACCATTCATGCGGGTAAATTTCCAAACATTAAATTCCTCATCCTGGATCGCATCCATCCCAATCCGAGAGGAGGAGATTGGAATAAATCCCTCCTCCAATTGGAAGCACGATGGATTTTCAAGCTCAAAGCGACCCAAACTCCAGGCCTCAACGAGGCAATCTGGTTTAAACCATTCCTGGAGGGTTTCTCCTCTGGAGGGATGGAAAAATAGATACATTATATCTGTTTGTTAATAACATACAATACAACCATCCTTTCTTCCCTTTGATCTTAGTGCCTCCTGCCGGATCAAACATTTGGGTCCTCCTTGTTTTTTCTTACGTCAAACCCTCTACTGTGCATGTGTCTGTACGCTCGATATTTGAATAATATATCGTCCTATTCAGCTATCCCAATAGTGTTCTGCCTTTGACTTTTGCATAGTGTAGACACAATATAGAGCATCTAATGATATGATCCCTGCATCTGTATGCGCATAGTTCATAAGATATCTAGAAAAATATTTTGACTATAGATAGAGATTATATACTGTTCCTGGTTAGGGACAGGTTAGTAAAACAGCATTAATGTCAATCTACCTTTGTACTATGCGTATGCAATGTATAGGGAATCCAAGCTAGATATTAGATCATAGATGTATGCACGAATATTATTGTAGTACCAGCTAAGGCATTTCATATATACACCATCCAGCTACTCCCTCCCATGTAATGTAATATCTGATGGTATCTCTCTTGCCATATATATTCTCTGTTTACTCGATATATGCCAATAATTGTGTATATATACAAGTTCATATATTTCATTCTTCAAATATAAATATGTATTACTCTGTAACTTTATGTCTTAAACCGCTATGAGTAATCTGTATAATTGTATAATTGATTTTTTTTGTTTTTTTCTCTCCATTAAACTTTGCTTCCCCCTCAATACATTGAAGATTCGCTGGACAGTGTATGGATGAAGGAGCTCTAAGACAACATTATATCCATCAGTTTGCACACACTTGGCAGCGGTACAGGATGTGGGTGGTCCTGAGAGACCGCCCGGCACGCCCAGCCGCCCGCCCATTCCCGCATGGACGGGCGGCATGGTGGGAGTTCCCGGCGTCGTTTTTCGACGCCGGGACTCCATATTGCTTCACCCGGCGAGCGTACGTCGCTCGTCGGTGAAGCCTGACGTGCCGGCGGGAGCAGTGGGCGTGCCCGGGTCACAATGCGCAGCCATTGATTGGTGCGCGGGACCCGGGTGCGCGCGCAGCCCTCGGGGGGCCGGGATTTACGAGGCACCTGTCACCTCCCCTTCCCCTGGCAATCAGCTGTATTCACAACAGCTGTGTGCAGGGCGGGGATTTTATTGAAATAGACCGCTCGTCCCGTCCAGCAGACTGCAATTGCCAGTCTGAGGAGGAGACGAGCGGAGTACAAACGGCCAAAGAGGTAAATAGCAATCTTACTACTAAAATCCTCACATTCTATGCTCATCCTGTCCTCCGGGTGGTATGTTTACACTATATTCAGCTCTGCAGTTTCTGCTACACTATTGGCGTGCATTAGACACGTCCTGTTTGCTTTCAAGCTGGGGCATTTTATATGGGATATCAATACTATATACAACTATAAATGAGCCACCATGTTAGTCATGTATGCAAATATAATAGAAGCCGTTCCTGCAATGGCCAACACACATTGAGTAAGATATATATATATATATATATGTGTACATTAGGCTCAACAATATCTATACATTTAAATATAGCCACAATATACCCATATGTCCCAGTGCATTCCAACACTATGGGGTTTTAATTGTAGGGATCATTCGGGAGGGATATTCATAGGTGACTATGATGATTTTTTATCTGGACATCTCTGACCCTCTCTCCATAGCCCCTGAATGCTTATTGGTGTCCTACCACTAGTGCAAGGTTTGATGAGGATACGTCACAGATCTATAACACAGGTCTGTGAAAATAAATTTTCAGTACCCATACATTTATGTATTTACAATTACTTACACATGTTTCAAATCTACCAGGGCCTTCATACTCGACCCCAGTGTGTCTCACAGGCGCCCCCTGCTGTTATCGTGCCAAGTTACTTGCAATGCGTTTTTGGGATTCCAACAAATTCTAGACATATGATACAAATCTTTAGGAGTGGTCACATCCATTACACGGACACCAATTTTTGATCGAAATCTATCTTTTCAAGAAATCTGGTCTAAGGAGCTCCTCCTCCCAGCCACTGTTTTTAACTACATTGAAAAATCTCTCTGTAAACGGTATGTGAATATTTTTCCTATGCATATATTTATATACAAAAAAACTTTTATGTTCTTTGTAAACATCATTATACATTAAGATTCATCTCTTTTGACAAATTATTCTATTACAATATTCTTCAGATATTAGAAATGTTGTGCTCCTACCTCTGAAGAAGGAGGAAATTTGCAAAAACCTCCGAAACGCGTCAGGTGTGAGTCAACGCCTACACATAAATATCTATTTGTATACTGTATGTATAAATCGTTGTTCGAATTTTTCAAAAGCTTTTATTCTGATATTTTGTCAAATGCTCTATGTATAATTAATTTTTTTGTAATAAAACATTTTCTACTAAATACATAATATTTCATATTATATCTGGGGTAATATACCATACATGCCTTAAAAGTCCAAACCCTTAGGGGACCCCCTCCCTGCTTTTCTATATTTATTTCAAGGTGCATGTGATCAGCACAGGGCCAATAGGCACTGTCCAAACCCTTAGGGGACCCCCTCCCTGCTTTTAAGAAGATGCCCGCACAGGCTCCTGGGATCAATGACACCAGATCCCAGGAGACAGTGCGTCGTGACGAGGATCCCCGCACAGACCCCGCCCACCCCCGCAGAGACAGAGGACCGGAAGTCATCGATTACAAGGTAAGTGAAAAAGAAAATAAAAAAAAAAAAAAAATAAAAAAACACTTTTCATTTAGTACTCTTTGCCTGATTTAGAAGGCAAAGAGATTTACTAAATAAAATGTGTGCAGAACCGCTTTAAAAGTGGGGTATGCCTGTACCGCTGATGAGAAAAGTTATTTAGCAGTTTATACTTACTAAAATAATTGCATTTCCATGTTCTGTGTACTGTGGGGGACCAGATGTAGTGAATGCAGGGTCTGGGGTTTAGTAATACTTTAAATAGTACAGCAGCAGAAAAATGGGCAGTTCATTTTTTATTTAACTCCAGTTCTTCTTTATGTGAGAGACTCTACAAAGAAGTGCAAATTGATCACTTTACAGTGCATTTTTTTTCTTGATATTTGCATGCAGGCCAAGCTAAACAGGGTTTGGGATTTGATGGGCACAGGGGCTGCGTTTCATAGGCACAGTGGCTGTGTTTGATGGGCACAGTGGCTGCATTTGATGGGTACAGTTGCTGCGTTTGATGGGTACATTGGCTGCATTTGATGGGCACATTGGCTGCATTTGATGGGTACAGTGGCTGCAATTGATGGGCACAGTGGCTGCTTTTGATGGGTACAGTGGCTGCAATTGATGGGCACAGTGGCTGCGTTTGATGGGTACAGTGGCTGCAATTGAGGGGCACAGTGGCTGCGTTTGATGGGCACAGTGGCTGCATTTGATGGGCACAGTGGCTGCGTTTGATGGGCACATTGGCTGCATTTGATGGGCACAGTAAGGCTGCAATTGATGTTTTTTTTCAGAATTTTTCAGTTTCTTTGCGCCCCCAAAAATTTTGAGCACCAGCCGCCACTGGCTGCAATGGTTACATACCCCAGCAAAAGGAGAGGTACACTTTGGATATCCCAACCAATTCTATGTCACTTTACAGAGTAATAGGGACTATAAACTACAATCAAATGTGTTATAACCAAAACCTGTAATAATAAAATTAAGAGGAAATTATTTAATATGATAGAGTAGATACATTTATATAGTCCTACAGACACAACTGGCCTTTTGAGGGCAACCGTAATGCTGATGCGAACCCACAATGTAATTGAGATTGACACCCCTGCTCTAAAGTGTCACCTGTTTATAAAACATTTAACAAAAAGCTTTCTTGGCGCTCTAAAGCAGGTATCCCCAACCACTGGGCAGCATGAGAGAGCCGACAAGCCGGCGGGCAGGAGGGAGCATGAAAAAGATGGCGAGCTGGCGGCCAGCTTGAGAGAGATGGTGCACGGACAAGAGAGCAGAGAGATGACATAATCTCTCACCGCCTGCCCTGCATCACCGCTGTTCCGCCTTCACTGTGCAGCTGCGGGCAGCAGAGAGATTACATCATCTCTTACTGCCCACCCTCTCTCTGGGGCCCAGCCAATGCACATGTGCTGCATCTGGTGGCAGGTGACGTGGCAAGTGACAATCTGCATCTGGTGACATGCGACATGATATGCTGTATCTGGTGGCAGGTGACATGGCAAGTGACAAGCTGCATCTGGTGGCAAGTGATAAGCTGCATACAAAGGCAGGTGACGTGACAAGTGACAAGCTGCATCTGGTGGCAGGTGACATGGCAAGTGAAAAGCTGCATCTGGTTGCAGATGACGTGGCAAGTGACAATATGCATCTGGTTGCAGATGACGTGGCAAGTGACAATATGCATCTGGTGGCAGGCGACATGATATGCTGTATCTGGTGGCAAGTAATGTGGCAAGTGAAAAGCTGCATCTGGTGGCAGGTGATGGTGGCAAGTGATAAGCTGCATCTGGTGGCAGCTTACGTGGCAAGTGACAATCTGCATCTGGTGGCAGGGACATGATATGCTGTATCTGGTGGCAGGTGACGTGGCAAGTAACAAGCTGCATCTGGTGGCAGGTGACAAGTTGCATCTGGTGGCAGGTGACATGGCAAGTGACAAGCTGCATCTAGTGGCAGGCGACGTAGCAAGTGAAAAGCTGCATCTGGTGGCAGGCGATGGTGGCAAGTGATAAGCTGCATCTGGTGGCAGGTGACGTGGCAAGTGACAATCTGTATCTGGTGGCAGGGACATGATATGCTGTATCTGGTGGCAGGTGACATGGCAAGTGACAAGCTGCATGTGGTGGCAGGTGACATGGCAAGTGAAAAGCTGCATGTGGTGGCAGGCAAAGGTGGCAAGTGATAAGCTGCATCTGGTGGCAGGTGATGTGGCAAGTGACAATCTGCATCCGATGGCAGAAGACAAGCTGCATCTGGTGGCAGGTGACATGATATGCTATATCTAGTGGCAGGTGATGTGGCAAGTGACAAGCTGCATCCGGTGGCAGGATACAAGCTGCATCTGGTGGCAGGTGACGTGGCAAGTGATAAGCTGCATCTAATGGCAGTCAACGTGGCAAGTAAAAAGCTGCATCTGGTGGCAGGCGACGTGGCAAGTGAAAAGCTGCATCTCGTGGCAGGTGAGGTGATATGCTGTATCTGAAGGCAGGTGACGTGTCAAGTGACAAGCTGCATCTGGTAGCAGGCGACGTGGCAAGTGACAAGCTGCATCTGGTGGCAGGTGACGTGGCAAGTGACACACTCAGGGCTCCCATTGATCCTACATTATGGTGAGTTGAACAATTTCATTTGTAATTACAATGTAATAATAAAAATAATGTGCTTCAAACATCCTGACACCATATCAACCATGGTGTCGTGAAGATTGAAGCACCAATACCAGCCATTGCCTCCACAAATTGCCCGCAAAAAAACTGCTTCCCTCACCCTGGGCCTTGGCATAATTTTCTTCCATGCAGCCGGTTCCTGGTGCCAAAAACGTTGGGATCCGCTGCTCTAAAGCACCCTTGGGACTGTAGTATGAAAGTGCTTGACATGGATCTTAATCTGATCTGCTGCTTTTAGCAGTTGGCAGCAAGAAGAAGGATAAACATAAAATGGCAATACAGAACGACATGCGATTAATCCTTTAATAAATCCTATTCTCTTTACAAAATGACAGGTCTGCTTAAATTACAACAGTTTATATTCAACCAAAGATTCCTGTTCAATAATAAACACAACAAGCACATAGGAAATTCACAGACGACTGTGCAGCATAAGGAATGATTACTTTCAATTAGCAATTTGCTTGAAGCAAACAAATGACTTTTATTGCATCACATTCATAATATGTTAGTTTACTCAGAAAATGATTTATCTAGGCGTTCAGAAGAACATATTACAGACCGCTAAAGCCAAAAAAAAAGAAAAAAAAGAATTACATTCACTAAAGTTTATCTTAACTTAAAAAAATAAAATAAAAAAAATAACTAAAGTTTGTCAACACTTAAATCTAAAAACCAGGCTGATATAAAAGAAACAAATGAATGCAGCTCTGCATTTATTATTGCATTATTTAAAGTATTTCTTTAAATACAAGCAGTTTAATTACTTGAATTATGCCGGGTACACACGGTCGGAATTCTCGTCGGAAAAAGCTCTGATGGTTTTCCCATCGGAATTCCGACGGAATTTCGCTCAAACTGTCTTGCCTACACACGGTCACACCAAATTCCGACGGTCAGTAACACAGCGGCATAAAACACGTTCGACTGCACTATAAAAAGGGAAGTTTAATGCTTCCGAGCATGCGTCAAATTGTTTCCGAACATGCATCGGAATTTTGCGTGTCGGAATTGCATACACACGATCGCAAAATCCGATAGGAAGGTTTTCCGTCTGAAAAAATTGAGAACAGGTTCTCAATCCAAAGTCCGTCGGAAATTCCGACAGAAAAAGAACGATGGGCACACACATGGTCGGAAAATCCGTTGAAAAGCTTCCATCGGACTGTTTCCATCAGAAATTCCGACCGTGTGTACGCGGCATTAGACTTGGCATCAACCTCCTGCACTCCATGTACAGCAGAGTGAGAGAAGAAAAAATTGGACAAGTAGCCAATCAGTTCTTGTAATAATAAGAAGCATGCTGATAGGAGAGAGCAAAGTGACATAGAGATGATCTCATCAGTCTGCTGTTTCGAGTCAGGGGGGCGGGTCCACAACAGCCTTTACTCAAAAAAAAGTGTAAAGCCCCATACACACGGTCGGACAATCCGCAGACCAGGTCCGTCGGACCATGTCCGTCATACTTTGTCCGATGTTGGTTTTGCGTACACACGGTCGGACAAAGTTGTCGGAAAATCCGATCATTCTGAACGTGGTGACGTTTGTTGCCTACGACGGGACTACGTAGAGGCTAGTAGCCAATAGCTTTGGTCTTGTAATGTGATCTGAGCATGCGTAGCACTTTGTCCGGTCGGACAACCGTACACACGATCGGATTTGGTGTGATCGGACCGTGTTGACGGCAAAGTTTTCCAGCAGGAGATAAGACTTTGTCCGTCGGACAAACCGACGAACACTGTCCGATGGTGCATACACACGGTCTGATTTTTCAACAACCTTGTCCGATCGGACAGAATCCATGAAAAAGTCCGACCGTGTGTATGGGGCTTTAGATGGTGCTAAGATTCAATTCAGAAGATTTAGGCTACTTTCACACTACAGAGCCTGCTCGTTTTTGCGGCACTTTAGCGCTGTTTTACATGCACTTTTTCAGCCGCTAGCAGTGCGCTTTTTACCCATAAGTGGTAAAAAGTCCCATTTTGGTGTGCTTTCATTTATTGCAATGGGCAGGGCTTTTTGGGAGCGCTATTTACATCACTCCCAACCCACCCCAAAGATGCTGCTTGCAGGACTTTTCGTAACGTCCCGCAAGCGTACCGCCCCAATGTGAAAAGTAACACTGCAATGAATGGGAGGTGTTTTTTTAGGTGCTTTTCAGATGCTTTTTCTAGCGCTAAAGCGCCTGAAAAATGAATCAGTGTGAAAGTAGCCTAAAGTTGATGTAAACCCCGATTAATAAAATTTGACCTGGGCACATATATCTGCAGTGTTTTCTTATCTCTCTTAAAATCTCTAAGTGCTGTGTCTTTCTCCTGCTCCGTTCTTCTGTTATCAGCATGATAACTTCTGACAAGTTCTCCGACAACTGTGATAAAACCAGGCTGAATTTTGTGTCAGGGTGGGTGCTATAAATAGATTAGCAGAGAGGTGGTCTATTTACAGCACAGCTCCGCAAGTCTCTGCCTATGTGGACTGGGGGTGTGTGCCTTTTCTCCAATTCCGCACTCAGTACATCAGGCGGAGGACACAGCTTGCAGACATAGCGGGGGGGGGGGGGGGGGACATCGCAGGATCCTGGTGACAAGGTAAGTTACCTGGACCAGGATTCTGCAATGCAATCCCGAGTGTGGCTTGGGGTTACCGCCAATGGTACTGAAATGTAACCCCGAGCCACATTTGCTAATACCGCCAGGAGGGTTAAAGATTCTTATTGGATACAGATGGCTAGATAGGCAGATAGTGGGTGTTGTGTGGGCAGTGTCTGAGTGTAATTTAAAAGTACTAGCTGGCTGGATTAACTTCCTCCAGCCCATTGAGCCCAGCTGAAGATACTGAATACAGAGGACGCCCTTACATAAAGTATCATCTATGTTCTTTTGTTTTATTTTCTCGGAAGGCTACTTTTAGTGTTTTTATGTTAGCATTTCTACTTTCTTTATAATAAATGAGATCCTTGCTTATTTAAGCAGTGTTTATTTATTTTTACAGCTAATATTATTGTTATATCATCACCGTTCATTTTACCAGAGCTTTGATAGACTATCTAATTATAGAAAAAGTTAATACATAGTTATAATAAATAGGGAAAATCCAAAACCACCCTATATTTATTTCAAGGTGCATGTGATCAGCACAGGGCCAATAGGCACTGTCCAGACATAGGGTCGGGGGTCATGCAGCCTCATAGGAGAGTCTGAGTAGAATGAAAACTCCTACAAGCTTTTAACCAGATACTGATAGAAGTCACAAGACTGCAATATGCACTTTCCAGCTTTAGTAAATAAACCCCATTGCGTACTTAAAGCGGTTCTGCACCAGTTTTTTTTTTTTTTTTTTTGGGGGGGGGGGGGGAATATGCTAAGGGGTAATAGGAAAATTAGGGGACTCACCTGTTCCATCTTCATTCGTGATCGCTGCCGGTTTTCGTCCGATGAAGTTCTTTATCTTCTTCTTTTGTGCTGGGGGCCATCTTGCCTGTGGGCATGTGAAACCCCACAGGCACTTGAGATGGCCCAGCATGCACCGCCGTTACTGCTCCGAGCTCGCGCGTGCGCAGTAACGGCAAAGTGCAGCTCACGTTCTCCGAAATCTCACGAGATGTCGGCACATCTGCCGACATCTCGCGAGATTTCGTAAGATGTGTCCGAAATCTCACGAGATTTCGGAAGATGTGTCCGAAATCTCGCGAGATTTCGGAAGATGCCCGCACAGGCTCCTGGGATCAATGACACCAGATCCCAGGAGACAGTGCGTCGTGACGAGGATCCCCGCACAGACCCCGCCCACCCCCGCAGAGACAGAGGACCGGAAGTCATCGATTACAAGGTAAGTGAAAAAAAAATAAAAAAACACTTTTCATTTAGTACTCTTTGCCTGATTTGGAAGGCAAAGAGATTTACTAAATAAAATGTGTGCAGAACCGCTTTAAAAGTGGGGTATGCCTGTACCGCTGATGAGAAAAGTTATTTAGCAGTTTATACTTACTAAAATAATTGCATTTCCATGTTCTGTGTACTGTGGGGGACCAGATGTAGTGAATGCAGGGTCCGGGGTTTAGTAATACTTTAAATAGTACAGCAGCAGAAAAATGAGCAGTTAATTTTTTATTTAACTCCAGTTCTTCTTTATGTGAGAGACTCTACAAAGAAGTGCAAATTTATCACTTTACAGTGCATTTTTTTTCTTGATATTTGCATGCAGGCCAAGCTAAACAGGGTTTGGGAAAACAGCAATAAGCAGCCCTTGTATGTTACAATTTGTTAACCCCCCAGAGCCCTATTTAAAGTGTTAGTTCACCTTTCCAGAAAAAAATGAAAATATGAACCAACACTGTACACCCTCCCCCCCCCCCCCCCCCCCCCCCCCCCAGTCTCTGCTGTACTTACCTCTTGCAATGCCAGAATGCCAAGATGGTCCAGATGAAGCTACACTAATTGGTTTAGTGAAACGCGTTACGTCATTTCCGCCCCGGGCGCCTCGCTACGGCGTGAATCCCCACCCAGGCTATCAGCACGGACATGGTATCCAACTACTACGATTCGTAGATTTGAGCAATAAGTGGACGACCGGTAACGACCGATGCATACGGTGTTGCGCTGCAAACACCAACACGGTGAATAACAACTACGAGTGGTGGGTCCTGGTAATGAATGGACGAACAGTAACGAATGATAACGGACGGTAACTAACAGTCACGACCGTAATAACTTCATACGGTACATACCTATACAGACGTGATACAACTTCCATGGTACCTTTTCAATTAAAATGCAGATGAACGGCCGGATCCCGTGAGTATACCGCTGACTATACTTTACCACTGAAGTGTTACCATGAATTATTCCTAGACATGTGCAATTCGTTTAGTTTTTTTTCCTTTTCCGTTAAAATTCGTTATATTCGTTCATTCGTTAACGAATTATCGAATCGAACGAATACGAAAGACAACGAAAATCTGAAATAACCAAATTAGAAACAACGAAACTACGAAAAGAAGAAAATCCGAAAAACGAAAACAAGAACAACAAAAATCAAAATGAACGAAAAAATTCGTACATTCGTAACTTTTTTTTTTTGTTGAATTGGTAATTTTCCATGTCCCTTACAATGACGGGCGCTGCTTAATGTGCTTCGAATGGATTGAATGAAAAAATTCGTACATTCGTAACTTTTTTTTTTCGATTCGTAATTTTCTGTGTCTCTTACAATGGCGCTGCTTAACGTGCTTCGAATGGATTGAACGAAAAAATTTGTACATTCGTAACTTTTTTTTTTTTTTCGATTCGTAATTTTCCGTGTCTCTTACAATAGCATACACATTACATAAAATTATGAATTATGCTCCGATTACGAATCTACGAAAACAATGTTACGAAAGTACGAATAAATCAATCTTACGAAAGTACGAATGTAACTAAATCTACGAAAATACGAATGCGTCCGAATTTCGAACGGAAAAACGAATCAACGAAAAAATAACTCTTACGAAAATATGAATCGTTACGAATACGAACACCGACGACTTACGAATTTACGAATCGCTACAAATACGAACATCGATGACTTACGAAATTACGAATCGTTACGAATCAATGGAAACGAACAGAAACGAAACGAAAATAAACAAATTTTTCTGTTGTGCACATGTCTAATTATTTCATGGGACTATACAATATATGAAAGCATGCTAAGCAAATTCATCCACCCAGTGTTATCTGTTGAGAAATAAGTCCCACCAAAGACAGAAAAATAAATTTATATATACCTTTTGGATTTTGAGGACATTAATTTACAATTTCTCCATGCATTACGCAAAACCATATGCGTCCTTCTATAGCATTGATCAAGTGATTTTTCACAATTAATTTGTTATCATTACCTTTTGACATTTAGCCCCATACCTGTCCCGATTCAATTGGCTCGAGCCCCCGGGGAAATTGGTGACAACTCTATATGATCTGAATTTGGAGCAATTGGCGCATACACACGTGCCAATTTAGATTGTCACCAATTTTCATCGGCGTCCGGACGTGTCTATGTTTTATGTTGTCATACATGTTTACATGCGTTTTTTTTCCTCCTATGTTTGTGTTTTGTTGACTGTAGTTCATATTCAGTTAGCTACATTTTATACCCATAAGATTAGGATAGTGGTCTCTTGATCCTGCCCTTAAGCATGTCTTTTTGCAATTGTTGTACTGCATACTTTTTCTACTACTATTTTTGAATAAAAATGTTTATTATAAACATAGTTGTATTGCCTATCAGAGAGCCTCACTTTCCGGTCACTTCTCTTAGTGACCTCATGTTTTGTTGAATGGTTGCGTAGAGGTTAGATAGCATACACAGTTTTTTTTTTCTTTAACAAAATGTAGCATACACAGTTTAATTAACAGGTACCACATACACGCGAACAAAATAGGCATAACTCCTCTTTTTTAGTTTATACAGAATGCCAAGATGTCAGGTCCCCCACAGCTGGTCAGGAGGTCTGGGGATTTTAAATCCTTCAATGCGCTGTCTAAACAGAATCTATCTTTCCGTCCTGGAAGCTCTGCATAGAGAAGAGGTAGAAGAGTGGGGTTTTCAAATCTCCAGATCACTGGACCGGCTGTGGGACCCCCGACAGCTCAGCATTGCCAGAGGTAAGTAGGGCGGAGGCTGGGGAGGATTTTGTTGGTTCATCTTTACATTTTTTCTGTAAAGGTGAACTAACCCTTTCAATACCATGTTACCCTTGGCAGCTTTAAAGGATGAAGTCCTTGTACAATGCCTGCCTCTTGTGTTATGTAATTATTTTAATCAAAGTTACTAGTGAAACTTTCTATTGGAGACAGTATGGGGTCTGCTTTGTAAGAAGATCTACTTTTCAGCTCTATGGAACACCAAAGAGAGGTGGTTCTCAGAGGCAGCCCATCCCTAAGGGGCACAGGGGCACCCCCCCCCCCCCATTCATACATGCTGTATAATCCACTTATACTGAAATAGTAAGGGCTTTTTCACACTGCTCCATTGCAAAAACCCAGTAAACATTCATGTGTTTTTGCAGTGTTTTGACATGTTTCCCGTGCGTTTTGCACTTGTGAAAACAAGACATGTGACTCAAACATAAGAGAAATAAAGAAAAGAGGGCGCGCCGGCCTTGTGCATTATCCTTAAAGAATTTATTGATAAAAACAGATTGAAAACTACTCACAAATATGTGAAGAAAAAATGCTTTGTATCGACGATCTCCAGATAGTACAGGAGAGAACATCAGGACCACTGCTGGCTGACGTGTTTCGAAGAGATACCTTCTTCCTCAGCGCCCTTCGAAATGCGTCAGTCAGCAGTGGTCCTGATGTCGTTCCCTGTACTATCTGGAGCCCGTCGATACTTAGACCACCATCAGGAGGCTTTCACAAAGCGATTTTTCTTCACATGTTTGTGAGTAGTTTTTAATCTGTTTTTATCAATAAATTCTTTAAGGATAATACACAAGGCCAGTGCACCCTCTTTTCTTTATTTCTCTTATGACTGCTAGGATACCCCTATCCTGGAGGGCAGCAAGGCCAAAGAAATTATTCCTTGAACATTAGATCACCTGGGCATCACACTTATGCACAAGAACATTTGTTTTCTGCTATGTGACTCAAACACCCTGTGGTTGCATTGTTAATGTGTTTTTGCCCTGTTTTTGGTGCATTTTTCATGGGCTAGCACAAAGGTACTCCGTAATAACAAAGAAACAACACCATTTATCATTCAAAAATATTTATTTATTGGAAATATTTGGCCACGGTGTTATCCATAAGGGGGTAATACTTTGAGATTATAAATTTAATAAATATAAAAGGCCATCTCGGCTAAAATACATTCAAAACAAAATTAAGTGGTGTCCATCCAGCCAATGCTGGACCACTATTCCCCCACTAGGAGAACAACATTACTTCGCTGAAAATCGGGAGGGTGGGCGCTAAGGTCCGGTCCAAACGGTCTGAGGAGACACAGCTTCAGGCCCTCTTATAGGCTTTCTCAGTTCAGGTTACAGTAACCGCCAAATTGCACCAATCAGCTGCTCCATTAACTTAACCAATCCCATGGCTGTTGCTGCCCAGGGAAACTGCAGTGACCAATGGCAACCTGTGAAATAGATAAAGCACAGCAGACTGCGGATCCCCCTTTGAGCTATCCCATGTTGGTCCAGCATATTGCTAAGACCTTTCATGGGCTAGCACAAAGGTACCCCGTAATAACAAAGAAACAACACCATTTATCATTCAAAAATATTTATTTATTGGAAATATTTGGCCACGGTGTTATCCATAAGGGGGTAATACTTTGAGATTATAAATGGAATAAATATAAATATAAAAGGCCATCTCGGCTAAATTATATTGAAAACAAAATTAAGTGGTGTCCATCCAGCCAATGCTGGACGACTATTCCCCAACGGCCGAGGACAGCCGCAAAGCTAATGGCTGAGCCCCCCCCCCCCCACCATGGCTGTTTCAATTATGGACTGCAAATCCATATTAAAAATGTCTAAACCTATTGGTGATAAATGTACCATATCCTTTCTAAATAAACCTGGCACAAAGCCTTTCAATTCATAGTGGCGAAAAGACAAATCGCCAGATAGATTTAGAAAACTGTGGATCGTTCTGTTGGGGCGTCTCCTTATCCTATCTAAATAAAATAAATTACAACAAGGAGACCACAACAAGCGTGGTATCATCTCCGAAAAGGCCAATACTACCTCTGGAAACATTAGCTTTATAGAAAAAAGGGTTCTTTTCATTTCGCACATTAACTTCCAAGTACCCGTTTTTCCTAAATCGTTTGCTGCGGCATGCACAATTAAAATATGCAGAGAAGGCCATATGCTGGCTAAATAATCTATCTGCTCTTTAAGGTCCCGCCACTGCAAACCCCTAACACCTGACCAAAAAATCATAAAACAGTCATTGTCCAGACCTAAATTGGTGGAGTAGGTCCTAGTTCCGGCATGTTTGGCAGCCCAGAAAACGTAGGAGTGTCCTACTATCCAAACCACTGTTTTGCCGAAATCTGAAAAAGAGAATTCATAACACTAGTAAATCAGGGCGGACATAAAATTTGTATCTACTACTATCCCACCGACCAATCTTCATCAATTTATCTTCCGGGAGACCCAAAACCTCAGCTGTAGTAGCCGCCTCTATTCTAAAAGAATGGGAGGAAAATGAAAAGCCTGAGAGATTCAGGTATTTCAAGCATGTGGCCAAAACAGCAGAGAATTGGTACCTGGATAGAGAAGACTTGTCCTGATGAATAAAAAATTAACCTTCTGAACAAGGCCTGACTGACATGTAGTTAGATATGTGAAAAACTGGACAAATCGCTGGGTTAGCAGAACTAGACAAGGAAAACCTTTGGCCATTACCTACCGGACGAGACTTCCGAGGGACACGGCCAACACAGAATTTCCCTGCTGCACGCTCGTGAGCGCGCACAGGGAACGAGGAAAGGGGAGGAAGTCATATGACGTCCTCCCGGGAATTGACATCCGCGCCGAGGCCGTCATTCGGCTACGGCCGGATGTCAAGTGGTTAATACCTTTGGAAATACGAATATGGGCACGAGGGTTTCTCAAACCACTAATAGCAAGGGAAAACCTGTGAGGAAATACTCTAGCCATGGGAATAATTCTAGCTGAGAATGCAAAAAGACCTAATAACGATTGAGCCCATTTAAGCAGGACCTTTTTACGCAGTAAAAAGGAAGTGATCAAAGCTGTCATTCTTTGAATCTTAGGTGATGGCAATCTGAATTCCATAGCGGCCAAATCAATTGTGATTCCCAGAAATTCAATAGAAGTAGAGGGGAAGACTGTCTTCTCATGTGCGAGAAGTGTTCGCAAATATTGAAAAACATCTGTAAGGATTCTAAGCAAACCAGGGATTCACCCGGACCCACAAATAAAAAATCGTCCAGGTAATGGAGAGAACCCCCATGTGGATAGTTAGCTGATAAAACCCAGTTCAAAAAGGTAGAGAATGATTCAAAATAAAAACAAGACAATGGAAACCCCATTGGAAGGCATTTATCAAAAAAGAATTGACCCATAAACTGAAAACCTAATGAGTTGAAGCCTTGGGGGTGGACCGGAAGGAGGCGAAAAGCCAATTTAATGTCAGCTTTAGCCAACAATGAACCTTGACCAAATTTCCTTAACAGAAGTAAGGCTTCATCGAAAGAAGAATAGACCACAGGGGCATCTACATCCGAGACCTCATCATTCAAAGACGAATCTAATGGGTAAGAAAGGTGGTGAATCATCCGGAAACAACCACTTACTTTCTTAGGAACTATCCCAAGCGGGGACAACCGAAAATTTATAAATGGAGGAGAGGAGAAAGGGCCTGCAATTTTGCCCTCCGTCAGCTCCTTGGATATTTTTTCTTGAACCACATCAGAATAAATAACCGCTGACTTCAAATTCTGCACCATAGTGCAACCTGTTCCTCTAAAAGCCGGGACCAGAAAACCATCCCTGAAGCCATTAGTTAGCAGGGCCGCCATCCTGCGGTCTGGGTAATGCTCTAACCATGGGAGCATTCTTTCCAGCTTCACTGGAGTCATTGCCTTTCCCATGAGCTTCCCGGAGAAATGGCTGAAAAGAGGTTGCGGTGGATTTGCGAAAACATCTACTAGCCGCATGATTTCCACTACAATTTGAGCACTCATGCTTGTATCTGCAATTTGATAGGAATTTGCATTGCCCATCGTTAAAAGCAAAGCAAAAACCTTTGCGAAATACATTCTGAGAATTGGCTGCTGGTCTGGTAGGAGTGAAATGAGGTCTAGGAGGCAGCATATGATTGAACCATAAACCCACGTCCTTAGAACCCCAGTGCAGTGAAGGATGTACTGCTAGTTTTTGTCTGAAGTTTTCGTCATAGGTGAACCATGCCGAACCGCCAAAATGGCGAAAGGCTTCCGAAATTATATCCAGATGTTGAAAGAGACCCGAACATTTGTCAGGGAAGCGTTCGCCCATGACTGCTGCATAAATGCAAAATGCCTGTAACCAATTCTGGAAGGTTTTGGGGATGGCCCTCCTCCTATACTCCTCAGACCTATCCCCTGGTTTGCCATTTTTATAAAAAAATTCTTTTGACGCGGGTAACAATGATAATATATCTAGGAATTCACCCCTCCAAATCTTATCTTTTACTGCCTTAGGCGAATGAAAGCCCAACGGGGACAATATACATGGAAGGGGCTCTTTAAAAGAAGATTCCCCAGCTAATAAAGCCGTGGGTCTGAGGGGCAAGGAAGGGTTAATGATTTTAGAGCGAGAAAACGTATCTTTAACCTGAGTTGACTCATTAACATCCTGCCATATGGAGCCAACATCTTTTAAATAATCTGGAAATTGTAAAGTATCTGTAGCACCATTACTATGTGCCCCTGAAGGAATAACCTCCATATCATTATAAACTGAATTCATATTATTAATGCTAGCACCAGTGACCTGTGCCCCCTGACATAAGTTAGCAGCAACATTAGTTTGCTGTGTTTGTTCTGCACCAATACCATGTGCCTTTGTATTTGTTTTAAACTGCATGCTTTGCAAACCATTCCCTGCACCAGATACCTGTGCTCCACTTGTTTTAATAATAAAATCATTATCATCACTCTTCAAACCATTTCCTGCACCAGATAATGGTGCCCCTTGTGTTTCCATAATAACATCATTAACATCAATATTTGCACCAGAAACCTGTGCCCTTTGTTTTTTAACCACATTCTTATCAGCACCATTATCATGTGCCCCTTTAAACTTTTGTAACACAGTAGATAAAAAATAGACATTGTGCACAACAAAAAAATTTGTTTATTTTCGTTTCCGTTGATTCGTAACGATTCGTAAATTCGTAAGTCGTCGGTGTTCGTATTCGTAACGATTCGTATTTTCGTAAGAGTTATTTTTTCGTTGATTCGTTTTTCTGTTAGTTTAATTTTCGTTTATTCGAAATTCGGACGCATTCGTATTTTTCGTAGATTTAGTTACATTCGTACTTTCGTTAGATTGATTTATTCGTACTTTCGTAACATTGTTTTCGTAGATTCGTAATCGGAGCATAATTCATAATGTTATGTAATGTGTATGCTATTATTACATTTTAAGAGACACAGAAAATTACGAATCGAAAAAAAAAGTTACGAATGTACAAATTTTTTCGTTCAATCCATTCGAGGCACGTTAAGCAGTGACATTGTAAGAGACACGGAAAATTACGAATCGAAAAAAAAAAAGTTACGAATGTACGAATTTTTTCGTTCAATCCATTCGAGGCACGTTAAGCAGCGCCATTGTAAGGGACACGGAAAATTACCAATTCAACAAAAAAAAAAGTTACGAATGTGCGAATTTTTTCGTTCATTTTGATTTTCGTTGTTCCTGTTTTCGTTTTTCGGATTTTCTTCTTTCGTAGTTTCATTGTTTCTAATTTGGTTATTTCGGATTTTCGTTGTTTTCGTATTCGTTCGATTCAAATGATTCGTTATTCATTAAAATTTTTTAGCGAATCATTCGTTCATTCGTACGAATGAACGAAAATAACAAAAAAAAAAAAAAACGAAAAAAAAAAAAAAAAAAAAAAAACGAAACGAATTGCACATGTCTAATAAAGAATCAACCAAACACATGAATTCAGAAGCATGAGACACCACACACTGCTCACCTTCACTAACATTTTGAAGCTGCTCACCCACTGCTTCAGCTGCAGACTGAGTAGCGCTGCTCTGCCTCAGACGAGGACCATACTGTAATGACACATCAATGGCTCTCTCACCACTGGTCAGCTGAGGAGAAGCAGTTAGTCTCTGACGCTTCTTCTTCCTTCCAGGCTGCTGTCTTGTCCCGCCCCCGCCTGGGGCGGACATTTTCTGTGATACAGGGGGGAGTTACAGGAGGTGGAGCTGAGCCGCCCTCTTCCCCAAGACACCGCAATAGCCACTCCTCACCGCCTCTGCTCTCCGCCCTCTCTAACAGGTGGCATAGGAGAGACTCACGGCTGTCTGGGGAATGTCGCTTCATCTCAGGAGCTCCGCTGCGGTCCGTTCCAGCGCTGAGGTCCGGTCCAAATGGTCTGAGGAGACACAGCTTCAGGCCCTCTTATAGGCTTCCTCAGTTCAGGTTACAGTAACCGCCAAATTGCACCAATCAGCTGCTGCATTAACTTAACCAATCCCATGGCTGTTGCTTCCCAGGGAAACTGCAGTGACCAATGGCAACCTGTGAAATAGATAAAGCACAGCAGACTGCGGATCCCCCTTTCAGCTATCCCATGTTGGTCCAGCATATTGCTAAGACCTTTCATTCATTCTAATGGGGAGTTCTGCATTTTTTTATCACATCAAAATAAAAAGAGGGAGAGAAAATGAGAGAAATGTTATTACAATTTGTACATTTTGAGCCATGGTGATGCCTTAGCCACAGAACCATGAGCACCATTATTTTAACCATTTCCCGCCCAGCTTATTGTAACATGACGCCTGGGCGGGGCATTTGTCCCTCCGGGTGGACATCATATGACATGCTCCTAGAACGCGCCCCGCTCACGACCCACGGGCAGTACTCTGGCGCAATCTGTCACAGACTGTGTCAATCGGACACAGCTGATGACTGATCAGTGTACCGGCCCGCTGCTGGTACTATGTGTAGCGCACTCCCTAAGAACCTACAGATAAACTGGATCCCCTACTCCTGCACAACCAGGAACACACAGGCACTCCAGAGACAGAGAACAGTCCTTGAATTTTCTTTTTTTTTGTTATTTATTAAGGGTTAATAACTATATGTTATTAGTTATTACTATATATAACTATACTATATTACTATATAGAAGATAGGGATGGAAGGTTATGGTCTGCCCATTTCAGCAAAACGTCATCAACTTCTGGGACATTCTTCCTATATACAGTCTCTATATATATATATACAACTCCAACTTCTTCCTCCAGCACACACTTGCTTGTTCCAGCTATGTCACTCAGTGATGATCTGACAGCCTCCAGGCAGATGTAGCAGTTGCCCATTACAGGCAGGGACTCATAACCTCTCTGAGTGTAGAACAGTGGAGTGACACAGCTTGTACTTTCACACCACTTCCTCTCTGAGGTCACTGATCCCAAGAGCACCACCTCTTCAGACACTGCCAACCCACCTGGATGCAGCTTCCCCTTTCCCTAACCCTCCAGGCTAACTCTTCACCAGCTCCCCTGGATGACTCTCAGGAGATCTTTTGGGGGGGGGGGGGGAGACTTAAGCACACAGCTGTCTTCAAGGAGAAGTGGCTACGTGTGGCAGCCCTCCCCCTGTAAGTCTCCAGTAGTGCTGTCCTCTCTCTTGCTCCCATGCCTCCAGGAAGGGCATCCTCCATGTGTTGTGGCAAGATCCTTCCAGCACCCGAGCCCCAGTCCATGATCACCACCCCCCCCCCCCAGACTAGGGGGTACCCTTTAGGGCCACCAACAGCCTCCTCAACACTATATCTCCAGGCATCTTTCACTTGACTGCCCCTGCTGGCATGGCTCATGCCTATTTATGAGATAAGCTCTGCACTTGTAGTGTAAAGTAAATTTATCTTTAGTAAATAAACCCCCCAAGTGCTTAAAGTGTTACTACTAACCCAGGAGCCTGCAATCACTTTATCTGATCTCCCACAGTACACAGAACATGGAAATGCAATTATTTTAGTAAATATAAACTGCTAAATACCTTTTCTCATCAGCAGTATATAACAGTCAGTGTCTGGTTAAAACTTGTAGGAGTTTTCATACTCCCTTGATTGTTCTATGAGGCTGCATGACTCCTGACCCTCTGTCTGGACATTGCTGATTGGCCCTGTGCTGATCACATGCACCCTCCCAAGAAAAAAAAAAAACTCTGTAGCAATACACACCAAACTGAGCATGTGCAGCCTGACTCCAAAGGCTCTGTTCTAACAGGTGATGGGCTAGGGACAAAGGAGAGGATCAAACAGCCTTTTTACACAATGGAGAGGATTAACCCCTTAGGTTCCACAGTGAGTATAACAAGCATGCTTTACTGCATATACAGACCGATTTTACTGTTGTGGGTTTAATAACACTTTAAGCCAGGGGTCTACAAACTTTTCAAACAAAGGGCCACTTTATTGTCCTTCAGACTTTAGGAGGGCCGGATTGTGGCCAGCAGGGGCAGAAAATGTCACAGGCCCAGCATCAGTGAGAATAAATATGGCATCAGGGTTGGTGGTCAATAGGACGAGTATTTCCCCTATTAGTAGGAGGAATAGTATTCCATCATTGGTATTGGTGGAAGATATAGTGCCCCATTGTTGCTGTCAGTGAGAGGAATAGTGCCTCATATTAGTGGAAGGAGTTGTTTTCCAAGGGCCGCATAAAGGCTCGCAAAGGGCCACATCTGGCCACAGTTTGGAGACCCCTGCTTTAAGCTGATAACATGTCTTGTGTCTTTATAAAACACACCCCTTAAACATTCACAGTTTAGGGTCAATCAGCACTGTCCAGACAGAGGGTCAGGGGTCTAGCAGCCTCATAGGACAGTCAGAGCAGAATAAAAACTCCTCCTACAAGCTTTAACCAGATACTGATATAAGTCACAAGACTGCTATATACTGATGACGAAAAAAGGTATTGAGCAGTTTATATTTACTAAAACGATTGCATTTCCATGTTCTGTGTACTGTGGGAGACCAGATATAGTGAATTCAGGGTCCGGGGTTTAGTAATACGTTAATGCAAAGAAAGCCTTTTGAATCACTTTAGGCAAGCTATCATAATAATAATATAAGACTGAAGTTGTGACTGGTCCTCTTTAGCCCTAGCCACAGGCTTATATGATCTTCCCTGCAGATCCAGTCTCCTGCCCTTTAATTGTATTATATAAGAGGAGAATTTAGCAGGAGCTCTGGAATCAGCCCTACCACACAGGAAATGTCTCTTTGCCTGGAGATGAAACTGTAGAGATCGTTACAGAACGATTTGCATTATTAAGCTCTCAGCGCTGGAGGTATAAGCACGGCTTTGATCCTTGCTCTCCGGGACAAGAAAGAGCTAAGGCAATGTCAGAGCTAGGACCTACAGCATTTCCCAGGAAGTCGGCCTACATCGATCATAAGTTTCCACCAACTAGCTCATCCAGAGAGATACACGCGAAGTCCATTAATTATGGCTCTGTAAAGATGAAAGATATCTGATCAAATACGATGATTTACTGTTACCAGTAGGGAAATTAGTCAGGAAATATGGTAAGAATCAAGAGAAAACATCAGGCCATGAATGCCTAAGTGACTTCAACAAAGGAACACATGAAAAATGTTATAACAATGAACATTTTATGTTCATTAGTTTTACACAGAGATTTTCTATGATAAATTAGATCAGAGACGTAAGAATACTTTCTTTTTCAAGTCCGGAGAAAAAAAATATGTTCATATCCAACCATCAGGCATGTTTTTCCTGCTGTGCTTGGAATCTAAGTTGAAAATTGCTTTGTTGGTTGGTTAAAGAGGACCCCCACCCACTTTAGACTACCTAAAACTTGAATAAGTAGACGTACCTACCTCCGTGCTACTATTGCACAACTGCAGAGGCAAATCTAGTGAAAATGGTGCCTATGGCAAGCACTGAAACTGCGCCCCTGTCAAAACAATTGAAACCCATCTTTCAGATACCCTTAACAAAAAAAACAGCTAACAAAACTACAAGTCAAGCTCTTTAATCTTTCAATTAACAAATTATGGATTGCCACTGATGAGCTGCACTAATGGGCACTGATAGGCAGCACTGATGGGCACTGATTTGCGGCATTTGTGGAAACTGATGAGGCAGCACTAAAACTGATAGGCGGCACTGATGAGCCGCACTGATGGGCACTAATAGGTGACACTGGCACTGATGAGCTGCACTGATAGGTGACACTGGCACTGATAGGTGGCGCTAATAGGTGACACTGGCACTGATGAGCTGCACTGATAGGCGGCACTGATGAGCTGCACTGATGGGCATTAATAGGTGACACTAGCACTGACAGGTGGCACTGATGAGCTGCACTGATGGGTGGCACTGATAGGTGACACTGGCACTGATAGGTGGCACTGATGAGCTGCACTGATAGGTGGCACTATCTTATAGGTGACACTGGCACTGATAGGTGGCACTGTCTAGCCCTGTTTTTTTGGGGGGGGGGGTGGCTTTGGTGACATATCAGGGTCCTAAACAGACCCCTAATATCTCACTTTTGAGATAGAGAAAGGGACTGAGGACAGAGATTCCCCAGTCCTTTTCTCTGTAGCCTCATCTGTACTGGACGTTGAATGAATGGAAAGTAGACATGTGCAATTCGTTTCGTTTTTTTTTTTTTTTTTTTCATTTTTTTTTGTTATTTCCGTTCGTTCGTTTTTGTACGAATGAACGAATCGTTCGAATCGAACGAATCCGAATAATGAATCGTTCGAATCGTACGAATCCGATTAACGAATCATTCGAATCGAACGAACCTGAAAAACAACGAAAATCCGAAAAAAACAAATTAGAAACAACGAATGTACTAATGAAGAAAATCTGAAAAACGAAAACGAACAAAAAAATTCGTACATTCGTAACTTTTTTTTTTGTTGAATTGGTAATTTTCCGTGTCCCTTACAATGGCGCTGCTTAACGTGCTTCGAATGGATTGAACAAAAAAATTCTTACATTCATAACTTTTTTTTTCGATTCGTAACTTTTTTTTTCAATTCGTAACTTTTTATTTTTCTTTTTTCTTTTTTTTAAATTCTATATTTTATTTTCAAAAGCATTTTTCATACACAAACATATACAATTTCATTGCATGCGTAACACAAAACATAACTTAGTTATATATCGTTTCTATAGCTCCGGCCTTTTGCAGGCCAGCATCCCCTGATCCTCGCAGGCCTTGAGGCGGCATCCGTGTCCCCCCCCCCCCCCCCCAGGCACGGGGACCGGGTACGCGACCCCCCGGCCCCTCTCAATCACCCACCTCCCTCAGCGCCGCCGTCACCGCCGCTCCTCCCGCCGCTTCTCCCGGCCCGCCAGCCTCGCCGGGTAGGCGGGCAGGAAACACCGCGGCTCCGGCCTAGTCCGGCCGGCGCCGGATCCCCGCTCCGTCGGCAGAAGCTGCCCCGCAGCTAGCACCCACACCGGGTACCCACGTCCATCGGACCCCCCCTCATCCACGACCGCCTCCTCTCCCACTGGGCAGCCAGGACCAGGCTAACCCGTGGCTCCGGCCTAGTCGGCGGCCATCTTGGTCCACCCAGTCCACCCAGATTCAGCCAGGACATCACCAGGACCCCCAGGACCCCCCAGAAGGTGTCAACGGGAACTGCTCCAATTCAGGTCAGTCACCTGGGTGGGCATCATCCACAGCCGCTGTCACCTCTGCTCTAGCTGGCTAGACGAGGAAGAAGGCGGCTGCGGCTGAGACCCAGCCCACGCCATCCCACCTCTCACCTACCCTTATTTCCTTTCTGCAAACCGGTGTGCCCCTCCTTCTCAGAACACCACTACCGTAGCAACCAGACTTCACCGCAGAGGCACCAGGTCGCACAGCAAGCGCCGCTGGGATTATCTCCAATCAGGTAAGTCCCCGGTTATCCCCCCCCCCCCATTAGTCGTTGATCCAGGGCCCTGCGGTCCGACCGCCCTCGGGGGTCAGGAAGGAATTTTTTCCCCTACTGAGCGATTGGCCGGCACAGTAGGGGTTTTTCGCCTTCCTCTGGATCAAACGGGAGGGTGGTAGGTTCAACAGGCCCCCATCACCTCTACCGGGACGATTCGCACCAGTACAAGATACCTCATCGGTCACCAGCAGTATCCTTCTGGTCCAGGATCGGCACTACAAGCAGAGCCAGCTGGAACTGCCAGGAATTAGCGACTCGACAACTACATCCTTCCATATAGGGCACTACACGATCAACTTGCGCGCTTACAAATAGCTGTAACACGGCGGCAAGTCTGATACCTAGACTGATACAAACAGGAACAGGAAAAACCCGGATCAGGATCATCAGCACTGTCATCCAAGTGCCATCAACTTCCCCCTCCCGCCATGTGCTACTTCAAATATTCAGCAGAAGTTCTTCACAGGCTAAGGAATGCCACCTCTACTTTGCCAGCCACCATTCAAAAAATTCTAAGGAAAGAACAACTACTAAAGACCGACCGACGATCAACCATCAAACACAGGAAGATACCAACTCAACCTCAGCAATTAGCATGCGCCATGATCAACACCAGATCTGCAGTCAAACACAGACTGGAAGTACACGACTTCATCACCCAAAACAACATAGATTGCCTCTTCATCACGGAAAGCTGGCTAACCCCCGACTGCAACACCATCCTTACCGAATTGGTGCCGGAGAACTACAGGATCCTAACTGAGCATCGGATAGGAAAAAAAGGGGGAGGCCTAGCAGCGATTTTTAAATCGCACCTGGTGCTCACCAAACCGATTTTGCAGAACGCAGTGCCTTTTATGGAGACACTGACGCTACATCTTCAATCAACACCCCATGACACCACCCACATTCTACTTTGCTATAGACCACCAGGACCAAAGACCAATCTTCTTACTCCCCTCACGGAATTCATTGCAATACACACCCTGAAATCCAAAAACCTCCTGGTACTTGGAGACTTTAATCTCTGGGCAAATTCTACCCAAGACCCTATCGCCACCGCCTGCATCAACCAACTGGAAGAACTGGGTCTCCAGCAACTGATAAAGACTCCAACACATGGCTCAGGACACACCCTGGACCTTATCTTCAAACAAAATTTGAACATCAACATACTCGACAACCTACCACTACCATGGACGGACCACCACGCCATCAAATTTAAAATCACCACTAATACCACCCAGCAAAAACAGAAACCGGCAACAACAACTCATTGGACCAGATCGCAGAAGAAACTACACTCCGAAACCTTCAAAAACACGTTGGCAAACAAAATAGCAACGCTGAATTTAACCCACTCAACGGAACATACACTCCGCTCCCTAAACAAGGTATTACTACAATCAGCAGACGCAGTGGCTCCAAAACGCAGAACACCTATCCGGAGGAAAAACTCAGGATGGTTTAACAGCTCTCTCATGCTACTCAAGCAAGAACGCAGAAGAGCCGAAAGAGCATGGAGAAGAAATCCTACCAAAGAAAATCAGACAAACTACAAAGGACTCACGGAGAATTATCACAAAGCAATCTTTAAAGCTAAAAAAGATTTTTTTGCAAATACCATTTCATCGGCACTAAACCGCCCTCGGGAACTTTTTAAAATAGTCGCTCAGTCGATGAACCCGGCATGCTTAGAGCCCCCAGCAAACGAAACCCAAGATTTCTGTAATGAGTTATCAGATTTTTTCATTGACAAAATCGACAACATCCGGAAAATAATCCATATGAAAAAAACTTCCAACCTCAGCCATCCAGAGCAAAAAGAAGATATGGTCACAAATATCCCTCTTCCACCAAAGTTTTCTTTGATCCCAATCTCCATGGACACCACCAAAAACATCATCAAAAACCTCAGAGACAGCACATCTCCTATTGACATCATCCCCACAAAACTGCTGAAAGAATGCTCTGACATCTTGGCGCCTACGCTAACTCACCTCATAAATCAATCTTTCAAAGAAGGGATTGTTCCAGGCGCCCTCAAACAAGGCATCATCAAACCCCTGCTAAAGAAGCCCAACCTCGACCCCCGGGACCCCAACCACCGCAGACCGATAACAAGCCTCAACACCATCTCCAAGATTATGGAGAAAGCGGTAGTACAACAGCTACACCGCCACCTAGACACACACAAACTCCTGGACCCTCTACAATCAGGCTTCCGCCCAGGCCATGGCACAGAAACGGCACTCCTGAAGATTTGGGACGACGCCCTCGAAGCAGCAGATGACGGAGAATCATGTCTCCTGGTGCTGTTGGACCTCAGCGCAGCGTTTGATACTGTGGACCACAACACTCTACTCATCCGCCTTACAGAAGTAGCAGGAGTCGCAGACGCAGACCTACAATGGTTCGCATCCTTCTTAGGAAATCGCTCTCAGACA
Organism: Lithobates sylvaticus; assembly: GCA_028564925.1. Lineage (NCBI taxonomy): Eukaryota > Metazoa > Chordata > Amphibia > Anura > Ranidae > Lithobates > Lithobates sylvaticus. The sequence continues at coordinate 730,810,907 of CM053026.1, forward strand.
GTGAAACTAGGAGCTTTTACCTCTGAAACACGGGCAATCTCGTGTGGAGTCCCTCAAGGATCACCCTTGTCGCCAGTGCTCTTCAACATATACATCCGCCCACTCCTCAAAATCATCAGAAGATCGGATCTCTGCTTCCACTCATACGCTGATGACACCCAATTATACTTTCGGATCACCGGACAAAAAGACCATCATCGGCAATTAGAAAACTGCCTCACTCGAATAGACGACTGGATGACTGCTAGCTCTCTTAAACTCAACGAATCAAAAACAGAACTTCTTATTCTACATGCAAACCAAAACTCCCGAACCAAGATCCCTTGGACACCTCCTACCATCTTTGGACAGACCATCTCCCCAAGAACCAAGGCCAAGAGCCTCGGAGTCATTTTTGACTCAGAAATGTCAATGGAGGCACAAATAGGATCGGTAGTTAGCGGATCTCACCATCTCCTTCGCCTTCTACGCAGACTCATCCCCTTCATTCCAAAGGAGGACAAAGCAGTGGTAGTTGGAACAGTCATTAATTCACGACTGGACTACGCAAACTCCCTCTACATAGGGTTACCCCAATATCAACTTGCACGCTTACAACTTATCCAAAACACGGCGGCAAGGCTGATAACAGGAAAAAAACCCTGGGAATCCATCTCCCCTTCCCTGAGGAGCCTACATTGGCTAATTGTAAAGAATCGGGTCATTTTCAAGACCCTCTGCCTCACCCACAAATGCACCCATGGAGACGCGCCTCAATACCTTCTCGAGAAAATAAAACGCTACACACCCAATCGCAGTCTTCGATCGTCCGACCAAAACCTCCTCCTCATCCCCAAGTCCCGCTACAAATCAAAAGGGGAACGAAGATTCGCTGTCCAAGGACCACGGCTATGGAATGCACTACCAACCTACATCCGCATGGAAGAAAACCATCAGGTCTTCAGGAAAAAACTCAAGACCCACCTCTTCTAAGAAGCTTGACAACAAAGCACTAATTACAGCGCCTTGAGGCGATTCGGTTCGCATTGTAGCGCTATACAAATTATTCATTCATTCATTCATATTTATATCGGATTATACATATAAAAAAAAAACTTCATAACTTTTTTTTCGATTCGTAACTTTTTTTTTTCCGATTCGTAACTATTTTTTTTCGATTCGTTAATTATTAAAATGTAATAATAGCATACACATTACATAAAATTATGAATTATGCTCCGATTACGAATCTACGAATGTTACGAATGTTATGAATGTACGAATAAATACGAATGCGTCTCGAAAATTAAACTAACGAATCAACGAAAATTAATAACTCTTACGAATGTACGAATCTACGAATTTACGAATACGAACACCGGCGACTTACGAATGTACGAATCGTTACGAATCCGAACACCGACGACTTACGAATGTACGAATCGTTACGAATCAACGGAAACGAAAAAAAACGAAACGAAAAAAAAAAAAAAAAAATTTCGGAAGCGAAAAAAACAAAACGAAAATAAACAAATTTTTTTGTTGTGCACATGTCTAATGGAAAGTGTCCTGTGCTGAGCAGCTTACTATTCATTCACAAACTGAATCATAGCAGCAGAGTGAAACAAAACAGGTGGCAACCAGCTGACTTCTCCCACCTGGGGCCCAGGAACTAGGTGCAGTGCTCCTTCTGCAGCATTCTCCTGAGTGAGCCGAGAGCCAGGAATCGGTGGTGTCCCTTCCTCTTGGGAACTCAAGCTGGGTAAGAGACCGCGCAGTGTGGGACACTATCAGATTCACTTTCGAGTGCAGACGGAGTGATCAACCGCACTGCGGCTCCCGACAATTAAATGAATGCCCTAGTCTGCCTCAGCGTAATGATATAGAAGGGGCCGGGACTTTAATTCAATTGTCGGGAGCGGTGTGGTGGATCACTCTGCCTGCACCCGAAAGTGGTGAAATAATCCCTATTTCTGCCCATTATCGGCCCTGAGTTGCAGACACCAATGCTCCCAGTGTCAGTTTAATTTAATTGAGGGGGCACATGGGGGGGGGGGGCACAGGATAATGTTAGGGGGGTCATGGCCCCCTCTGCCCCCCCTAACGAGCGCCCTCTTCATATGGCACCCATGGCACTTGCCATATGTGCCATACCCTGGATACACCACTGCACAAATGTGAGATGGAACGCATCATGTCCCTCATCTTGGGCATGTGCCGTACAACATTACATTCACCTATTTGAAAAAAGAAAAGCTTACCCCCGAACGAGATATAAGGTACACGGTCTGAAGGCACTGATGACCTTGCTTTCCAGGGGGGGCATCAGGGTGGCAGGACTTCATCATCAGTGATTTCAGGGAAACCAGGAAGTGGACACAATGAGGTAAGTCCAATAAAGGGGGACTGTGCGTGAACACAGGTGGGACTTTAAATGAGGCACACACATTGTGCCTCCATCCCGGGTACAAATAAGAAAAAGGGGGATTTGGGACTTTAAATGAAGTTCTAGACCAGGTTGGGGTATATAAGGAAACACATGTTTAATAACACGATATGCGCTGTGATAAAATATCTGAACCATGGGACTGTACAAAATAATACATGCATGTCATGGACACTAGGGACACATATTCATATCAACTTGGAAACTCTTGGTAATCTGTCAGTACATACAGAGCATGGACATCAAGGGTACAAAGTACCGTATTTATCGGCGTATAACACGCACCGGCGTATAACACGCACCCCAAGTTTAGGAGGGCATTTTAAGGAAAAAAAGTTTTAGGAGGGAAGTTTAGGGAAAAAAAAAAAACTTACATTTAAGCGTCATTTGCAGCTTGCCCAGCGTCAGTGCAGCCTTGCCCAGCGTCATTGCAGCCTTGCCCAGCGTCATTGCAGCCTTGCCCAGCGTCATTGCAGCCATGCCCAGCGTCATTGCAGCCTTGCCCAGCGTCATTGCAGCCTTGCCCAGCGTCATTGCAGCCATGCCCAGCGTCAGTGCAGCCTTGCCCAGCGTCATTGCAGCCATGCCCAGCGTCATTGCAGCCATGCCCAGCGTCATTGCAGCCATGCCCAGGGTCATTGCAGCCTTGCCCAGGGTCATTGCAGCTTGCCCAGCATCGTTGCAGCCTTGCCCAGGGACGTTGTACCTTGCCCAGGGTCATTGCAGCCATCCCAGCGACATTAGAAGTCCGGTCCGGGTTTAAATTTCCCGCCGCCGAGACTCTGTCGCGTGCGCCGCCGAAAAATGTCCGAGGCGCGGCCGAAAAAGACCGAAGCGGCCCCGGAAAAGGCCGAGCCGACTGTTCAGCTCCGATCGCGGTCCCGCCTCCCTGCTGTTTCCGGAACGAGCGCAGGGAGGCGGGACTCCGAGTAGAGCCGAACAGTCTGCTCGGTCTATTGCGGCGCGGCTTCGGGTTTTTTCGGCCGCGCCTCGGTTTTTTTCGGCGGCGCTCGCTATTTTTTGGCGGCGCTCGCCATTTTTGCCATTTTTGAATTTTTTTTTTGGGGGTATCGGCGTATAACACGCACCCACGACTTTCCCCCGATTTTTAGGGGGAAAAAGTGCGTGTTATACGCCGATAAATACGGTAATATGAACTTGAAATACATGGCAGCATGAAAGTATGATGAACATTTCCCATGATTACATACACACAACGGTCCTTGGAGTGGCACGGTATATGAAAACCATGAAGTAAAAGATGTAACCCAAATTTGCTTTGGAACCAGTGAATGATTAAGTTTGCTGATGTGGGAATGTGTGGCATCCTTGATTTTCCAACACGTTTCGTGTAAATACACTCATCAGGGGTGGATGCTCCCAAACATCTAAAGAAATTAAAATATATTAAGTCTATGGTGACACTGGATATAACAGGAAAAGGCCTGTATACTAATCCTGAAGTACTTACATGTAAAAAATAATAATTGGTGGGGATAGAAGGAATGATGAACCGGGGCCAACCAGAGGATGTCCGTCCCGGAAGCTGAGGTAATGGGGCCACGTGTAGGCTAAAGCACAAGCATAGAACTTCTCAAAGGGGCGATTAGTCACACTTGGTTGAGTGCTGGAGTAAGGTAAGTCAACCCCTTCCCGCCAATTGCCTCCTGGCCCTTTAAGAGTTGTAAATTCCGGAAGGCGGTGGCTGTAAGGGCGGTCACATGATCGGAAAGCTCCCAATTGCAAAAAGGCATCAGGGGCTTTCCAGTTCCTGCCAGTAACTGTGCTGGGAGCATGCATGGTGCATGCTCTCAGCACAGAATTGTTTATATTTTGGCCTCATACATGCGGCCCCTCAGTGTTAAAGTGTTACTAAACCCTCAACAGTAATATCAGTCTGTATATGCAGTAAAGCATGCTTGTTATACTCACTGTGGAACCTAAGGGGTTCATCCTCTGCATTGTGTAAAAAGGCTGTTTCTCTGATCATCCCCTTCTTCCACTGTCCCCAAACCATTTTTTTCTTGGGAGAGTGCATGTGATCAGTGCAGGGTCAATCAGCACTGTCCAGACAGAGGGTCAGGGGTCTAGCAGCCTCATAGGACAGTCAGAGCACAATAAAAACTCCTCCTACAAGCTTTAACCAGACACTGATATAAGTCACAAGACTGCTATATACTGATGATGAAAAAAGATATTTAGCAGTTTATATTTACTAAAACTATTGCATTTCCATGTTCTGTGTACTGTGGGAGACCAGATATAGCGAATGCAGGGTCCTGGGTTCAGTAACACCTTAAAGCCCACCTGCCAAGTGTATATGTGCACAGCCGCCGGGAACAGGTTAAACATTTTGTATCCCTGCACCCCCATGTTACTGTAATTTTGAAAATATCTGTATGTATACTCTCTTAAGTCCAGTCACATGATACACAGGGGCCACTTCTACCTCATCTTCTCTCCTCTGGTGGTGGATGGGTCCTGAATGATACACAGAACATAACTTATGTAGCACTGCCCCCTTGGGGTTGATTATAATTGCATGTTCATCTGCGCCACCTTGGCCCTGTGAACTTCCCAGCCCCCCTGACACTCTAGGTTCAGACACGTTGTGTATACCTTTTAAATAACACACTGACACAAGGTAGATTGATTAGCTCTCTCTGGTTTTACTTCTTCAAGAGAAGATTCTTGTAACAGGGTATTAGTCAGCTAAGTCCTGGATAAACAGCCAAGACTCAGTTAAAAATGTCCCCTAAGGCAGTTAAATGACTGTCTGAAATCACAGATATAGAATAACAATTTACACAGAACACACAATAAATTAATGTATCTCTAAGAAAGGCTACTGGTTGCTGTCTATAATACAACTGATAAAGGGAACCCCAGGCCGGCCTAATATACCTTTAATCCTAATGAGGGATGTGGTAATATAGGTGATAGGGGTGTGTCCCTTTAAATAGCAATACAATAGCAGTGTCCAGGATTCAAGGCCTTGCAACAATCTTCCCCGGCAAGTTGAGGCTCAAAGAACAAGAATTCTGAGTGTGGCAGAGTAAAATGTAGTCAAGGCAAAGCAGCTGAGCCTGGCCAGCAGTAATCCTTAAAGCAAGTTCAGGTGTAAGGTGTCTGTATACAGTGTCCTGTGAAATATGGTAAGGCAATACCAGGTGTAAGGTGTTGATATACAGTGTCCTGTGAAATATGATGGTGGCAGGGATTGAATTGGTGGGCAGATGCCCTCTCACCAACTGGAAAACAGTGCAGGAACCTCCTGAAGAGCGATCCAAGTTGATTCTTCCTTCTGCAGAACGGGCGGAGATGACAGTCTGGCTGCTGGGACCATGAGTCATCTGTCCGGCTGTTTACAGTAATGCTGCAGTGGTGCCCCTAGTACAGCAACCGGCGTTGAACCCGCCAGGGTCGGACCCCGGATCCCCATGTTGACGCGTGGTAGGCCGCAGTCCTCTCGCATGGCAGTGAGAGGACTGCGGCCTACAGTTCCCACAATGCTCTTGGCTTGGCTCAGGAATATGATGCATGTAACCTGAGCCCAGCACTAGAGGAACACAGAGACAGTCCAAGAAAAGAGAGGGTAAGTCTGCAGTGCCAGATAACTCTAGTCCGCTGTCGGATACACTTATGTAATAATATCCCACAACATTTCCCTAGTATCCCAGGGAAGCTTGATGATGCACCTCCATGATGCCTAAGGTCAAAGGAAGTGGGTTGGATGATGGCAATGGAAGAGAACCAGTGTTGGACCATAGAGGAGGACTCTGAGGGTGGAGCTTGACCATGGAGAGTAGGAGTCTAACTTGGCAAACTGGAATCTTTTTATAGAAGTGCCAAAGTCAGAGCAGTGACTCCCCCTGCTTCAACCTTTTTGCCTGTTCAGATATCCCCATATGACATTACAATCAGAAGCATGGAGCCTTAAAAGGAAAGAACTTTTATCACACTTTTTCCTTTGGAATACCAATAGAGCTACATAAATCAAGCATCATGGGAGCACCCTGCTTTAAAGCTGAACTCCAGGAATTAGACAAAATCTATCCTAGCAGTGCCCCCCCCCCCCATCATTGCAAGGGTGAAATGCTAATTTAGTCTAATTGCTCAGGGATAGGGGTTAGGAACCCTGGTTGCAAGCTCAACTCCTCTCGTACAATGCTGGGTAATAGCCAAGCATTGACACAGCAGTAAAGCACGAGTTTAAAATAGAACTGACCTAGACCTGTTATTTTTTTTTTTTTTTAAGGAAACCTTCTGCAAAAAAATTATAATAATAATAAAACTAATAATATAGACCAATGGTCTCCAAACTGCGGCCAGATGTGACCCTTTGCTTGCCTTTATCTGGCCCTTGGGGCACTATTTTACCAACTGACACCAATGATGGGGCACTATTCTTCCATTGATACCAACAATGGGGTACTATTTCTCCTTTTGAAACCAATGATGGGGCACTGATGTTGGGGTGTTTTCTACTCTCGCTGGCCACAGTCCGGCCCCCCTAAAGCCTAAAGGACAGTAAACTTGCCCTTTCCTTATATAGTGCTACCCTTGTGAGAGCCGCTGATAGAATCTGTACCCCACTGGTTGCCCAACTCTGCAAATCCTCCAACACCTCTGACACCCTGGGTTCAGTCATTTTTACCGACTGTCACCAATAACAAGAAACTTGCACAATATCAGTGAAACAGTTCAAGTTTGTTTACTGTATTAAAAGGGACACACAAAAGTGCATAACATACCACTGCAGATCATAAAGGTATTTTATCTGAACAATATGACACTATTTATGAGTTGCTATTTGGTAATTTAGAACCTTTCAATAATCAAAAAGAAATACAAAATAGACAGTATGACCAAAACTCAGTGAGACCTTATTTCTGTTAAATAACCTATGTGAACAGGTCGACAGAAGGGTAGGGAATCGACACACTGCTTCCTATGTCAGGTTCATTCCCTTCGGTTTCCTCAACCCACAGGCCACTATATCAACACAACCTGACAAACACTTTTCAAACTATTGTGTTTAAAGTGGCTAGTTCCTTTAAATAGAGTTCCAGGAAAAGTAAGAGCTGATCCTTTGTGCTAAAATTTTTTTAGTCACGTTTAAGCAAATAAGGAGAGGCTAAAAAGGGTTTAAATATAGCTCCTTGAAATCCGGCAAATCTTCAGCTAGCTTTGAAGAATTATGAATAGGGTGATCCTTGATGATATGATAGAACACATTTAGTTGATCTGTGGCTTATCCTTGTTTTACTTAAAACTCTTCCTATGGGGCTTAATATTATTGTATCCAATTAGATTACCGATGGTAGAAATGTTAACAGGGCACAGATGTTTGTATACAGTGTTCAGTGAAGAGAATAAACTGTCTTCAGTGATACCACAAGTACCAGGAAGTTGGACAGACAAAGTGATGTCTATATGAGGTGTCTTAAAGAACTAAATGGGCAAATGCCCACTCACCACCAGTGTCACAGAGATTGCTGGTAACCGTGCAGATGATAAGGATGACTCCTCCAGGAACTCCCTCTGGATCCTGGCTCTGGGAATGGCGTCTGACCTCCTTCACACCCCGCTGTGGCCTACCCGGATCTGAAGTGCAGGCATCGCTGGAGGACCTGGAACAGCCCCTGGTCCGCTGGAGATGGGAAGCGATGCTGTCCGCAAGTGTCCCTCTGGATGCAGCGGTGAAGCTACCTTCTGTTCAGGCCATGATTCAGCAGTGACTCTTACTGACACAGATCCAAGTCGGAGTCCCAAGAGAGCGATCTAGGCCACACCCACCCTTTTTTATCCTTTCCCAGCATTCTGTTCTCCTCTCCTCAGCAATCTGGTAGTGGTAGTTCAGATCAGTCCTGCTTGAATTGAAACCCCAGTATTCTGAACTACACATCCCATAATGCTTTACTCTGCTCTAAGTTTTGTCTCAAAGGAAATGACACATGGAGTCCAAGCCAACACTAGAGGGAGACAGCTCCACATTAACAACACTGCACACTGTGTCACGCTCACGTACCTGACAGGTGAGCCGGATATAGCAGGGGAAGGTCTCCCTTACGCGCCTGGTTCACGGCCCCTGGTAGTATAGACAGGAGGCACGGGAGCACAAGCTGGTATGAGAGCCTGGCGGGTGAGTGCAGGTGAAGAGGTCCAACAGCTCTGGTGCTGCTGAGGTGGCGTCTGCTAGGCAGCTGGTGACTGGCAGCGGATGCAGGGCAGGAGCTGAACAACAAGTCCACACACTGGCACTATACTGGGGAGCAGGCAAGTTCACAGTCCGGGTCACTAGCAGGGTTGGCAGCAGGCGGGCAACGTGGTACAAAGGAGCAGGCAGGTACAGAGTCCGGGTCACAAGCAAGGTAGGCAGCAGGCGGGCAACGTGGTACAAAGGAGCAGGCAGGTGCAGGGTCAAGACAAGCCGAGGTCGGGTACAGGCAGAAGACAGGATAATCCAAGGGCAAGCCGGGTAGTCAGGAGGGCAATCAGGAGACTCAGAAAAGGCAACGGGTGCGGGGGTACTGGGAGCTGAAGATCGGACAGCACTGAGCACAGTGCATGAGGATGCTAAGTAGGCCGGTTGGCGGCAAACGCCGCGCGCGCACGTGCGCTTCGCGCAGGTTCGGGCGCAGGTTCGGGCATGCGCACAACGGCGCTCCACAAGGTGCCCATCGCTGGGTCGACTATGGGAAGATCCATGACAGTGCCCCCTCCTCAAGGGCAGCCTCCGGATGCCCATCTGGGCCAGTCTATTGGCGTGCAACCTTTTAAAAGCCTCCAACAGCTCTTGGGCATGCAAATTGCCTTCGGGTTCCCAAGAATTATCCTCCGGTCCGTATCCCCTCCATTTAATAAGGTACTGGGTCTGATTGTGCCTTTTCCTGCAATCTAGGATTGCTTCCACTTCAAATTCTTCCACATTGTCGATGATTACTGGTTCAGGGGGGCCAGTGTTTCGGCCAGTAAAGGGGTTGGGATTAACGGGCTTCAGCAGAGATACATGGAAGACAGGGTGGATTTTCATCGCACCGGGTAGATTCAGCTCATAAGTCACCTCGTTAATTTTTCTTTTAACAGAGAAGGGACCCGTGAATTTGGGACCCAATTTCTTTGAGGGGCACGCTAATTTTAGGTTAGCCGTAGACAACCAAACCTGGTTGCCAGGTTCCAGGACAAGTTCGCCCCGCTTCTTTCTGTCAAACATCCTTTTGTTGTACTCCTGGGTTTTAGCCATGGTTTCCTGTAGTAGTTTATTGTTTGCAAGGAAGAAGTCCATAGTTTCAGAGACTGCAGGAATGGAACATTCAGGTAAGGAACCGGGCAAGAAGGACGGGTGGAAGCCATAGTTGGCAAAAAATGGCGTTTGCTTGATGGCAGAGTGTAAGGAGTTGTTATAGGCAAACTCAGCAATGGGTAGTAGAGAGGCCCAGTCATCCTGTGAGAAAGTTGAGAAGCAGCGGAGGTATTGCTCCAAAGTCTGATTAGTTCTCTCCGTCTGCCCATTTGTCTGGGGGTGGTAGGCAGAGGAGAAAGCCAACTCGATCTCCAAGGAATCGCAGAGAGCCTTCCAGAACCTGGAGGTGAATTGAACACCACGATCCGAAACTATGCTTGATGGGACCCCATGCAACCTCACTATCTCCCGGACAAAGACCTGTGCAGTGTCCCTTTCATTGGTAAAAAGTGAGCCATCTTGGACAGCCTGTCGACCACAACGAAGATGGACGAGAATCCTTCCGATTGGGGAAGCTCTACGATGAAATCCATCGATATCATCTTCCAGGGTCTCTCTGGGACGGGTAAGGGTTTCAGTAGACCCCAAGCTTTCGCCCGGCTATTCTTGCTCCTGGCGCAGGTGGTGCAGGACTCCACGTACCTCTTGCAATCATTTACCAGTTGGGGCCACCAGAAGGTACGCTGAAGCAGTTCTGCCGTCTTTAGAGTGCCAAAATGTCCGGCTAGTTTGTGGTCATGGCAAAGCTCCAAAACTGCCATCCTTAGACCTTCAGGGACCACAATTCTGCCTTTGTGCCAGAATAGGCCATCTTGTGCCCTCACCTCGTTTTCAGTGGAAGGGGACCATCCTACCGAAGCTTGCCTTAACCGGGATAGGAGATCCCCTTGGAGTAACAGGAAATGGCCAGCAGGGAGAATGGTGTCTGGTGGTAAGGATCTCTCAGGATCAAGAAACATGCGGGAAAGGGCATCCGCTTTGGTGTTTTTAGAACCAGGTCTATAGGTAATGTGAAACTGGAATCTAGAGAAAAAGAGGGCCCACCTTGCCTGCCGTGGTCTCAATCTTTTTGCCGTTCTCAGATACTCCAGATTCTTGTGGTCAGTGTAAACCAGGATGGGGTGTGCAGCCCCCTCCAGCAGATAACGCCACTCTTCTAAGGCGGCCTTGATGGCCAGAAGTTCCCGATCCCCGACATCATAATTTTTCTCCGCTGTGGAGAGTTTGCGTGAGAAGAAGGCCACCGGGAAGAGAAGGGACTTGGGGCCCTGCCGCTGGGAGAGCACGGCTCCTACCGCGATTTCCGAAGCGTCCACCTCAAGGACGAAGGGCAGGGCAGGATCCGGGTGTTTTAGGATAGTGGCAGAGGTGAAAAGTCCCTTGAGTCTTTCAAAGGTGGATTGTGCCTTAGGGGTCCAGCAGAATCGGCTTCCCTACTTGGTCAGCTCGGTGATGGGTGCAACTATAGTAGAGAAGCCCCTAATGAATTTTCGATAAAAATTGGCGAAGCCAATGAAGCGTTGGACCCCTTTCTTATCGGAGGGAGCGGGCCAATCCAGGATGGCGGACACCTTCTGGGGGTCCATTTTAATGCCGTTGACAGAGATGATTAGGCCGAGGAATTGAATGCACTGAAGCTCAAATTCACATTTCTCCAATTTGGCGTAGAGCCCATGTTGCCTGAGCCGGGTTAGGACGTTCCGAACGTGCCTGCGGTGATCGCTGACTGAGGCAAGAAAAGATTAAGATGTCGTCCAGGTACACTATGACGTACAGGTCCAGGAGATCACGGAAGATATCATTAACAAAGTGTTGGAATGTAGCCGGTGCGTTGCACAGTCCGAAGGGCATGACCAAATATTCAAAGTGCCCAAATCGGGTACGAAAGGCCGTTTTCCATTCGTCACCCTCTCGGATACGGATCAAGTTGTAGGCCCCGCGAAGATCCAATTTGGTGAAGATGACGGCAGATCCCAACCTTTGGAAGAGCTCAGGCACAAGGGGCAAGGGGTAGCGATTCTTGATTGTTATTTTATTCAACTCCCTATAATCGATACAGGGCCGTAGGGAGTGGTCCTTTTTCTCGACAAAGAAAATTCCAGCCCCGGCTGGGGAGGTTGATGGGCGGATGAAACCTTTCTGTAGGTTTTCATCAATGTAGGTTTTTAGGGTTTCAAGCTCCTGCCCTGTTAATGGGAAGATCCTCCCGAAAGGTACCTCAGTTCCTTGCAGAAGCTCTATCGGGCAGTCGTAAGACCTGTGAGGAGGGAGAACCTCTGCTCCCTTCTTACTGAAGACATCCTGGAAGTCCCGGTAGGGTGCCGGAATTGCCTGCAGTGATTCCATGTCAATGTCCAGACAGAGGAGCTGAGCCCGTTTTACAGGGATTCCATGAAGGCAATGCTGCCGGCAGTATCCGGAAAGGAACTTGACTTCCCCTGTTGACCAATTGATACTGGGGTTATGGGCCTGCAGCCACGGTATTCCCAGGATAATGGGAAAAAGGGGAGAGGAAATGGCATCCAAACGTAAAAGTTCTTGGTGGTGAGTGCCCAAGGTGGCCAGTAGGGGGGCGGTCTCCTGCGTGACAGGTCCGGAACTGAGAGCAGAGCCGTCAGCAAGGTGTACAGCAAGTTCCTGTGGCTTGGGTTGCAGGGGAATGCGGTGGTTGGCAGCAAACGTGAGGTCAATAAAACAGCTGCATGCTCTGGAGTCAATTATAGCTGGGACTTGGATGTCCTTTTCGGAAAGCTGTAGGATGACAGAGAGAGCGAGATGAGAAGCAGGTTTAAGTAAAGCAGATGCAAGCTGTGAAAATGTTGAGCGAGACTTACGTGTCTTGTTGGGACAAGATCTCACGTAGTGACCGTGTTCACCACAGTACATACATAGGTTATTGGTTCTTCGGCGCTGCCGTTCTTCCAGGGTAAGGGATGGTCGGAGGAGACCAAGTTGCATAGGTTCAGAGGAATCAACAACCGGAGAAGGAGGTGCATGGGGGGGTCTGTCCGAAAGAGCTGGTGGCACTAGGGACCTTGGGAAGCATCCAGGTGGGGCGAAACTGACTGGTGGACCTCTCCGAGCGGCGTTCCCTAAGGCGCCGGTCAATTTGGATTGACAGGTTGATAAGCTTCTCCAGGGATTGAGGAATTCCGACCCGTGCCAGCTCGTCCTTAAGGGAGTCAGATAGTCCCAAACGGAATTGGTGAAGCAAGGCCGCGTCATTCCACTCGGTGTCGGCACTCCACCTTCTGAACTCTGTCACATAATCCTCCACTGCCCTACGTCCCTGTTGTAGGGCATGTAAGGCGGCCTCAGCGGTCACTTTCAGCTGGGGATCTTCATACAGCTGAGACATGGCAGCAAAGAAGGTGTCCAGATTGTCGAGGAAAGCAGATTTCTGCCTCACGAGACAGTGGGCCCAGGTCTGTGGTTCGCCGGATAGGAGAGAGATCACAAAGCCCACCTTAGTTGCTTCCAAGGAAAATGTACGGGGCTGCAGAGCGAAGTAAAGTTCGCAGGCACTGTGGAATTTGCTGCGGTCTCCAGAGAATCTCTCAGGTATAGGTACCCGGGGCTCGGGTGGTAACATTACCACTGAGGGTGCAGAAGGGGGTCCAGAAGCGGAGGCACCTTGAGGGTGTACAGGAGACGACAGGATCTGAACTTGACCTTCCAACCTTGTATAGCCTTCCTGAAGGCTTTTTACAGCTTGGGTGAGACCCGCCAGGTGTCTACACAGCTCCTCCATGGGGGAGGCTCCCTGCTCGGGCTCGGACATGGCTGTCCGATACTGTCACGCTCACGTACCTGACAGGTGAGCCCGATATAGCAGGGGAAGGTCTCCCTTACGCGCCTGGTTCACGGCCCTTGGTAGTATAGGCAGGAGGCACGGGAGCACAAGCTGGTATGAGAGCCTGGCGGGTGAGTGCAGGTGAAGAGGTCCAACGGCTCTGGTGCTGCTGAGGTGGCGTCTGCTAGGCAGCAGGTGACTGGCAGCAGATGCAGGGCAGGAGCTGAACAACAAGTCCACACACTGGCACTATACTGGGGAGCAGGCAAGTTCACAGTCCGGGTCACTAGCAGGGTTGGCAGCAGGCGGGCAACGTGGTACAAAGGAGCAGGCAGGTACAGAGTCCGGGTCACAAGCAAGGTAGGCAGCAGGCGGGCAACGTGGTACAAAGTAGCAGGCAGGTGCAGGGTCAAGACAAGCCGAGGTCGGGTACAGGCAGAAGACAGGATAATCCAAGGGCAAGCCGGGTAGTCAGGAGGGCAATCAGGAGACTCAGATAAGGCAACGGGTGCGGGGGTACTGGGAGCTGAAGATCGGACAGCACTGAGCACAGTGCATGAGGATGCTAAGTAGGCCGGTTGGAGCCATAATAATTTGCTGTCCATAATATTTAAACTGCTTCATGTTTCTAAAATATGAAGTTAAAGTGGTGTGCCCATTTAAAAAGAAATAAAAATAAAAGTCAACAGCTACAAATACTGCAGCTGCTGACTTTTAATAATCGGACACTTACCTGTCCCAGGGTCCAGCGATGCGGGGGATCGAAGCCCCGCTTGTCTCCCCCTCTGTTCTTCGGTGCCGGCATTGTAACTGTGGGCACCCGGCTGTGGCTTCACAGCCGGTCACCCACTGCCCATGTGCGAGTGGCGCAGCGCGCCGTGAGTGGCCGCCCAATCGCCCGGGACCTGTCACATGTCCCAGATGATTGACAGGAGGGAGGGGGCAGAGCTGATCCCTTCCTGCGCCGAGGGGAAGTGATGTACCAGCCCAAGCACTAAAGGAGGCAGACTACGAGGGACCCCATAGCAACAGCCATTTAGAGGTGAGTTAAAAAAAAAAATCCAATTTTTTTTTATTTTTTTTAGGAACATTAATTACTTTTTTTTGGGGGGGGGGGGGGCTCCACTTTAAGTGGGATTTACTTCCAAACAAGGATCGGCCTTATGTTGGTTGTTTATACTGTATAGGGTGATGCTATGGCTTCTTTTTCTGCAGATGTAATAATTTAGGAATAACCTAAGACTACCTACATGTTTCATAAATCTCCTCCACTAGAAAAACAGTACAGCGTCTTAATTAACTTATAAGTCAAGTCGTCAAATACATCTAAAATATGACCTTTGTTTTGGTTACATATCACAATTAATGAAACATGACTTTACGTGGCAAGGTTGTTATTTTGCATAGTTTGTGTAATTGCATTTTGGTGGTATCTTTCTGTACAGTGATTATCTTATCTTTTTGTCTTAGCTTGTAGTGTAATCAGTTGTGAAGCCGTGGCATGTTGGTAAATTGCCTGCCATTGTAATTTACATTCTTCTGATGAACCTGGCTCTATGTTTATAATTCCAGCCATTTCACCAGGCAATCAAGATTGTAGATATGTGTTTTATAAAATACAGGGGGCTAAAATGTTTGTGAGCTGTTAACCCCTTCTTACCATGCATCTTTCCTGGAAATGGATGTTATTTCTTCAAGTTATCATACTGAGCATATGATGAAAAAATACATAAGCAGAGATTACCTTTAGTAAAACCTGCATTTCGGAATTAGCAGTAGCTCAAGAAATTATAGATAGCTAAATGCTCCTCAAGTCGCCCCAATTGGTCAATGAGCCTGCCTGCCAGTGATGTGGCCAATATAAAGTGTATGAGGCTGGAGTAGTGAGGCCAAGTCCGACGTGTCAGAAAAATTGAAAACTGCATATAAATTCAGTTGGTGGCCTATGCCTTCATGAACCTCTTGCAGCCCGCATATGTCCGGCAGCAAAGAGGTTGCACAGGCTGCACTTATGTGTCCATGGATGGGCGACGTTTCTGTGCTGAGAGTATGCTCACTGCCAGCACTGTAACTGAGCTGTCATAGATTGGCCCTGTTCTCTAGTAAGGGCTCCTGGTTATGGGGCCACTATGACAGCCAATCACAGAGTCCAAGCACTATTCCTAATGCGCATGTTCCTGTAGAGATGGCTAAAGTGACCACCAGCTGGAACCGTGAATAGTCAGAGAGAATAATGTCACCAGTGCACCAAGATTTCCAAAATGGGTCCAAAGCTTTAATCGGCGATCACATCATTACAGCAGATAGTAACATTTCTGAGCTACGCAGCACCCCTTCACATGCCTGATGAAGGGATCACATGCCCGATGAAGGGGTCCTGTGTGTCTCTGAAATGTTGCTATCTGCTGTAGCAATGTGATCACTGATTAAAGCTTTAGATCCATTTTGGAGATCTTGGTGTACTGGTGACATCACTCTCTCAGCCAATCACAGAGGTCACTTGTCCGTCCCTGCCCCTAAGGGGTTTAAGATCAATTCCATCATTTTTTTAAAAGACTTTTTTCTAATCTATTGTCCTGCATATACAAAAAAATAAAATAAAAAAATCAATGCAATAACCACCCTACCGCAATTGTTTTACCCCCCAGACTCAGTATGTAATCCAGCACAGGTCATCATCTGGGTTGAATGAACTCACTATTATTCAACCAAAGTCATCCAAGCCCAGGGCCCTAAAGTGATTGTAAAGTATAATGTTATTGTTTTGTAAAATAATGAACTTGTTATACTTATTTTCTCTGTGCAATAGAATTGCACAGAGTGGACCAGGTCCTCTTCTTCTGTGCCGATGCACATTGCTCTGCTGTCGTAGCTATCAGAAAAAAACACAGGTTTAAAATACAAATGTGCAGACATTGCTGAAGTGCCTGTAGGAAATTAGCTGCAACAAAGGATGGTAAAAAGTGAAAACGAGGTTTTCTAAACAAAGCCACGTTCCTCAAAAGACCCAGAATTCCCTGGGCCAATACTTTTCTAAACTCAGGCACAGCCCATCCCCCATTATTCAACCAATCCTTGGTGAACAAATAGAAATGGGCCTTTCAGTGCTGTTGAAAAATGAGGAAAAAAATTTGAAAAGGGAAAAGTCGACAGCTCACCACTGCATGGTTCTATAAGGCTCTTTCAAATGGTGAGACAATTCTTAGAATGTGGATGGTGTACTCTCCATCAAAAGAACGTTTGTTTTGTTTTTACTTCAGATTATAAGCTTTTGATGAAAAACTAACCGTAACATCCAATTTTGTTACCGGGTTTCAGTTGTGGTGGAAGCTGAATCCAAAGGTGTCTGATCATGAAGCTTCTGAGCAGCATCTTACATGCTTGGAGAAATGGAAGACCTTGAAAACAGGACTGAGGCTACAAAAATGCATTGATCATGTCCACCAAACAACAGTGGACAAAGAGAAAAAGAAATGGAGGGATATTTTGCATCGCCTCTTGGATGTAACCTTGTTTTTGGCTCACCAGAATCTTCCTTTTCGTGGTCATAGAGAGACTACAAGTGCACTTGAAAGTGTGCTGAAAGTGCACTTGAAAGTGCAGTCGCTCTGAATCTAAGGGGTAGATCTGAAATGAGTGGAAGTTCGGCTGATTTTATCATCCAATCATGTGCAAGCTAAAATGCTGTTTTTTTTATTTTCCTTGCATGTCCCCCTCGGATCTACAGCGACTGCACTTCCAAGTGCACTTTCAGTGCACTTTTAAGTGTACTTGCAGTGCAAAGTGGATTTTCCCTTAGTAAATAACCCCCAATGCCATCAGTAAACAAAGGAAACTTCCTGGAATTGGTAGAATTGCTTTCAAATTTTGATCCAGTTTTAAAGGAACATTTCATAAGGCTGAAACATTCTATTGAATCTGGGAAGAGAATGACTTCTTATTTCTCTCCAAAAATTCAAAATTAAAGAATTTGTCTTCTGGGAAATCACGTGAAAGAGAAAATAGTGGCTGATATCAAGAAAGCAGTATTTTGGGATTCTTTTTAACAGTACCCCTGATGTGTCGCACATTGATCAGATGTGTAAAGTGATCAGATATGTCCATATTGAAGGTGACAATGTTGAAGTAAAAGAATCATTCTTGGGCTTCTTTCCTATTGCTTGAAAGACTGCTGCTGAGCTCACAGAAAATATCCTGCAACATATGATAATGCTGCAACTATGGCAGGGATTCATGGTGGTGTTCAGGCAAAGATAAGAGAGATAAATCCCAAGGCTTTGTTTATCCCATGTGCAATATCTTTGTGGGGTGCACTCATTTGAAAGTGTTGCTTCCTGTGTTACTTTTTTTGGAACATTGGAGAAAGTGTATTTGTTCTAGTTTCTACACATCGTTGGGAATTGCTGATGGAGAATTTAGGTGTGACAGTGAAAAAAACTTTCCCAAACAAGATGGACCGCTCATTATGATGCTGTGAAGCAAGTGCGGGCAAATTTTGAAAAACTTACTTCAGCCCTTGAAAAGCTGTGTGATCCCAAAGAAAATGTGGACACAAGAGGATCTGCTCAGATGTTGCTGCCTGCTGTATGCGATTTTACTTTTTTGTGTTATCTTTCTTTCTGGTGTGACATTCTGGAAGAAGTTAATATCACACAGAATTATTTGCAAACAGTGGGACTCACTCTTGAAAAGTGCATTGTGAAGCTACAAGCTGTAAAAGCATTTCTTGCAGGTCAACAAAATGACATTGTGGAAAAGGCCATTCATTATGCAACTACCATGTGTGAGGAAATGGGCATTTTAATGGAGAGAAAAGGGAGAGTAAAGCTACGGAAAACAATGCCAGGAGAGAAGGCAAAGGATGCAGGTCTCACATTGCCAGAGGAAATCAAAACGGCTATGTTTGAGTGCCTTGATCTGTTTCACCGGGAGTTGGAAATTCGTACTAAGGCAATTGAAAAAATCCTTTCTATGTTTGCTGTTATTCAACTGAACACTCGGGTTGTTGCAACAGAAAAAGATCTTCAGAATGATACTCCAAAACTGAGTATTTTGATGAATTCTCTAATGAAGACATCTATGTGGAGATTGAACGCCTTCGGAGGCATTTGGAAGCTGCCAAGATCAGTATTGAAGAGGCAAAGAAATGGACGGTTTTGCAGTTCCTGCAGTTCATTGTTAAATGGGATTTTTGTGAATCTTTGCCTAACGTGTCACTGTGTTTTTGACTCTCTGTGTGGGCATTGCTTCATGTGAAAGAAGTTTTTCAAAATTAAAACTAATAAAAAACGACTTCCGCTCCACCATGAGTGAGACAAGATTGACAAATCTGGCCATACTTTCAACTGAACATGAATATGCAAAGAAGATTAACTTTGATGCAGTCATTACTCAATTTGCGGGAACTAAAGGCTCGAAGGCAGAGGATGTGAATGATTCCTTTCAAAATAGACTGAGTGGTCACTTTGGAGTTTGGATCTGTTTTTTTGTTTAAAAAAAGAAGTATTATCTGTTCAGTAAATGTTAAAAATAATTGAAATAAGTTTAAGTAAGTAAGTTAAAGTGGTGTTTCCCCCTAAAAAAAAAAAAAGGCTTAAAATTCCTAAAAAAATAAAAATAAAAAATAATTTTTTTTACATACCTCTAAATGCCTGTTCCTAGGGGGTCCCTCGTAGTCTGCCTCCTGCGTTGACTCGGCTGGTGACATCACTTCCCCTCAGCGCAGGAAGGGCTCCCCAGTCACCTGGTACCTGTCACATGTCCCAGATGACTGTGCGGCCAATCACGGCGCGTGGCGCCACTTGCGCATGCGCAGTGGGTGCCCGGCTGTGAAGGATTGGGGGGAGAACCCCCCGCATCGCTGGACCCTGGAACAGGTAAGTGTCCGATTATTAAAAGTCAGCAGCTGCAGTATTTGTAGCTGCTGACTTTAAATTATTTTTTTTTGGAGAGATACACCTCTTTAATAACTTATTTTCCAATGTTTTTTTTTTTAAAGTTGATGTAAAGTTTACAAATTTGTGCAATAAATATTCTTGAAAACATGACAAAAAAATTGTGGGTGTTTTTACATTTAAAAGCTGGGGGGGTGCTTGCCAGATGTGGGATCCCCCCGGGTGCCAAACGCTCTAGGTACGCCCCTGAGTCTTCCCTCTTCTACTCCGATCTCAGTTGTTCTTAGAGGAAAAACTTCTCTTCGCTTCTCTTGAGAAAAAATGTTCTCCACTTCATAAATAGGGTGCCAGAGGAGATTTTTCTCTGAGAACTGAAATGAGATAGGTGTATCTATGTATATCATGTATCTATGTATATCAAACAGAGATAATTTAAGGTTTACTATTCTTTGAGGCTAATTATTACCATATATCAATAGCAGGAAAGGTTCAATGCAAACCTTACATCTAATTACAGGGGTTGGACAAAAATATGTAAAAACTACACGAATTGCAGGTGTGAAAGTGACACTTGTTTCGTGTTGAAAGTGAGCTAACATTCTTTTGCTTTCGCTGTGTGATGAGACACCTAGACTCACTTTCGTCATCCACTGTGTGCGCTGATAGTAATACAGAGTCTTAAAGCGGAAGTAAACCCATCCATAAAACAGTTTCATTTGCGGCACGTGCCAGAAATGCAACACTCCCATTGGTTGTGCTCTCAACCAAACTGTCAAGCCATCCAATGGCTGGTGTCTAAACTGATCACATGTGCAGCATCATGGCAGTTGTAGAGAGGCAAAGATGGCAACTTCCTTGGCTGAAAACGATAGGGGGGTTTACTTACACTTTAAAGAGGGCAAATTGTTGGCGCCCGCTTGGCTGGTGCCTCTGTGATTGAGTTGTCAATTTATTTGCAGTGTTGTGCAGTATAGTATCAAAGGTTATAATAGAGTTTCAAGGAAAACGTCCTCTGATAAGCATAAGCGCGGTCAATATGGTCAACTGATGAAGGAGGACAATGCGCAAGATTGTGACCCAGATTTTTTGCATGAATAGTGGTATCAGATTCTATTATCCATCATCCAAGACTTATAGTTGTCAATTCCCAGGAAAATGCGGTCCAACACCATATTGGGTAAAGATTTTGTTCTTTTACCATACTTGTTTCCATAATTTTGTCCATCCCCTGTATATATGATTAGGATTTTAGTAAATATTACAATGTTCCCTTATATGTCCTTTTGCAGAGCACAGTATGTATTTGTTTTGTTTTTTTTGCTGATAATCCATCATTTAATTCCAAATATCTAACTTTATTTCACTCCACAGTCCTATTTATCTACTGTAATTATTAGCTTGTTTTTACTGCATAATGATCGCCAGCTATATATGGAGATGATTAGCGCTCTCAAAACTTTGTTTTAAACTCAGTAGGAGTTGGTGACTGAAATGATTTATTTAAGTGCCATTTATAAAGTGCTAGATAAGAACACTGAACAAATGGGATTTGCAATCCACAGGCATGTTTAAGCTACATGAAACTTTCATTGTATCGTATGTGTACTCATAATAATCTTTTCTTTGTTGGTAGAAATTGCATTTCTTAATACATATTATATGGGTCTCTGAGTTTTCTGTTTTCTGTGTTGGAATTAATCTTATTTTTTCACTTTTTTTTATTTTTTTTTACTATTTCTTATCTTCTGAAGGTCCAGATAACTTTTAATTACTTAAGTAAAAATTGGTAATAATAAGCAACCAAATGATGAATCAGTTCAGTCAATAAAATAGACAATTTATAATAATAGCATGCAATGCCAAGCTGCGATTTCCAAAGCGAGCAAAGTCCTTTCTTGTATTAAGAGAGGTATGGACTCCAGAGAGAGATATCATTTTGCCCCTGTTCAAATCATTAGTAAGACCTCATCTGGAATATGAAGTTTTGGGCACCAGTTCTCAAAAAGGATATCGGGGAACTGGAGAAAGTGCAGAGAAGGGCAACCAAACTGATAAGAGGCATGGAGGAGCTCAGCTATGAGGAAAGATTAGAGGAACTGAATTTATTCTCTCTTGATAAGAGGAGATTAAGGGGGGATATGATCAACATGTATAAATATATAAGGGGTCCATATAGTGCACTTGGTGTTGAGTTATTCACTTTACGGTCAACACTGAGGACAAGGGGGCACTCTTTACATCTAGAGGAAAAGAGATTTCATCTCCAAATACGGAAAGGTTTCTTCACAGTAAGGTGATTGGGGAAACAATATCGCGTTAAACTCAAATAAATAACTGAAAAGCAGGTGTGACCAAAGCAGCTACATATGAATGTGACAAAAATTCTATAAGTGATGTGAGTAAAAATGTAGCGCTAAACATAAGTGAGCATAAAACAAATAAATAGTGCCCAAAAATAGTGACTCGAATCACAATAGTAAATATTATATTGGGACACTATTATTATTTTAGTGTGCGTATGCACCTTGGAATTTTGTATTTATTTTTACACAGGGAATAATTACTATTTGATATTATTCGAGTGTGTGCATGCACTCTGGACTTTTGTGTCTATTTCCACACAGGGAATAACACTGTTATTTACTATTGTGATTCGAGTCACTATTTTTGGGCACTATTTATTTGTTTTATGCTCACTTCTTCACAGTAAGAGCTGTGAAAATGTGGAAAAGACTCCCTTCAGAGGTTTTTCTGGCCAGCTCAGTAGATTGCTTTAAAGAAAGGCCTGGATTATTTCCTAAATGTACATAATATAACTGGGTACTAACATTTTATAAGTAAAGTTGGTCCAGGGAAAATCCGATTGCCTCTCGGGGGATCAGGAAGAAATTTTTTCCCCTGCTGTAGCAAATTAGATCATACTTTTCTGGGAGGGGGGTTCGCCGACTTCTGGATCAACTGTGGGTATAGGAGTGGGTATATGGGATTGTATGATATTTTTTATTTTATTTATTTATTTTTTATGGTTGGATGGATTTTTTTTTTTAACCTGACTAACTATGTAACAACTTGCTAATTTCTGTACTTTCTGAATTGAGTGTCCAGGTTGTAGATAATCATAATTAATTAACCAAGATTGCCTGGATTTTTGGATTGCGTAATTTTGAAAAGATGAATATAAAGATTCAAATACATCAAATTCAATGAATCAGTAGTTCTCCTGATCATCACCAATGGCAGCGCATAAACCAAACAATCAGGAAATATGGGCACTTGAAGTAATAATCAGAACCTCTACTAAGTTGGTACCAGTTACAAGAACAGGTTCTTAAAATAGATTTTTTGCTTTGCATGGCATGGGTTGTGCATGGCAAGCAGAAACTTGTGGCACTAGGACTTTGGTACTGGTATCTTTGGGCCCAGAAAGGTCTGTTCTTTGAAGCAGAAGATCTAGATGCAGAGGTAAGTATGCAAACAAGGAGTTAAATTTACTTAAGTGCAGGCTAGTATTAGGATTAAAGTGAGAGTAATTGCAAAATACAGGTAATTAAAGTGGTAGTAAACTCTGTATTTAAACTTATACCTACAGGTAAACCTACAATAAGGCTTACCTGTAGGTACATTCAGTGGCGGCCAGTGGTAATTTTTTTTTGGGGAGGGGGGCAGCAAACAGTGCACCTATATCCACCCCCTCCCCGCCTCCGCCGGTCCAGTAGCTCAGATCCGGTACACTTACCCCATCTATGGCAGGCATCACAGGCGGTTTCCCCTTCCCCTGCTTTCCTCCGCGGGCATCACGGTGGCTTCCGTCTCCTTCCTCCTCCTTGGCGGCCAATTGGAACCATTCTCCTTTCGGCCAATTGGGAAACGGGTCTCAGACCTGCTTTTTGATTGGCCGTGAGGAGAATCAGTGTGAAAATAGCTAATATTCATTCACTATTGTCACACAACTGGGTGGGCTCAGTTTGCAGTGCTCTGCACCCCAAGCCCACCCTTTTTTTGAAGCCTATTAGAGCCTCTGGCTCTAATCACATACTTCAAAGAAAAAAACCCATTGGAATTCATGCATCCGGGGTCCTGCATGGGGGCCAGACGCATGGATGGGGGGGCGCCCTTAATGGATGAGCCGCCTCTGGGTACAATTAATATTTCCTAAACAGGCCCCGTTTCTGAGATATTCACATTTGCAATAGCTGATGACATCATTCCGGCATGCGCAGTGATGGTCAGGGCACACAAAATGTTCCGTGCTGTCATTGCAACTCTTGTGCGCTGGGTGGGAGTGACGTCATTAGAGCCTGGCCATTTAAACGTGACTTTACTACCACTTTAAATGAGGGAACGAGGGATCATGTTAAGTCATAGGAAAATTTAATGTTGAGGTTACAGGGAGATTTAGAGATACAGGGAAGGTTAGTGTTAAGATTACAGGGAGAATTATTGTTGAGGTTACAGGGAGAGTTAAGGTTAGGGTTACAGGGAGTTGTAGATTGGGCTTTACAACGAGAATTAGAATCACAGGTAAGGGTCACAATGAAGGTAAATATTAGAGGTTTGTGAATACTTTATGTTCAGATTACAGGTATTTGGTGTTGAGGTTATAGGGAGGGTTAGCAAACCAAGAGGAGTTAGTGTTATGGTTAAAAGTAGGGATATTGCTCTAGGCAGAACTAATGTTGGAGTAACAAGGAAAGTTAATGTTAGGGTTACATAGGGAGTTAGCGGTAAGGTAACAGAGTAGTGTTGAAGTTATAGGAATAAATAGTTGGGTTACAGGAAGGGTTATTGTTAGAGCTACCAGAAGGGTTAGTGTTGGCATAACAGGGAGGGTTAGGATTACATGCAGTATATGTGTAAGGGTCAGTGCTAGGGTCACAGGGTGGGTTATTGTTGAGGATTCAGGGAGAATTATGCCCCGTACACACGGTCGGAAATTCCAACCACAAAATCCGTCGGATGTTTTCCAACAGATTTTGTCCAACACTGGTGTTGCATACACACGGTCGGACAAAGTTGTCGGAAAATCCGATCATTCTGAACGTGGTGACGTTCATTGTGTACGACGGAACTACGCAGAGGCTAGTAGCCAATAGCTTTGGTCTTGTAATGTGATCTGAGCATGCGTGGCACTTTGTCCATCGGAATTCGATACACACGATCGGACTTTGTTGTCGGAAAATTTGAGAGCAGGATCTCAAATTTTTTCCGTCAATAATTCCGACGGAAAAAGTCAGATGGAGCCCACACACGGTCGGATTTTCCGACAACATGGTCCGATAGGACATTTTCCATCGGAAAATTCCGACCGTGTGTACGGGGCATTAGTGTTAGGGTTACTGGAAAAGTTATTGTTAGGATAAGGGTAGGATACATGGAATAGTGTTGGGGTTATAAGGAGAATGAATGCTAGGGTAAAAGTAGGGGATCGTTTTAGAGTTAAAGGTAGAGTTAGTTTTAAATGAATTATTTGTTATTATTATTATTATTATTCTAGGTACTTATAAAGTGCTGATAATTTTTTTCACAGCACTTTACACATGTCCATCAACGCAGCGCGACCAGTGCCCACTAACGCAGCCTCACCTGTGCAGCCTCACCTGTGTCCATCATTGCAGCCTCATCTGTGTCCATCATTGCAGCCTCACCCGTGCAGCCTCACCCATGTCCATCATTGCAGCCTCACCCGTGTCCATCATTGCGGCCTCACCTGTATCCATCATTGCAGCCTCACGAGTGCAGCCTCACCTGTGTCCATCATTGCAGCCTCACCCGTGCAACCTCACCCGTGCAGCCTCACCTGTGTCCATCATTGCAGCCTCACCTGTGCAGCCTCACCTGTGTCCATCATGCAGCCTCACCTGTGCAGCCTCACCTGTGTCCATCATGCAGCCTCACGTGTGTCCATCGTGCATCCTTACCCCGTGCAGAGAGGGCGGCTGGATCATTATAGCGTGGAGGAAGAGGAGAGCCGGCTTGTTCAGAGCGGGGTTTCATACCTCCCAACTTTTGAACTTCAGAATGAGGGACACTTAAGGTAGGAAGTGGCTGGCAGTGTGCTACACTCATCAGGGCAAAAGTGGGTGTGATCAAACTCTTAACAGTGGGAGGGGCTTAATGGGTACAGAGTTTAGGAGAGTGCTAGATACAGAGTGCAGGGTTCTGGAGTCTGTTATGTACAGGAAGGTGGGTTCTATAGTGTGTTATGCACAGGGTGCAGGGTTTTGTAGTGTATTGTGTACAAAGTGCAGGAGAGTGCTAGGCATAGAGTGCAGGGTTCTGGAGTGCGTTACGTACAGAGTGCAGGGTTCTGGAGAGTGTTACATACAGAAAGATGGCTTCTGGAGTAAGTTATGCACAGGGTTCAAGAGAGTGATAGGTACATTCATCTATTAACATCTCACTATTGCACCTCTCCTCAGCTATAACCTCCACACACACAAACCACACATACATACAAATCACACACACACACACACACATACAAACCACACACACACACACACATACATACATACCACACACACACACCCCACACACATACACATTCAAAACACACCTCTCCTCTGCCCTCCCCAAAAGCACTATCAGCTTCCACATGGTTATCTTTGAAAAGTACCTTTCTGTAGCTGGCTCTGTCAAAGCCTTGTTTACTTTTTCTGTGCACTAACTGTACACTCTTCTCATTTCCAGCTCCCAATCTTCCCTCCCCAAGCAGGAAGGAGATAAGGATAACGATGCAGCTCATCCCCTTCCTCCCCTACTTCTCTCAATCATGCTGCACTCACAGACTAGCTCTTCTCCAGCTCTCAGTGCAGAGCAGGGAGGCTGCTATAGGAGCCGTAGGGGAGAGCTCAGCTGTTACTTTTAACGGAAGCCATGCTGTGAGTGCAGGGCTTCCACATATCTGAAAAAAAAACCCCGGTCAGCAATGTATAAGCCTGCTTTTTCCCTATACGCTGATTGCTTGACAAAAGGGGCGGGTGTGAGTAGCAGTCCCGCCTATTCCCGACATCAAGGCTTTAGTCTGACAGCTGCAGCTGCACAGAGCCCATCCAGCAGGTTTTCTGTCCAATCCCTGGCTGTGCTTGATATTCACACTTGCACTGTAAGTTACTACATAATTAACAGATGGAGTGAAGCAGGACAAAGTCCTTGTACAGCGGGATAGCAGGAAAGAGTAATAAATGCCCACTCCCCACTCCCAGGTAGCCCAGCTCCTCGCCAGACCTCATTTTCCACTCGCAAACTGCAAGTAGGCGAGTGGAAAATTTGAGGGCTGTATATATTGCACATTCATATCAGTCGCTGTCCTCAAGGAGCTTACAATCTAAGGTACTTCATTTTAGTATCATAGGGAGGGTTAGTGTTGGAATTACAGAAAAGGTTAGTGTTATATTTACAGGAAGGATAAGCATGAGGCTCAGTGCTAGGGTCACAGGTAAGGTCTGTGTAAGGATCACATGGAGGGTTTGCATGAGTAGGACCCTAGGTTAGGACATCACTCTTTGTGGTAGCATCTCCTATCATTGTGAGTGCAGGGATTTCCTCTATAGCCATGGAAAACCAGGATACAGAGCAACAGATAGAAGTCTGATTATCCATCAGACCCAGTGAAGATATGCCTTGTGGCATAACCACGCAGCATGTAAGATGCCCTTCTTTTGGTTATCTATTTATATGCTCACATATCTTATTATCTATTTATTGTGACTGGCAGATACTTTATTTTCCTGAAAAATGATAACCGCAGAGGACATCAGTTAGTACCAGTTAAACCCCCCTAGGATTTGTGATGACATATTTTTTCTAAAGATCCCCCTTAATGGGAAATGTCTGGGCTCCAAACACGTTTTCTCATTGCCTCAATGAATAATCTGCCTGCCATGTTACACACAACACAAGTGACAATTAAACCCAGAATGCATCCCGGGGGACAGGTTCAAATAGCAGCTGTGATTCAAACTCATAAAATGGCGTGGGGACATCATCAGGTTACTGACATTTTTGTTAAAGTCATACTAGACGTGTCACTTTCACCACCATGTTTATGGGAGAAGCAGACCAATTTTTCAGGCTAGTTGAGCATATATATTACAGGGGAAAGGAGGAAATATCAAAAACAACAATAAGCCTGCTGTTTATAAGTATCCCTTTTCTGTTTTTCCAGGCGTTTTACTTACATAGGTTGAAAATAAGTTATGTAAAGTTTAAAAAAATAAAAACACCTCCAAAATCCCTAGCAGATCTAAGGGAAACAAAATTCTCATAATGCTTTATTAAAGTGGCTGTAGGTGTTCAATTCACTTTTTTCTTAAAACAATAAATATGTTATACTTATCTGCTCTGTGCAATTGTTTTGCACATAGCATCCCCAATCCTGCTCTTCTGGGCACCCCCCAGCGCTCTGCTTGCTATGGGGGCACTCTTGCATGCTCGCTCTGGAGCCCCGCCCTGTGTGTCCATAAAACACACAGAGCGTGGCTTGGCCCCACCCCTGCTCCTTCCTCGCTGGCTGTGATTGACAGCAGCAGGAGCCAATAGCTCCAGCTGCTGTATCTGAGCCAATGAGGAGGAAGAGAGCCAAGAGAGCCTCTGCTTTTGTGCACATTGCTGAATCAAGATCGGACTCAGATCAGTGGCGTCACTAGAGTTGGTGTCACACGCTGCTGTAAAACATATAGTCCCTCCTCAGTACAGGCCCCCCTCCCTCAGTACAGACCCCACTCTCCACTAAATTTAGACCCCCTCTGTCAGTACAGACCCCTCCCCTCAGTACATACCCCCCTTCACCAAGCATAGTCCACCCTCATTACAGACCCTCCTCCACTAAGTATAGACCCCCCTACCTTAGTACAGACTCCCCTCCACTAAGTATAGACCCCTTCCCTCAGTACAGACCCCCCCTCCACCAAGTATAGTCCCCCCTCAGTATAGACCCCCCTCCTTAGGTACAGACCCCCCTCCACTAAGTACAAAGCCCCCTCACTTAGTATAGACCCCCCACTAAGTATAGACCCCCTCCCTCAGTATAGACCCCCTTCCATCAGTATAGACCTGGTCCTGGGGACCCCAACAGACACCAGCGCTTAAAGGCTGATCATTGTCATTGGCTACCCTCCCTGCCCCCCCCCCCTTTATGCACCTGGGGGGTGGGTGGGTAAGAATTCAGTGTGCAGCCGTACCAACCGGAAAGTTGCTTGCAGCAGGCTTCTGTATTAGTGACAGTCACTGTATTAGTGACAGGAGGCAGCCTCAGCAGCAGTGAGAGTAAGACTGAGGAGTTGTTCCAGCTGACAAAGCCCTGCCTCCGTGACACAGGACCCTTGCCTAGATGCCACCCTCCAGATGGTGGCACCCCCATAGCTATGCCACTGGCTCAGGTAAGTATTTAGGGTGGTTTGGTGGGAGGAGCTGCATGCAGAAAATTCTGACTTTATAACCACTTTAAGTTATCTTTCTTAACCATTGCAGCCATCAGGTAGGAATTCAAAAACTCTGAGACTGCTGCTGGGTGTTACAAAATCTGGATGAACCCTCTGCACACTGCTATATACCCTTTCTAGCAGACTGTGCAATAAAAAAACAGGGATTTTTAGTTCACACCTATTGCAATACATGTTTAATCTGGACAACTGCATCAAAGTAATTGCTCTATGGACAGTTCCTAACCTGCTCTGAAAAATGGAAATGCTATAGTGGACATAATGCCAACACAGGTCAATCAGACAATCAGACACAAATTGGAGGAGAGACACCAGATTCAGGTCTGGTCACTGACCTGCAAGAAACAAGATATACGGTGTTGACGCATGCACAACAGCCTTCGGTCGGGCCGTGAGGCGTGGCTCTTCGGAGCGGCACGCCCCCGGTCGGAAATCCCTATTTAGACGCCAACTACCTAGCCTAGGACGCCGTAGGTGTCAGTGCTGGTTAGCACTAGGTACATACTGGACGTCGCTCGCCCTCTGCGCTCACACAAGGTAATTTAATCTAATTATAATCTTTACTGATATAGATGCCAGCCCAGACACTTAGCACATTATGTGGGTGGTCTACTCACAGCTCTAGCTTAACTATATTACGCCATTTGCTATATATTAGAAACTATACTGGCTATTTTCACATGGTATGCTTGTGTGTTTCCCCTTTTTTTCCCCATATTGCAGTCTGTGCCAGGACTGCTCTGGATCTACCCAACAGACCCTTACTCGATTGCCTGCTACAACTTAGCGGGATCTGATTGGATCGTAACTATTGTTTGTCTGTGAGAGGGGCCATCTATATGTTACCTCATAATTGCATGTACACTTTGCAAGCTATCCAGTGTCATATAGTTGCTTACTAGCAACCTGACAAGTTTATATAAATCCTGTGCTATGCCCTTTTTTTGGCCATCTACAAAACCTATGGTAAGACATTTTGTGGATATAATTAAAACGCATACAAACAATTCATTGTATATCTAGGAATTATGCTGGTAGACAAAAACCCTGTATTGGAGCTGATATTAGCATACAAGTGTTGGATCCCTGTATGGATTCGTTTATACAATATATATATATATATATATATATATATATATATATATATATATATATATATATATATATATATATATATATATATATATATTTTATTTTGTTAACCATTTTTTAAGCCTATACAAGCTATCCATGCTGGAATTTATAACAGGTCCGCATGCTTGCTTGGTTTTAGGGAATTCCAATTTGCTTGCTTTGTTCCTCACCTGCCGCAACCCATGAGATGGCTTATGCTGATGCTCCTCGTTGCCTCCCCGACCTTGCCGAGACTTTCTCTATTGGCGATGTTCCTATTTTTAGATGTCTTTTTATTGTCTTTTTTACAATTTTGTTCATATACTTTTGTGCTTTAATCTATGTTATGTATAAATTTGTAAAATATACTTTTTTATATTTTTCACAATATATACCTCTTTAGAGTTAATCGCTCCTGAAGAAGCGCTATTTCAAAGTGTGAAACACGTCGACCCATCCTGTCAAATAAAATGGACCTACATGCCTGACTCACCCTCGCAAACAAGACTCAGCTCATACTTTCAAACTACCCAATACATTTATCGTTAAACCATTGGTTTTGTATCATTTCTCTGTACTATACACTTGATCATGAGTCTTACTGTAGGGTGTCAGATTTAGCCATATGTAGGCCCTATTAATACCACTTTTCAATGTATTTTGACTGTTTGCACATGTAACTGTTTTTCTATTGTGTTTAAAAATAAAAACATTTTTGTTACCTTTTAGATCTAGTACCCTTTAAAGTCCACCAATTATTAGAAACTTTTTTCCAGAAACAAGATATACTTGTGCTCAAATTCCATCTTGTACATGTGCCTACAGTGCCTTAAAAAAGTATTCATACCCCTTGACATTTTCCACATTTTGTCACGTTACAACCAAAAACGTAAATGTATTTTATTGGGATTTTATGTGATAGACCAGGGGTAGGCAACCTGGGGCCCTCCAGCTGTTGCAGAACTACAAGTCCCATCATGCCTCTGGTAGTAATTTTAACTGCCAGCCTTGCAATGCCTCATGGGAAATGTAGAGGGGCTGAGTTTGCCTACCCCTGTGATAGACCAACACAAAGTGGCACATAATTGTGAAATAGAAGGAAAATGATAAATGGTTTTCAAAGTTTTTTTTTACAAATAAATATGTGAAATGTGTGGTGTACATTTGTATTCAGCCCAGACCTAAATTTGATTGAGAATCTGTGGCAAGACTTGAAAATTGCTGTTCACAGACGCTCTCCATCCAGTTTGACAGATCTTGAGTTATTTTGCAAAGAAGAATGGGCAAAAATATCACTCCCTAGATGTGCGAAGCTGGTAGAGACATCCCCAAAAAGACTTGCAGCTGTAATTGCAGCGAAAGGCGGTTCTACAAAGTATTGACTCAGGGGGGCTGAATACAAATACACTTTTCACATATTTATTTGTTAAAAATATTGAAACTATTTATCATTTTCCGTCCAATTATGTGCCACTTTGTGTTGGTCTATCACATAAAATCCCAATAAAATACATTTACCTTTTAGGTTGTAACATGACAAAATGAGGAAAATTTCAAGGGGTATGAGTACTTTTTTAAAGGCACTGTATATCACTGGTATTATTTCAATCTTATTTCTGCTTCTGGGTGCTGCCATCTTGGTTTTGATATCAGCAGCCGCAGCAGACTCAGAGCTGCCACTCAAATGACACTCTATAGTATCCCACCTCATTCCTTCCCTAGGCGCTACAAAAAGAATATGTAGGGTGGTATGAGGAGGGGTGAAGGAGTTGGGCCAGCACAGACAGTAATTATACACTACACTCCACAAGAAGAAAGGGCTATGGGAAGTAGTCAAATTTTCTAACAAGTTCAAATACACTCATTTCATTGGACTCTACAGGAACGATCTAAAAACATTGGTATAGTCTTACCACTGCTAAAAGACATAAATAGGGGTATGTACTCTCTCTTATAAATAGACCCCTGTGTGTGCACACAAAAATAAAACTGCGATAATCTTATATTTTACTACAAACAAACTAAAAGTGTTTTTTTTTTTTAGTAATAAAACAGTTTCTCGTGTGGATTTTCATAAAGCCATTCATAAAAAAAAAACCCAGGAAGCATAACAATGACTAAGTTTGAACTGATGCAGCCTGTGTTTGCGATTGTTTCAGCATATTTCCCTAAGTATTCCACTGATTATATTAAACTGAATAAATGCTAATTAAATTTACTAGCATTTTTCCAAAGAAATAAAAACAAGCCACATAAAAAGAAGAAGACTCAGTAATTTTGTAAACATTATGGATATTTCGTCAGCATGGTACAATGCATTATTTATAGACTAATTGTTTCCATTGCTAATGGTAGAGCAGAATGCATTGCAGTGTGTTGGAAAAACATTAAAAGGTCTGGAATAAAACATTTTTTTTAGCGTTCTATTTATAAAGAATAGGTTGGCAAATTGGCATTTTTTTTCATACCAATTTTCATGCCCATATTTGCTGTTTATTGTGGGGTGAATGTGCACCAGGGCAATGTAGACAGCTGTCGAATGTCAAGTTTACAGTAAGCTGTTAAAAGACAGTGGATATATTTGCTGGGTGGATCTCCCTGTAGTCCTGAAACAGTGTTTTAACAGAGTTAAATCCATTTTTTGGTTTGTTTCCAATATGTCTATAAATGGGCAACTAAATTATCAAAAATGGTCTGTGATGTCACCTCTCCAGTTCCCTGCAACATTTAAAACTAGGGATGAGCCAAACACCCCCCGGTTCGGTTCGCAGCAAAACATACGAACAGGCAAAAAAATTTGTTCGAACACAGGTCTATGGGACACGAATGTGAAAAACCAAAAGTGCTAATTTTAAAGGCTTATATGCAATTTATTACCATAAACATGCATCAATGCAAAAAAAAGTTTTAAAAACGTCAGTTTTTTCAGGAGCAGTGATCTTAATAAAGCTTAAAGTGAAAAAAATAAAAATGAAATACTGCCAGGGGGTTGTCCTTAGTATGCATGTAAAGTAGCGCATTCTTCCCATATTTATAACAGTGCCACAGCCACAGACACCAACAAAAATAAATGGCATGGATGTCACCACCAAAATCCACACCAGGCCCTTCAGGTCTGGTATGGATATTAAGGGGAACCACTCACACAATTTAAAAAAAAAAATGGCAGGGGGGCCCCCAGACACTATGTACTCTGAACAGCAGTATATATACTATACGGCCTGCCCTATATACTCTGCAGAAAATTGGGCCTTAGGTGTTGGTGGTACCAGAACACTGTAAGCCCTCACAGTTACTCTTGGTGGGCACAGGAACGGGCCCTGCTGTGAAATATTATATCAAGAATTGTAATTACATGCCCCTGGTAAACAGGGACAGAAAAATTGGGCCTTCGGCGGTGGTGGTGCCACAACACTTTAAGCCCTCACAGATACTCTTGTTGGGCGTTGGAACGGGCCCTGTTGTAAAATCTTATATCAAATATTGTAATTACATGTGCCTGTTAAACAGGGGCAGAAAAAATGAGGCCTTGGGCGGTGGTGGTGGAGCCCTCACAGATACTCTTGTTGGGCGCAGGAACGGGCCCTGCTGTGAAATATTTTTATAAAAAAATTGTAATTACATGCCACTGTTAAACAGGGGCAGACAAATTGGGCCTTTGGTGGTGGTGGTGCCCTAAACCAAAAATATTGTTGGAAGCTAGCATCATCAAGATTGAGGAGGAATAGGATAGTCAGCATAGGCAGTCTTCAAGGGATCCCACATCCATAGCAAATTCACTCAGTTACATCAGCATCAGGTGCTTGATTGCTGCTGATCCAAGACTGATTAATTTTTATGAATGTGATCCTATCAACGGAGTCTGTGGACAGGCTCACTCTTTGATCCGTTACAAACCCTCCAGCAGCACTGAATGTGCATTCAGAAAGCATGCTGGATGCAGGACAGGCCAGTAGCTCAATTGCATATTAAGTAAGTTCTGGCCAGTGGTCCATCCTCAAGACCCAGTAACCCAGTGGATGCTCTGTTGGAAAGGTCTCCAAGTCTGCTCTTGCCCCTAGATATTGCTGTACCATGTAATGCAGATGCCGGCGATGGTTGCTTGAACCGATCAGACCTTGGCGCTGAGGACTGAAAAATTGTTTAAAGGCATCGGTCAGCCTGCCACCTTCTCCACTGCTCTTCCTCTGACTGAACAAAGCCTCAGCAACACGTTGTCCAGCACCAGGAAATTGTAACCTCCCAGGGTCTTAAAATGCGTTGCACAAACCTTTCTTCAAGGCCTCCTGAAGATGTTTCATCCTCTGCGAAGGCAGGATGAGTTCTGCAACCTTTCCCTTGTAACGTGGATCAAGAAGGGTTGCCAGCCAGTAATGATCCCTCTCCTTGATACCACAAATCCTATGGTCCTTTCGCAGGCTTTGCAGAATCAGGGAGGCCATGCAGCGTAAGTCTGCAGAGGCATTCGATTCTGAGTCCTCTGGGTCACTAAGGATCACATGATCCGTGAATGAATGAATGAATGAATAATTTGTATAGCGCTACAATGCGAACTGAATCGCCTCCGTAACTACCTCCTCCCAGCCACGTACAACTCCTTGGGTTTCTGGGACTGAAAACCATCCCTGGAAGACTGCTGAGTGTTAGCCTCTACATCCATGCTGACACAATCCTCCTTCTTCCTGTGCGTTTGGCAGGCCCGCAGGAATACTATCTGAGTAAAGGGGGCCTTGAGAGGTAAGGAAGTCCTCCTCTTCCTCCCGCTGTTCTGCCTCAAATGCCCTGTCCATTATTCCACGAAACGTGTGCTTCAACAGGAAGACTAGAGGGACAGTGTCACTGAGGCATGTATTGTCACTGCTCACCATCCTTGTGGCCTCCTCAAATGGTGACGGTACAGTGCATGCATCCTTTTTGAGTAGCCACTGGTGTGGCGAAAACAAGCCAAGCTCCTCTGACCCTATCCTGGTGCCATACTCACACAGGTACTCATTGATGGCCCTCTGCTGTGTGTGAAGCCACTGCAGCATTGCCAACATTGAGTTCCACCTGGTGGGCATGTCGCAAATGAGGCGGTTGGTGGGCAGGTTGCATTTCCTTTGAATGTCAGCCAGCCAAGCACTGGCATTGTATAACTGGCGGAAATGACCACAGACATTGCTGGCCTGCCTCAGGAGACCCTGTAAGCCTGGGTACCTGCTCAAGAACTGCTGCACCACCAAATTCAGGATGTGTGCCAAACATGGAACATGGGTCAAGTGTCCCTGTTGGAGGGCGGAGAGAAGGTTAGTGCCATTGTCGCATACAACCATTCCTGGCTGAAGCTGGCATGGCATCAACCACCTCCGAGCCTGCCCCTGCAGAGCTGACAGAGTATACATATATATACACATACACTGTCTGCACTGACTGAATATCGAGTAAACACTGAATATATAGTCTACGCTAAATGCAGAGCATATACTATATATTATATATATATATATATATATATATATATATATATATATATATATATATATATATATATATATATATATATGTGTGTGTGTGTGTGTGTATATATATATATATTAATTAGACTGACTGTATATATATATATATATATATATATATATATATATATATATATATACATATACACTGCCACTAACTGAATAACCTGCCTGCTTAATCAAAGCCAAGCTATCTCTCTGTCCACGCCAACAACACTAGACACAGCCACGTGTAAGCAGCCTTATATAGGGTGGGGTGTGGACTTAGTCCCCCTGAGCCATGATTGGCCAAAGGCCTTTGGCCAATTGTGGCTCTCTTAGCAGGGCGCACTGTTATTGGCCAAAGCATGCAGGCAGGTGCATGCTTTGGCCAATCATCATAAAGCAATGCACTGCGATCTCTCGGTGCATTAAGGGGCGTTCCGCCGCGCTCAAAATTTTCGCTGTTCGGTGAACACCCGATGTTCGAGTCAAACTTATGTTCGACCCGAACATCAAGCTCATCCCTATTTAAAAAAATCCAATGTAAGGTTCCCCACCTCCATACTCACACATATTGTAAACTGGATAAGAGTTCAAAGAGCTCCTAAAAGCAATTAAAAGGAAAAGGCAGACCACCCACTTTCACATAAGTTCCCCTCTTCCTTGCCAGTATTCCATCTTGGGTATTAGAGGTGCTAAAGAGCTCGGTACCCATCAGCATATGGCACCAGTGCTTTGAGAGGCATACCATGATTTTAGGGAACCCTCTCAAAGCACCCCCCCCCCCCCAATACATGCATTCTTGCCATGGACATACCAACTGGCATGCCTGGTTTGTTAGGCTGGCCATTTCTGGAGTGGGGATGTAATAGTAAGTACCTTTACCCATGTTTTTTTTTGCTAGGTAAATGTTGGGCACATTTACAAAGAAATGTGCTTGATGAATACGGTGATTGTTGCCCAGTAAATGTTTGTTTAATTTTGGCTAAATGCATGGTGTCACATTCCATCCTTTCTAGTAGACCCATACAGCATAAGCTGGGTTCAGCAGGGGCTGGCTGAATTCCAATCCATGTATGGGCAGGCTGGTCACACAGAAGTTAATCTACACATACCGCGTTTCCCCAAAAATAAGACCGGGTCTTACATAAATTTTGGCTAAAAAAACACACTATGGGTTATTTTCAGGGTATGTCTTATTTATTTACGGTATGTACAATAATCTACATTTATTCAAATACAGTCATGTCATCTTCTTCTAGAACATCGTCATAACTCTCCAAACCCCGAAAATCCTGCCTGAATTGTTTGCATCTCCATTGCCTTTTGAACCATTGGCCCTAATCTTTCATGTACAGCAATAGAGCTCTCCTTAAACGAGTACTTCTTGTCCATGTAGCCTGCTTGTAGTAAATTGGCAACACAGCTGTCAGTGATTTTATCCCATGAATTATTCACCCACGTCACAACCTCTTACAGGCTAGGCTTCCACGCTGATTTCTCTCCAATCTATTTTCGAGTTTATATTTATTGATTTCCATCTGTAAATTTCATTGAATGGCTTGTTTATTTCAATATCAAGAGTCTGAAGATAAGCAGTCATTCCTGTGGGAATCATTACTTGATCTATTCTTCTTTCTGCAAGGAAGCTCTTCATGTCTTTGGCCCGGTGTGTTCTGGCTGAATCCCAGACTAGCAGACCTCTTTGGCCACCTCTCAAAACAAGTGGCAGCATTAAATCGACCCATTTCCTTATAACTGCTTGTGTGCACCAGGCTTTTTCAGTTTCAAGAACATAAATGCCTGAAACATGTTCAATCCTATCTTTCTTGCCCTTTGTGATGATTAGAGGTGTGGCTTTTTTTCCATCCAGACAAATTGCCAAAATACAGGTAACACGTGCACTTTTATAACCAGTGGAGGGAACGTAGATTGATGAGGCACCCCTCTGATCAATTGTCTTTTGAGATCCTTGGCCCATAAACACTGAAATTTTATCCATAGCTGTAACGCCGAGCGCTCCGGGTGCCTCCTCCATCCCGGAGCGCTCACGGCGTTCTCAGCCCTGCGGCGCCTCGGTCGAATCCGCTGACCGCAGGCGCCGCTCGGTTCTTCCTATGCGATCCTCGTGGCAGCCTCGGTCCTCGGTCCGCCCGGGGATCGCATTCCATTCCCCCTGCCTCTCTCCTCCTACCTTCCTGTGCGCGCGCGCCCCCGCTCCTCAGGCGCGCGCGCGCGCACACCACTGTTTGTCTTAAAGGGCCAGCGCACCAGTAATTGGTGCCTGGTCCAAATTGAAGGTTACACCCAGAACACTTCTTAAACCCACTTCCCCTTCCTGTCCTGGCCGGATCTTGTGTTGCCTTAGTGCCCAATGAAAGCGTTAGTGTGTTTTGCTCCCTCTGTGTATCCAGACCTTTGCTGTTGCCCCCGACTACAAACCTTTGCCACCTGCCTTGACCCTTTGCTACGTCTGACCTTCCTTCTGCCTAATCCTTGTGTACCGCGCCTGTCTCAGCTGTCAGTGGGGTCGAGTTGCTATTGGAGGACACGACCTGGTTGCTACCGCCGCTGCAAGTCCATCCCGCCTTGCGGCGGGCTCTGGTGAAAACCAGTAGCAACATTAGAACCGGTCCTCCAATACAACCCGTGCTATCGCCCCATTGGCATAGGGGATCCACCTCCTGTTCCCCGCTGTATCCGGAGCGTGACAGTAGATCCGGCCATGGATCCCGCTGAGGTCCCGCTGCCAAGCCTCTCGGATCTGACCACGGTGGTTGCTCAACAAGGACAGCAATTGGCGCAGTTGACTGCTATGCTACAGCAGCTTCTGCCATCTCCACCGCCACCTCCTGCATCTCCTCCTCCACGAGTTGCTGCTGCTAGGATCCGCCTGTCTCTTCCTGACAAATTCAATGGGGATCCCAAGCTGTGCCGAGGGTTCCTATCCCAGTGTTCTCTCCACCTGGAGATGTTGTCGGACCAGTTTCCCACAGAACGGTCAAAGGTGGCGTTCGTGGTTAGCCTGCTATCTGAGAAGGCCCTGGCCTGGGCTACACCGCTGTGGGACCGTGGCGATCCTGCCACGGCTTCAGTTCCAGCCTTCTTTTCTGAAGTCCGCAGTGTCTTCGAGGAACCAGCCCGGGCCTCCTCTGCCGAGACGGCTCTCCTAAACCTCGTCCAGGGGAACTCTTCCGTGGGCGACTACGCCATTCAGTTCCGCACCCTGGCATCAGAACTCTCCTGGAACAATGAGGCCCTCTGCGCAACCTTCAAAAAAGGTCTATCCAGTTATGTCAAAGATGTGCTGGCTGCACGAGAGATTCCTGCTACCCTGTCTGAACTCATTCAGCTGGCCACCCGCATAGACATGCGCTATACCGAAAGACGCCTAGAGCTACGCCAGGAAAGGGACTTTGGTCGCGTCAGGCGGTTTCCTCGCCTGGCACCTCTCTTCCAGAATCCTCTGCAACCAGTTCCTGCTCCTCCGGCTGAGGAGGCTATGCAAGTGGATCGGTCTCGCTTGACCACACAAGAGAGGACTCGCCGCCGAGACCATAACCTATGCCTTTATTGCGCCAGTTCCGACCATTTCTTAAAGGACTGCTCTATCCGCCCTCAGCGTCAGGGAAACGCTCGCACCTAGCTAACGTAGGAGAGGCGCTGCTAGGTGTGGATCCTTCCTCTCCCCGTCTGACCATTCCTGTGCGGATTTCCCTGACCAAGAGATCCTCTTTCTCCACCGTGGCCTTTCTGGACTCTGGTTCAGCAGGAAACTTCATTGAAGCTTCTCTCATCAACAAATTTAATGTTCCAGTTACTCGTCTCCTCAAGCCCTTTTTCATCACCTCTGTAAATGGTCAAAATCTGAACTGTATCGTGCGATATCGCACTGAACCTCTTCTCATGAAGATTGGAGTTCTCCATCATGAAAAGATTAGCTTCTTGGTGTTACCCAACTGTACCTCAGAGATCCTTTTGGGCCTACCCTGGCTCCAGCTACATTCTCCTACCCTCGACTGGTCCTCGGGGGACATCAAGAGTTGGGGTCCTTCCTGCCACTGGCATTGCCTCAAAGCGGTACCCATTAGACAAGTTTCCTACGCTCCTGCTCTGCCTAGTCTTCCCAAGCCTTACCAGGACTTTTCCGATGTGTTCTGCAAGAAGCAAGCGGAGGTCTTGCCACCACACAGACCCTTTGATTGCCCTATTGATCTCCTCCCTGGTACCACCCCGTCCCGTGGCAGGATCTACCCTCTCTCCATCCCTGAGACACAAGCCATGACTGACTACATCCAGGAGAACCTCAAGAGAGGCTTCATCCGCAAGTCCTCTTCCCCTGCTGGAGCGGGGTTCTTCTTTGTCGCCAAAAAGGACGGATCTCTACGCCCCTGTATCGACTACCGTAGTCTTAATAAAATCACGGTAAAAAATCGCTACCCACTGCCCCTCATCTCAGAGCTGTTTGACCGTTTGCGCGGAGCACGCCTTTTCACCAAACTGGACCTCCGGGGCGCATATAATCTCATCCGTATCCGTAAGGGCGATGAATGGAAAACCGCCTTTAACTCCCGTGACGGACACTTTGAATATCTGGTCATGCCCTTTGGGTTATGCAATGCCCCTGCGGTCTTTCAAGACTTTGTGAATGAGATTTTCAGAGATATGCTGTACACCTGTGTTGTTGTCTACCTGGATGATATCCTGATTTTCTCCTCCAGCTTGGAAGAGCACCGTCTTCATGTCCGTCAAGTGCTCCAGCGGCTCCGTGATAACCGTCTTTACGCCAAACTAGAGAAATGTCTCTTTGAACGCGGCAGTCTTCCCTTCCTAGGGTACTTGGTCTCGGAACAAGGTCTCCAAATGGATCCGGAGAAACTCTCTGCCGTCCTGAACTGGCCACGTCCTACCGGGCTACGGGCCATCCAGCGTTTCCTCGGATTCGCCAACTATTACCGCCAGTTCATTTCCCACTTCTCCACCATTGTCGCGCCTATTGTGGCACTAACCAAAAAAGGTGCGAATCCGAGGTCCTGGCCTACTCAAGCTGATGAGGCCTTTAACCGCCTCAAGTCCGTCTTTGCCTCTGCGTCTGTCCTATCCAGGCCTGATCCCCTCAAACCGTTCTTCCTGGAAGTCGATGCCTCCTCGGTGGGAGCTGGAGCCGTGCTTCTCCAGAAAGACTCCAAGGGCAAGCACGTCACCTGTGGTTTTTTCTCCAAGACCTTTTCCCCTCCTGAAAAGAACTACTCCATCGGAGACCGGGAATTGCTGGCCATCAAGCTTGCACTTGAGGAGTGGAGACATCTCCTTGAGGGGTCCACTCACCTCATCACGATTTTCACTGATCACAAAAATCTGTCTTACCTCCAGTCCGCCCAGCGATTGAACCCACGTCAAGCTAGGTGGTCGTTGTTTTTTGCCCGCTTCAACTTCGAGATCCATTTCCGTCCTGCAGACAAGAATGTCAGGGCTGACGCCCTATCGCATTCCTCCGATTCTTCTGAGTCTGAGTCCCCGGTACAACACATTGTACCCCCTGAGTGTCTGATCTCTTCCGCTCCTGCCGCCTTGCTGCAAGTTCCTCCTGGAAAAACCTTTGTCTCTCCACGTCTTCGTCTTCAGACCCTCAAATGGGGTCACTCCTCTCATCTCGCTGGCCATCCTGGAATCAAGAAGTCCTTCCAACTGATTTCCAGGTATTACTGGTGGCCCTCCTTAAAAAAGTATGTGACGGACTTCGTACAGGCCTGTACTATATGTGCTCGAGACAAGACCCCTCATCAGAGACCTGCTGGCCTGCTTCACCCTCTGCCTGTGCCCGAACGACCTTGGGTCCACATAGCTATGGACTTCATCACGGACCTTCCTCCTTCCCACGGCCACACTACCATATGGGTGGTCGTGGACCGTTTCTCCAAAATGGCACACTTCGTCCCGCTTCCAGGTCTCCCTTCTGCGCCTACACTTGCCAAACATTTCTTCCTCCAGATTTTTCGTCTTCATGGACTTCCATCTCACATCGTCTCGGATAGAGGCGTCCAGTTCGTATCTAAATTTTGGAGAGCTCTCTGCAGTCAGCTGAAGGTCAAGCTGGATTTCTCCTCTGCCTATCACCCACAGTCCAACGGACAAGTGGAGAGAGTCAACCAAATCCTTGGGGCCTACCTGCGACACTTTGTCTCTGCTCGTCAAGACGATTGGGCTGACCTCCTGCCCTGGGCCGAATTCTCCTACAACCTGAAAGAATCGGAGTCCTCCTCTAATTCTCCCTTCTTTGTGGTTTACGGCCGCCATCCTCTTCCCCCCCTACCCATCCCCACTTCTTCCGGAGTCCCCGCTGTAGACGAAGTCACCCAAGAGTTGTCGTCTATCTGGAAAGAGACCCAAAAGTCGCTTGCCCTGGCCTCTTCTCGCATGAAGAAACATGCTGACTGTAAAAGAAGACCTCCTCCTGTCTTCTCCCCTGGTGATAGGGTGTGGCTCTCCTCCAGGTACATCAGGTTCCGCATCCCCAGTTATAAATTGGGTCCCCGCTATCTCGGTCCTTTCAAGGTCAAGGCTCGGATCAATTCCGTGTCCTACAAACTACATCTTCCCCCTTCTCTCCGCATCCCCAACTCCTTCCACGTTTCCCTCCTTAAACCCTTGGTTCTTAATCACTTTTCCCCCAAGGTCTCCGCTCCTGCTCCTGTTGCCGACTCCTCCGACATCTTCTCCGTTAAAGAGGTCCTCGCCTCTAAAACCATCCGGGGTAAGCGGTTCTTTCTTGTTGATTGGGAGAATTGTGGTCCCGAGGAGAGATCCTGGGAACCTGAGGGTAACATCATAGACAAGGATCTCATCCTCAGGTTCTTGGGCTCCAGGAGGAGGGGGAGACCCAAGAAGAGGGGGAGGCCCAAGGGGGGGTACTGTAACGCCGAGCGCTCCGGGTGCCTCCTCCATCCCGGAGCGCTCACGGCGTTCTCAGCCCTGCGGCGCCTCGGTCGGCTCCGCTGACCGCAGGCGCCGCTCGGTTCTTCCTATGCGATCCTCGTGGCGGCCTCGGTCTGCCCGGGGATCGCATTCCATTCCCCCTGCCTCTCTCCTCCTACCTTCCTGTGCACGCGCGCCCCCGCTCCTCAGGTGCGCGCGCGCGCACACCACTGTTTGTCTTAAAGGGCCAGCGCACCAGTAATTGGTGCCTGGTCCAAATTGAAGGTTACACCCAGAACACTTCTTAAACCCACTTCCCCTTCCTGTCCTGGCCGGATCTTGTGTTGCCTTAGTGCCCAATGAAAGCGTTAGTGTGTTTTGCTCCCTCTGTGTATCCAGACCTTTGCTGTTGCCCCCGACTACGAACCTTTGCCAC
The DNA here is from genome assembly GCA_028564925.1 of Lithobates sylvaticus. Lineage (NCBI taxonomy): Eukaryota > Metazoa > Chordata > Amphibia > Anura > Ranidae > Lithobates > Lithobates sylvaticus. Next base: position 730,853,649 of record CM053026.1, read on the forward strand.
CTGCCTTGACCCTTTGCTACGTCTGACCTTCCTTCTGCCTAATCCTTGTGTACCGCGCCTGTCTCAGCTGTCAGTGGGGTCGAGTTGCTATTGGAGGACACGACCTGGTTGCTACCGCCGCTGCAAGCCTTGCGGCGGGCTCTGGTGAAAACCAGTAGCAACATTAGAACCGGTCCTCCAATACAACCCGTGCTATCGCCCCATTGGCATAGGGGATCCACCTCCTGTTCCCCGCTGTATCCGGAGCGTGACAATAGCAATCATATTGGAGAGTTGATATGTAGAAAAGTCGATGCCACCAACAAATAACTTGAATGCAAGTGCACAATTAACAACTTCAGTATCTTCCAGCTTAACCGCAATTACACTGCGGCAGGTTGGCTCTCCTGCACGAATCGCCGTCATGGTATGTCAGCAGATTTAGAAGCTCTAGGGGGCCTGCGTCAAGAAGACGGAGCTGATGCGTGTGCCGGGCACTCACAATCGCTCCTGAGAGAGACAGAACAGAGAATTGTCAATGTAAACAGACAGATCTCCGTTCTGCCAGGAGAAGGGAGACAGATCTGTTGTTCCTACTGATTAGGAACAGCGATCTGTCTCCTCCTCCAGGCAGTCCCATCCCCCCACAGTTAGAAACACTCCCTAGGACACACAGTTAACCCCTTGATCGTCCCCTAGTGTTAACCCCTTCCCTGCCAGTGTCATTTATACAGTAATCAGTGGCCATTTTTAGCTCTGATCGCTGTATAAATGTCAATGGTCTCAAAAGTGTCCAATCTGTCCGCCGCAATGTCGCAGTCCCACTAAAAATCGCTGATCACCGCTATTACTAGTAAAAAAAATAATTAATAATAAAAATGCCATAAATCTATCCCCTATTTTGTAGACGCTATAACTTTTGCGCAAACCAATAAATATACACTTATTGCGAATTTTTTTTAACAAAAATATGTAGAAGAATACGTATCAGCCTAAACTGAGATAGAAATATGTATTTTTTTATTTTATTTGGGGGATATTTATTATAGCAAAAAGTAAAAAAAAAAATATATTTTTTAAATTGTCTGTCTTTTTTTGTTTATAGCCCAGAAAATAAAAACCACAGAGATTATCAAATACCACCAAAAGAAAGCTCTATTTGTGGGGGAAAAAAGGACATCAATTTTGTTTGGGTACAGCGTCGCACGACCACGCAATTTTCAGTTAAATCGATGCAGTGCCGTATCGCAAAAAATAGCCTGGTCATTAGGGGGGCATACCCTTACGGTCCTTATATGGTTAAACAGTGTTGTCGATCTTCTTAGAGACAGTTTCACTGAAGGAAGCGTGATGCTTTGAATTCTTCCGGGGATAGTTCAAACTGTGGTGCCATTGCAAGGGCAAATTCTTGAATATCAACCATGCGCACAACCAAAGCCTATGCTCTCTTGTCAGCAATCCATTCACAGATGATGTCTTCCAGCTCAAGAAATAATGGCCACCGACCTGATCCACACTTGCACTTCTTAGCGTTTCCCTCGTACACCTTTGATTGAGGTTATTGTACTCTGCTTGCCATTTTCGGACCATTCATCTCTGTGCAGGAAGCCGTAAGATTCTTGCCTTTGGAGTCCTCTATGACTCTTTTCTTGTACTTGATGGAATAGCTTTCTCTTTTAGCACTTTCTTTTAGCACTCATCTAGTCTGGGGATCAAAATACTATATTAATATATCGTACACACCAAGTGCGAATTAAGTCTCGAGTCTGTCTGGCTGATGGTCTTAAATTGGTTGTAACCCCCCCCCCCCCAAAAAAAATGTCCTGATCCTTTAAAGCACAATAGACTGAACAGTGCTTCTGCTGTGTCATTTATCCCTCCCTATGTTCTAAAAAACCTGGAATAAAACGATAAATCGTTTTAAAAACTTCTTCTCTCTTTCCCTCAGGAGTCATCATAACGACATCTTTAATTCCAAAAATAAACCTTAGGTAAAGTCATTGTAAAAATATGTAATTTGTTTTGTAAAAAGATTCTATAATGTCCAGTGTGTCTCTAAAAAGAGTATTTAATGTCCAAATGTCTCCTTTTGTAACTTTATTGTCGAATATACCTTATTTAAAGCACCACCGGGCGCTCACGTGATCCGCCGGAGCTCTTCTTCCCCGCTCTGAGCCTTGCAGAGGGAGGGGTCACTGACCTCAGCCGGGAGGAGAGGAGAAGGTCTCTGACGGGTCACGTGAGTGCCCAGCGGCACTGTAAATAATGTATTTTTGATAATAAAGTTACAAATGGAGACACTTGGACATTATATACTCTTTTTACAAAATGGATTGCATATTTTTACAAGGACTTACTAGGGCTTATTTTCAGGGTAGGGCTTATATTGCAGCCCTCTCCAAAAATCACACTGTCTTTTTTTTTGAGCTAGGGCTCATTTTCAGGGAAACACGGTAGACGTGTGGGAGGATTATATGATAGAGTGAGCTAACCCAGCCCGATACTGATAGGTCATCAACCCAATCAACCCAATCTTGTCCTTGATGACACCCTGGAGGAGGTGGCGAAACGCAATGACGCATTTCAGTGACCCAAATTCTGCCGTCCGTGGAATGCACAGCGTCCTAGCGGTGGACCTGGAACATACACTGATGTCTGTTTAACAGATGTCTTATGAGTGGCGTTGTTTGATTGCGCAGCACACACAGTACTGGCAGTACTTCACTATTGGCTTTCTTCTGTTTTTTCCCATTATGATTGATCAACCTCGGTCCATCCACGTGAACACCCATATGAAGGCTTTTCTGAGAGTCCATTCCTTGTACACCAGATCTTGTAGATCACAGTTTTTTTGACCCCAGACTGCAAAGCTGAGGGTCCATTAACTCTGGTGAGTGGGGTCACTAGAGGGAAGTGTGGCACTTGAACACTTTTTCCTGGATCACAGACGCACTTTATTTTGGAGCAGGAATCAACAAGTAAACCAAGACTCCATCACAGGATGGTGCTGCGGGGGTCTAGATGTAAAGCAGTGCCACGTCCTCAAATAATTGTATATCAAAAGAGCACATAGGAACAGAAATGGACTTTCTAGGCACCATTAGTAAAAAATATATACAAATTTATTAAATACAAAAGTTACAAGAGAAAATCACAATAAAACCTTTAACAGGCATGATGAATGCATGTAGGATACTGACAATGTCATTAACCCAAAATAGGACTAGTAATACAATATATTACAGTGACTATTGCAATGTTGAATAATGTACACTAGAACGCTTAGCTCGACTAGTTTCGACTAGTTTTTGACTTTTAGATGGAAGTTACATGTAACAAGGCATGTGTCATTTGAATATGTGAAGTCCTGAAAAAGTGACAACAAGCAGGAAACACGTTGACTTTTTGCATAGATGACAATTGCCATTTGCTACTTCTTTACTTGTTTTTATGAATTCCATGTAAATTTGATACTGACGGGCTATCCTTGAACACCCTTCACTTTCCAATTTTCCTTGATGACAGAAGTCAATCTACTGATCAACTTTTGTACAACCAACCTGTTGAAAAACTTCTGCATGATCATCGTGCAATGCTGTCTGGTTGGCAACGATGATCAATGTGTTCTGGCAATGAGAAAGTCTCCCTGCCGTCAGGACACAATAGCTCGGAGGGCATAATTTTCCTATCCTCATTGAATTTGTGGGTGGGGAAATCATGTAATTTTTTTTTCAACCCTCTGAGTAAAGTATGGGCTGCCGAAGTATCAAAGTATACCTAAATCCAATAGCATTCAAGAAAAAAGGATAGCATCTATATGTTTATTTGTCTTTCAAGTATGATTTTTAATCGATAGTTGTAAATTCTAGACACCAACCTATGCAATGTACTTATATTTGCATTTTTGACTTTTAGATTAAAGTTACATGTAACAAGGCATGTGTAATTTGAATATGTGAAGTCCTGAAAAAGTGACAACAAGCACGAAACACGTTGACTTTTTGCATAGATGACAATTGTCATTTGCTACTTCTTTACTTGTTTTTATGAATTACGTGCACATTTGGTACTGACGGGCTATCCTTGAACTCCCTTCACTTTCCAATTTTCCTTGATGACAGAAGTCAATCTACTGATCAACTTTTGTACAACCAGCCTGTTGAAAAACTTCTGCATGATCATCATGCAGTGCTGTCTGGTTGGCAACGATGATCAATGTGTTCTGGCAATGAGAAAGTCTCCCTGCCGTCAGGACACAATAGCTCGGAGGGCATCATTTTCCTATCCTCATTGAATTTGTGGGTGGGGAAATCATGTAATTTTTTTTTCAACCCTCTGAGTAAAGTATGGGCTGCCGAAGTATCAAAGTATACCTAAATCCAATAGCATTCAAGAAAAAAGGATAGCATCTATATGTTTATTTGTCTTTCAAGTATGATTTTTAATCGATAGTTGTAAATTCTAGACACCAACCTATGCAATGTACTTATATTTGCATTTTTGACTTTTAGATTAAAGTTACATGTAACAAGGCATGTGTAATTTGAATATGTGAAGTCCTGAAAAAGTGACAACAAGCACGAAACAAGTTGACTTTTTGCATAGATGACAATTGCCATTTGCTACTTCTTTACTTGTTTTTATGAATTACGTGTACATTTGGTACTGACGGGCTATCCTTGAACTCCCTTCACTTTCCAATTTTCCTTGATGACAGAAGTCAATCTACTGATCAACTTTTGTACAACCAGCCTGTTGAAAAACTTCTGCATGATCATCGTGCAGTGCTGTCTGGTTGGCAACGATGATCAATGTGTTCTGGCAATGAAAAAGTCTCCCTGCCGTCAGGACACAATACCTTTTGAGGGCATAATTTTCCTATGCACATTGAGTTTGTGGGTGTGGAAATCAGGTCATTTTTTTTTTTCAACCCTCTGAGTAATGTATGGGCTGCCGAAGTATCAAAGTATACCTAAATCCAATAACAAAAGGTAATATACAGTATTGTCTGAAGTCGTTTTTTTTTTTTTTTTAGTTTTTGTTTCTTTATATTCAACTGGTGATATTGTCAGTGAAATACTTCCTATCCTAGGGTGACAATACTCACTGTTCTGTATCCATGGAAAAGTAGTGTTGTCACCCTAGGACAGGAAGTGTTAAGACCACTGAACACCTCGCCCTTTTCTTTTTTTTATAACATTGGGGGTTCTGTAGTCCTAACACATTCCACATTATCTAATAATATTGGCAGGTTATACTATTTATTTTTGTCTACACTTAAGGCCTTCACACGGATGTTCTGATCGGGTTTGGCAGTCAGTTTTTCAGGCGGACCCGATCGGAACCTCCATACTTCTCTTTGGAGCGGCATGTCTCCACTGACACCCACCAGGCATCCAATCCGGTCTGCTAAAAATAGCTTTCTGGCTGATCGAATCGGGTGACAGTCGAATGGAAGCAGACAGAGCGAACAGGAGGCTGTGTCCACGTCCTTTCTGCATCAGTGGAGTGGACACAGATCTTTCATCCGCCTGTTCAGCGGGGACTAGAGGAGAGATCCCCTGCTAAGCAAGCGGATCCGCTGCTGGCGTCTGCCCCATGTGAAAGGGGCCTATCAAACATATATAACAAAACACTTTTAACCGCTTCCCGACCGCCTCACGCAGATATACTGCGGCGGAATGGCACGGGCAGGCAAAATCCCGTATATAAACGTGATTTTGCATTTGCCTGCCTGTGGGTCTCGCGACCCGGTCGGGAGCTCCGTGACCCCGGCCGCGGGACCAGACGACCCGATCGCCACTGGTGTCCCACGATCGGGTCACGGAGCTGAAGAAACGGGGAGAGGTCTGTGTAAACAAACCTCTCCCCGCGCTTCCTACTCTGCCTGTCATTGATTGGCTGTTCCCTGTCATCGGGAAAGCCAATCAATGACATCAGACATCAGCCACGCCCCCTAATGTAAAAAAACACACACTCGTCACAGCCCATAACCCCTCCCCCTCACCCTAGTGGTTAACTCTTTCACTACAACTGTCATTTATACAGGAATCAATGCATTTAAATAGCATTGATTGCTGTATAAATGACAATGGTCAGAAAAATGTGTCAAAAATGTCCGATGTGTCCGCCATAATGTCGCAGTCACAATAAAAATCGCTGATCGCCGTCATTACTAGTAAAAAAAAAAAATATTAATAAAAATGCTATAAAACTATCCCCTATTTTGTAAACGCTATAACTTTTGCGCAAACCAATCAATAATCGCTAATTGCGATTTTTTTTACCAAAAATATGTAGAAGAATACGTATCGGCCTAAACTGAGGAAAAAAAATGTTTTTTATATATTTTTTGGGGATATTTATTATAGCAAAAAGCAAAAAATATTGCATTGTTTTCAAAATTGTCGCTCTATTTTTGTTTATAGCGCAAAAAATAAAAACCGCAGGGGCGATCAAATACCACCAAAAGAAAGCTCTATTTGTGGGGAAAAAAGGACGCCAATTTTATTTTGGAGCCACGTCGCGTGACCGCGCAATTGTCAGTTAAAGCGACGCAGTGCCGAATCGCAAAAAGGGGCCTGGTCCTTTGGCTGCCAATTGGTCCGGGGCTGAAGTGGTTAATGAGATATATTAACAGACCACAAGACAGAAAATAAAAAAGTTAATTGTTAGGATTTACATACACTTTAACATTTGAAATGTAACTAAAGTCTTGTTTCAGAAAACTTGTTTGCCTGCAGTTTTTCATGGCACTCTGCAAGTCTCTTCTGCCATAAAGGCTCCTTTCCTGCTTGCTAGCAATTTTTCTTCTACTTGTAGACTGGCAGCCAAATATGAAGAGCTCAGTGTATAATCCTTGTAGGACATGGGTGCTGGGACAAAGTCAATCCCATGCACAAGCACAAGAGTTATGTCATTCTTGACTGACTTGCAGTTGGAGACTCCTGGCCCAGAAAAAGAAGGGGAAAAGGTGTCATGCTTTTATTGCCATTATAATTATAATGTCCAGTAGTAAAGATGGTGGATGGCCACTAGAGTGAGGGCATAATTGGACTATATAAACTCTTCTTTGTAGGTATGCTGCTACATCCTATGAGGAAGCTGATCCTGCTGAAACGCGTGAGTGATGTCAGACGTAAACCGAAAGGGTCGTGGCAGCCATTTTGGAAAAGGTTTTTGCATTTGTTTTTTTGATTAATAACACATCACTGCACTATGGCTTTAACCTTACGTGGTCCTGAGCATTGTGGTGACACCGTGAGCACTGGAGCATGCTGGATTCATACTGATATAGGGGGGAATAGAGACTTTTATATGCCTGTTTCATTTTTCAGTCTGATAAAGTGCATGATCCTATGGGCGAGGTGTAGTACACATATGGTGGATAGAATACACTTGTTAGTGTTGTTTTGGCACCTATTGAATGTGAGTTTGATTTTACTTTGTGATATCATCAGTTTTAAAGATATACTACACTATGTTAGTGTTTTTTTCTTTGGGGGATTATTCCACATAAGGATATCATCCAGTGAAGGATTCTGGATGAATATACAGTGTTGGATGCAAGAATTCTTCTGAGGGTAAGAGTAGATATTGAGGGCAGTGGTTGCCTCAAGTTTTTTCACATGGTTTGGCACATGTGAGCGGGCTAATTTATTAAAAAAAAATTAAAAATTTTGTTTTAACATACTTATGCCCCGTACACACGGTCGGAATTTCCGACGGAAAATGTCCTATCGGACCATGGTGTCGGAAAATCCGACCGTGTGTGGGTGCCATCGGACTTTTTCCGTCAGAATTTCCGTCGGAAAAAATTTAAGATCCTGAATGAATGATTTGTATAGCGCTGCAACTGCGAACTGAATCGCCTCGATCCTGCTCTCAAATTTTCCGACAACAAAGTTCGATCAGACTTTTTCCGATCGTGTGTAGCGAATTCCGACGGACAAAGTGCCACGCATGCTCAGATCAAATTACAAGATCAAAGCTATTGGCTACTAGCCTCTACGTAGTTCCGTCATACGCAACGAACGTCACCACGTTCAGAATGATCGGATTTTCCGACAACTTTGTCCGACCGGGTGTATGCAACACCAATGTCGGACAAAATCCGTCGGAAAAAATCCGACGGATTTTGTGGTCGGAATTTCCGACCGTGTGTATGGGGCATTAGTTATTTTGGGTTTTTACATGATGTGAGAGAAAGCACAGTGGCGCACATTGGACATTCACAATCAAGACAGGACACATGTATATTTATTGAAAGGCTTTATTTCATCATGTTTCTGGTGAGAGTATAAGGAGATTACTGTGTTTATTTGCATATGGAAAACTGCTTCATTCTTCTAGTTAAATCTTAACCTTACCAAGTATTGTACTAACAATAATAATTATAATTTGAAAAGTGCAGAAAAGTTTACACATACTCATATACCTTATCTTTAAGACATGGATTTATTATTTTTACTCTTATATGTTTATTTGAGCAGTTTCTCTATTCATATTATATATCGTATTTTATTGTAAAATATGTAATAATAATATGTACTGTATTATCTTCAATAAAATGTTTAAAAGGAAAGGAAAACTGCTTCAACATATGAACATTCCACTAGAATTATAGAGACTACTTCAAAAAGGAATACAGAGACTCTTGTATAGCTCTAGTTACTATGAATTATACTTGGATCTGTCCAGGGGGACAGTTTACTTCCAGCTGTCAGCAATTGTATTATCTCGTGGCGCTGATTATTAATATTAATAATTAAATATTACATTTTGCATGGAAACATAATAAGAACAAACCCTATACAGGCAACTTTCAAAAGCCATAAAGCGTGATAATGGGGTGCCTTGAGGCTTCTTCAGTGGTGCCTTAGCAAAATGCCTAAAAATGTATCAAACATTGTATACAAGCCAGCAGGTGGATCAAGCCTGGGGTTTTCATTATGCACCATTATCACTTTCTAGTCACTGGCATCCTAACAACCAATGATGACATCAGTTGATAAGGAGGATGTCTGTTGCCTTCACAGCATCCTTGTTTGACCCTCCTCTGCCCCTCTCCCTCAGCACTCCATTATCTGACTGATGGAGAGAAATTGAGGGAGAAGAGAAACATTGGAATACTAGTCAGTTCCAGTGTGCAAAAGTGTATTCGCTTTGGAAGAACAAATTACATCTAATGTTGGTTGTCCTACATGTGGATATTGCTGCATTATGTAAAAGTATTACAATAGTTTCTTGTATTTTAGAATGGGGTGCCGTGAGACTATCCATAATTTTAAAGAGTGCCTTGAGATTGTCTTTAATTTTAAAGGGGGCCTTGACTGAAAAAAGTTAAAGTTAAACAGATGACATATCCATGTACATATCAGTAATGCTTGTAGATGGTCTAGTAAGTAGTATATAGGGGGGAGAACAAGTATTTGATACACTGCAGATTTTGCATGTTTTCCTACTTACAAAGCATGTAGAGGTCTGTAATTTTTATCATATGTAGGACCCACCAATTTTACATGGTAGCTGTTAGGCAGGTTAAATTGCCAGTGCCTTACTGTTCTTTTGTACAGGCCTGGAGGTTTGGTTTGGGATAGGGTGGAGTTATAGGATGTGACCACCTATTCATCACCCTGGAAAAACCGTCCCTTACTTCTCCAGAGAAGTATCTGGAAAGGAGGCGGGTAGGGGCCTGAAGGATAGGCAGTGTGTTTGGCCCTTATCCAATCATTAATTTGTTTGGGCAGGGGCGGGGTCCATACATATACACTGGGGTCACATGTTTCCTGGGGGAGATGGGACCAGCGTTAATCCAGAAAGGCAGCAAAATCTGACTTTAATGATCAGGGCTGAAAGGCCTGGAGGTGCAGAGATTCCTGAGCTGGAAAGCCACGGAACTACGCCGGAAGGCATGGAGGTTCAGAGACTCCAGAGCTGGAAGGTTTCACAAATCAAGAAGCAAGAAGTAGCTGCAACCAACCTAAGTAAACCGGGGTTTCTTGGACCTTTCCTGAGCTGGCCTGGGAAGAAATAGCAGGATAAGAGAAGGCAGGTGAGGCCTGGGACTTCTAGCATTTCAGAGGGGCATGTGCCAGTTCATTAAGGGAAAGGGTCTACTACTCATGCAGCTTAGTCAAGAGGCAACTTATATCTTCTTGCACCGTTCAAGTAACCCAACTGCCAAATCAGGAATACAAGTTAATATTTGAACTGTTGAACATTGTCTGTGCATTACTACAGCAGGGTGAAAGAAGCGGGGGTTAAACCAGCATGTACTGTAATGAACTAACTAGCAGCTCCCAAGGGAGTAGTGTGCTTCACATAGGTACTCTTCAACTGTGAGAGACGGAATCTAAAGCAACAATCCAGAAAATCACATTGTATGTAAGTAATTAATTTGCATTTTATTGCATGACATAAGTATTTGATACATCAGGAAAGCAGAATTTAATATTTGGTACAGAAACCTTTGTTTGCAATTACATAGATCATACGTTTCCTGTAGTTCTTGACCAGGTTTGCACACACTGCAGCAGGGATTTTGGCCCACTTCTCCATACAGTCCTTCTCCAGATCCTTCAGGTTTCGGGGCTGTCGCTGAGCAATACGGACTTTCAGCTTCCTCCAAAGATTTTTTATTGGGTTCAGGTCTGGAGACTGGCTATGCCACTCCAGGACCTTAAGATGCTTCTTACGGAGCCACTCCTTAGTTGCCCTGGCTGTGTGTTTTGGGTCATTGTCATGATGGAAGACCCAGCCACAACCCATCTTCAATGCTCTTACTAAGGGAAGGAGGTTGTTGGCCAAGATCTCGCGATACATGGCCTCATCCATCCTCCCCTCAATAAAGTGCAGTCGTCCTGTCCCCTTTGCAGAAAAGCAGCCCTAAAGAATGATGTTTCCACCTCCATGCTTCACGGTTGGGATGGTGTTCTTGGGGTTGTACTCATCCTTCCTCCAAACACGGAAAATGGAGTTTAGACCAAAAAGCTCTATTTTTGTCTCAGACCACATGACCTTCTCCCATTCCACCTCTGGATCATCCAGATGGTCATTGGCAAACTTCAGATGGGCCTGGACATGCACTGGCTTGAGCAGGGGGACCTTGCGTGCACTGCAGGATTTTAATCCATGACGGTGTAGTGTGTTACTAATGGTTTTCTTTGAAAATGTGGTCTCAGCTCTCTTAAGGTCATTGACCAGGTCCTGCCATGTAGTTCTGGGCTGATCCCTCATCTTCCTCACTATCATTGATGCCCCACGAGGTGAGATCTTGCATGGAGCCCCAGACCGATGGAGATTGACTGTCAACTTGAACTTCTTTCATTTTCTAATAATTGCACAGTTGTTGCCTTCTCACCAAGCTGCTTGCCTATTGTCCTGTAGCCCATCCCAGCCTTGTTCAGGTCTACAATTTTATCCCTGATGTCCTTACACAGCTCTCTGGTCTTTGCTAATGTGGAGAGGTTGGAGTCCGTTTGATTCAGTATGTGGACAGGTGTCTTTTATGCAGGTAACAAGTTCAAACAGGTGCAGTTAATACAGGTAATGAGTGGAGAATGGGAGGGCTTCTTAAAGAAAAAATAATAGGTCTGTGAGAGCCGGAATTCCTACTGGTTGGTAGGTGATCAAATACTTATGTCATGCAATAAAATGCAAATTAATTATTTATTTATGTGATTTTTCTGGATTTTTGTTTTAGATTCCGTCTCTCACAGTTGAAGAGTACCTATGATAAAAATGACAGACCTCTACATGCTTTGCAAGTAGGAAAACCTGCAAAACCGGCAGTGTATCAAATACTTGTTCTCCCCACTGTATATTAAAAGATAAAGCATAAGAGAACCTATAGGACAAGGATGACTGGAGATAGCTGGAAAATAATCAGTTTGAGAACAAGTATTCCCATTTTCTTTCAAATAGCGGCATGATGCCATAAATGGTAAGGTGGATTTTTTCCATAATTTTGATTTACTCTATACGGGAGATCGCATTACTCAGTCAGATCTCCAATTAAAAGCAATGGTTGAATGGTGCTAAATAAGGATTGTAGTAACGTTTCACATGGAGAAGGCACATCTGGGATTGGAGCAAAATAATAGGCACATTGGTAGCATTAGCATTAGTTTGGGAGGCTGCAATTTGTGCAGTTTTCCTATCTGCTTCTTGGCACAATGGGCGTAATTTTATACAGCTTCAAAAACATGTTAGTAAGAGTACCTCGTTCTGGACATCCTCTAAAGAACGTCAGAGGGATAGAATGTATAGAGTTTAAAAGCAAAAAACAAACCCCAGTTCAACCGCTTGTGTCTGAAGTGAAAATGATAAAGACCAGTGCACAGGCTGGGGTGTCTGTCGCCCCATGCAATAAAGTCCACTGTAGAATGAAGTTGGAAACTCAATGCTCCTCTTATTAATCTTTATTAGCTACATAGTAGGGATACAGTACAAAATCCTAACACGTTTTAGCTGTTGTGGCTTTCCTCATAACACGTCATCTTTAAAAAAAAATACATGATATTTATATTCTTAGTTCCTACTTTGCACAATTGTAGAGGCAGGGCTGCATTCATTAAAAACAATTGGTGCGAAGTAAGGGCTAAGAATTTTAATATCACATATTTTTTTTAAAGATGACCTGATATGAGGAAGGCTGTAATGGGCAAAATGCATTAGCATCTTGTACTGTATACACAGTGTTGGTCATCTTACTTTAAAAAAGTAATTAGTTAAGTTACAAATTACTTTAGTGGTGGTGGTGTACAGTACTTGGGGGGGTGGCAGCGGTGGTACTTGGGGGGTGGCAGCGGTGGTGTACTTGGGGGGGGTGGCAGCGGTAGTGTACTTGGAGGGGTGGCAGGCAGCAGTGGTACTTGGGGGGGTGGCAGCGGTGGTGGTGCCATCCTCTCCCACCATCACCTCTGCCTCTTACTGATCCCATCCCCCACCACCACTGATCTCATCCCTACCCTATCCCCCCATCACCTCTGTTGTAGAAGTGATGGTGGGTAGGGATGGGATCAGTAAGAAGCAGAGGTGGTGAAGGAATTGGGATGGATCGATTGCACTGCAATTCAAATCGTCACTTACTTCCATGCCTCCAGGGATGCCTTTCCTCATGGGGAGAGAGAGAGACCCTCCCCTTCACTCGATTGGTGTCAGCTGGTCAGCTGACTTCATTTTTCAGTGTCTGCCCCGCCTCCCTACATTCTCTCTCTCTGGATAGGTGGGGCGGGATGGGGCGGTCCAGACAGTCTCTCTGAGTCTCAGCCTCTTCTCAGCTCAGTGGGCGAAAGCCCCCCTCCCCGCGGCGGTAGATGTAATTGCGGTAACACTGCCCAAGTAATGGGAACTGCGTTACTATGAGGGGAAGAGTAATCAGTTAAATTACTCATTACCCTCTAAAGTAACTGTGTTAAGTAACTCCGTTTATTTTAACTGAGTTACTTACATCGCTGTGTATACATGCTATGTAGCTAATAAAGATTAATAAGAGGAGCATCGCGAAGGTGGTGAAGGGTTTCTTTGAGGGTCTGTGTGTAGTTGGTGCTGTAAAGGTGTTGAATTTGTAGGTATTTGGAACCCTCAGAGTTAGGAAAATCATACATTTGTTGGATTTGAGTGAAGGAGCAAAAATGTAAGTCAACCATTAGTGAATTTAAAGAGACCAAGTTATGGTCCACCCAGCGTGATAAGTTAGATCTAGATGCATACACCCCAGAGAAGTTGACATCTCACTGATCGGTTGCTAACGGGAAGGAAGAAAATGTAAGTCTATATTTTGTTTTATATTATGACCATAAATGCCACAATTGTCATACAATTATATTGAGGGAGGCTACATCTCTAGGGTGACCTGACTTAGACCATAGTAACCCAGGGCTAGAAACATATTGTCAAATAAGTCAAATGCTGTATGTCAAATATTGAAATGCAACCTTTAAAAATGTTTTACATATATCTTGAATTTTTCTCAATGGAAGCAAATGTTGTTTACTTTAATCTTAATTGCGAAGTTCTAAAGTGCAGCAGAGACCCAGCAAACTGAATAGTTATCTGACCTTTATAAATAGCAATGCATTTGAGACAAAGCAAAGCACCGACTTGGTAATGAGCAAATCAATATGCATACAGAGCAGGATACTAAATATTATTTCCCTGTAAGAGAAAGATTAAAGCGTATGTGAGGGGAATAAGTACATGTATAACATCTCTGCAATCTATTCACATTTCCAAATGTTTTGTCCCTTTAAAATACTGCAAGTCCCTTTAACCACTTTCAGACCGGACCATTTTGCTGGCTTAAGACCAGACCACTTTTTGCGATTCGGCACTGCGTCGCTTTAACTGACAATTACGCGGTCGTGCGACGTGGCTCCCAAACAAAATTTACGTCCTTTTTTTCCCACAAATAGAACTTTCTTTTGGTGGTATTTGATCGCCCCTGCAGTTTTTATTTTTTGCGCTATAAACAAAAAAAGAGTGAAAATTTTGAAAAAAACACATTATTTTTAACTTTTTGCTATAATAAATATCCCCCAAAAATATATAAATAACATTTTTTTCCCTCAGTTTAGGCCGATACGTATTCTTCTACATATTTTTGGTAAAAAAAATCGCAATAAGCGATTATTGATTGGTTTGCGCAAAAGTTATAGCGTTTACAAAATAGGGGATAGTTTTATAGCATTTTTATTAATAATTTTTCTTTTTACTAGTAATGGCGGCGATCAGCGATTTTTATTGTGACTGCGACATTATGGCGGACACATCGGACATTTTTGACACATTTTTGGGATCATTGACATTTATACAGCAATCAGAGCATTTAAATGCAGTGATTCCTGTGTAAATGTATAAATATAATATATAAATAAATATGTATATAATGTGGCGCTAGCATAAAAATAGTAAACAAGTTAAAAACATATCAAAAATACATTAAAAATATATAGTATTCAAATTAATAATAAATTGTATACTATATATTTTTAATGTATTTTTCATATGTTTTTAACTTGTTTACTATTTTTATGCTAGCGCCCCATTATATATATATTTATTTATATATTATATTTATACTGACTGTTGGTGTGTGAACACCTTGATGGTGGCTGCGGCAGTAGTTGTTGTTGTTGATTAGCTGCTTTAGTCTTTTGCTCTCTCCCCTTTTGGTTTGCGCAGTTGGTCATCCCCCTCTTTCACATCCTGTGTAAATGACAATGGCAGTGAAGGGGTTAACCAGGGGGTGGCAGTGTAGGGATTAAGTGCTCCTAGGGGCGTGTTACTAACTGTGGGGGGAGGGCGTGGCTGTATTTTAGTGAACATTGATCTCTGCTCCAATCACAGGGAGCAGAGATCAGTGTCACTAGTTGCTAGGCAGAACGGGGAGGTGCTGTTTACTTCTGCATCTCCCCATTCAGCCTTTCCGTGAGACAATCGCGGGTATCCCCTTGGCGATCAAGTCCGTGGGACCCGTGACCGGACTCACGGGTGTCCCGACCAGCACGCACTCGATTGCACGGCGGCAATCTTAAAGAGGACGTACCTGTACGCCCTTTTGCCTGCCCGTGCCATTCTGCCGACGTACATCGTCGTGCGCCGGTCGCGAAGTGGTTAAATTACTGCAAGTATTGAAAAATACTTATAGAACAGCCAGAAATCCATTGAGCTCCTAACTTCCAGTTTGCTGGTCTACAACCGACTGAGCGACCATCTGACCACGAAAAAACTTCTTGACCCCCTTCAGTCCGTATTTCACCCTCAACACTCCAAGGAAACTGCTCTCCTTCAACTCACAAATGACCTACTAATGGCTAAAACCAACGGACACCATTCAGTACTACTCCTCCTGGACCTCTCTGCTGCCTTAGACACAGTGGACCACCCCCTCCTCCTCAAAAAACTCCACTCCTTTGGTCTCCATGACTGTACCACTCCTTCAGTGTCGCTTACAACTCTACTTCCTCCTCTCCTCTTCCTTTCTCTGTCGGGATCCCCCAAGGTTCTGTTCTTGGACCTCTCCTTTTCTCAATTTACACCACCTCCCATATCTGCCATTATCCAGGTCCTGCAGAAGGACTATATGAGGGTAAGTTTTATTCTTTAACATCACATTCTATGTATTTACTGTTTGCTAATGTATTGTATTTCTTTCATCGTTCCCTAATTACCAGGACTTCAATATGCTGTAATATGCTGTAATATGCTGTAATATGCTGTGCCCCTTTGTCCTCATGCATGTTGGATGTTTGTATGTTCCTTTTTTGTCCTTCATGCATATTTGACTTCACTAACCCCCCCAGCATGCTATCTGGGGCCCATATATACCTATAGTCTAGTCACTTAACAATGTATTTTGTCAGCTCCATTGTAATGCTTTACCCTAAACACCCCCTAAAATGTGTACAAATGTTATAGTTGTCCTTAAATTCATGCAAAGTGCCTGAGGCTTTGTTTTGTGGTGCCCAAAATATTTGGGAACCCCCCTCCCCCCAACTGCTCAGTCAGCTGATACCAATCCTCTATCTGGTGATTTTGCCAAACCCAATACACACTATACCTACCTCTTTAGTGGTCATATTTATGGATGCATTTTTCAAAGCATGTAGTGCAAGGGCCTGCCTCAATACTTTCAAATGCTACTGTTTTCATTTTTCTTCTCCTATTATTATTGTGATAGGTAATTGCAGAATCAAAAAATGTGCTTCCATTTTTTTTTTTTTTTTTGGAGGCCACTTCCAATAGTGTAATTAAGGAGGGCCTGGCCAAACTATCACACATTACTTTGTTACTCCAAAGTGGAGAGGGTGGTTACCTGTCCAAAACATACCTCCCCCCTAAAATATTTACAAGGAGCCATCAGAGGGGGGAGGAATCTGATACGTGGACCTTATATTTTAGCCTTTAAATACTACAAGAAATGTTATACTGCCAACAATGTTTGTGTACAATCTGCTTGTAATGTTTATTATTAAATGTACTAATTATATTTTTCTTGTTTGAGTCCACAGTTTCCTTCCAAGCCACAGGAATGGCGGACTGTGGCCTCCCAGTTTGCCCAGCGGTGGGATTTTCCTAACTGCGGAGGGGCAATCGATGGGAAGCACGTCCACATCGTCCCACCACCCCATTCGGGATCATACTATTTTAACTATAAGGGGTTTCATAGTATCGTGTTAAAGGCCGGATGTCGGATGGAGGAGTCTTTTGCCGGACCGAGTTCTACCGACGTCTCGAGAGTGGTAGCTTGGGATTGCCACCTCCGGAGGAGAATGTCGAAGGACTCCCATTTGTGTTCGTCGCAGATGAGGCTTTTGGTTTGGGAAACCAACTGATGAGACCATTCCCCCAGAGGACCCTCAACCCGGAGAAGAGGGTATTTAATTACTGGCTGGCCAGAGCCAGAAGAGTCACAGAGAACGCGTTTGGGATTCTGGCCAGCCGGTTCCGCCTGTATCAAACGGCCATTAATATGGTGGAATACAAACTTAACACCATTGTGGTATCGTGTTGCATCTTGCACAAATTTTTTTAAAAGGAACAACCCCAATTATGTGGTTACACTTGGGCCTGGCGCCGGACTGCAATCCCTGACGTCTCTGGAAGCGGCCCGTCCTGGCTTGCCCCCCAAAAGCGCCCGTGAAGTGCGCCAAAATTATTCAGAATATTTTTCGGGGAGGGGGGCCATTGCTTTGCCAACACTTTTGTAATAAATTTTACATTTATTAATCTTGTAAAATCTTGCTTTGAATTTTCTGCTTGTGTTTCTTTTTTGTGTCTCCTAGTGCACTTGTAGTGCCAAGTGGTTTGTACATTATTATCTAAACACCCATTGTCACTGTAAACACCAATTTCAACACAATAAAATTGTATTGATCATTGAAAGAAGAAGCCACACATTGTTGAGTAAAAAATACTTTTTTTACTCCATACACATTCACAAAATGGTGGCAATTTTTGTGAAAATTATATTCTTCCAAGGACATCAATCATGTTCTTAAGTTTCACTTTAATATCCATAGTTTTTTTGTGAATAATCTCTAAATCCTGACTACATCACATAATGTACTGGATTAGCCTTTGGGAACTGTCACTGGTGAAATGATCTGATTGTTCTTCCACCACCTGTACATCACCTAAAAATCAAAAAAAACACACCATGTATTATAAATATGCAGGCATACATGTCTTATTACCTGAATCTGGGGTGTCAGACACTCAACTGTTGTGGTCTCAATATCACCTCTCCTTCCTCCACATCCTCATATTGTGGTGACCTCTGTTCCCCTTCTTCGGAAGGTGGGCGGTCCCTGGTGACATGATATTTCCCGATTCTTTGTTCCCCTATGAGAATAAATCAAAAGGTATACTTAGCACACAGATATTTGAGCCAACAAATATGAATGATAAACATTGCTTGGAAGTGGGGGACAATTGTCTGTTTGGGCAGAATTCCAAGCTGAAGACATGATTTATTGCCTTAATTACTTAAGGTGGAATACTTACCTTTTTTGGAGAAGTTTCCCACCTGGAGACACCCCAAAGTATACACTGGAGTACTTGTGTTTGACACCCTAAAAAGTTTTTTCTGGTGTCCCACACTAGTGCACCTGAGTCCAGATGTGTAAACAGCTGCTGAGTGTCCTCTACATACATTACACTGAATAAAGTTTGCTATTCCTTCTAGGTTCAAACACATCTAGACAACAATGTCCTAAAAACTCATTTAGATTAACTTAAAAATTTGAAGCAACAAATGTATTTAATCAGTTATCTGTGAAAACATTGTATTTTGGAAAACGAACAAGGTTTCCAACGACCGATTACTGTGCGTATGACCATGAAAGTAGCCATTTTGCAGTGTACAAGACCTTATTAAGGAAAAACACATGGCGCAGCATGCAATATTAATAATAATAGGTACACACGACATATACTTACTTTTTCAAAGAACTTTCTTGATCTTTCTGTACTGATCCTGCTCCCTTAATTTGAGGTCCGACCAGCGTTTCCTCAGTTGATCCTTGGATCGTCGTACCCCAAAATTACTGTACAGACTCTTCACAACTTTATTCATGATCTTGGCCTTTCTCATATTTGGGTTGGGGTATGGACCATAATTCCTGTCATAGTCGTTGCTCCTCAAGATGTCCACCATCTCCAACATCTCCACAAAGGATATATTTGAGGCCTTAAATCTCCTCCTCGATCGTGACGTTTCAGGCTCCGGGCTTTCCTCCTCCTCGTTACTGGAATTATGCACCTGCTGTGTCTCCGCCATGTTCTGCTCCCATTGCAACGAAAGAGACGGGACGGCGAATATTCTAGAAAGAACATCAGGGGCGGGCGACGCGGGCGAAGATTCAAGCATGCGCAGTGTATATAAAGCTTCAAACGCGTGTGTGTCGTAACTACGTTCTGTGTGCAGAGGAAGGAGGAACGGACGCGACGAACAACGATGAACGTTATAACGAAGGTAAGATTTTAATTTTTGGAGACATGTGCGGCCTATACTGAATCTAGATTGATGCCTATATTGTGTTGAAAGATTATCCTGAGATGTTTATTTTTGCATTTTGTTTGGTCTTGCAGACATAATGCTGCCATTTAAGGACCCAGAATTCCTTGGGGAATTCATAGATAAATATCGGGAGATGAGAAATCTATGGGAGGTGAAAAACCCCTTGTATCACAATAAACCAGCTAGGAGGGCAACGCTGGAGAAATTGTTGGAATTTGTAAAGACCCGGGCCTCCAATGCAGACATCAAGTTTGTTAAAGGAAAAATTGGTAGCTTGAGAAGCACCTATAAGAAGGAGTACCATAAGGTCCAGCAGTCCCTGAGGTCCGGAGCAGCAGCAGATAATGTGTATGTACCCAGTCTGTGGTACTACAGCAGGATGCGGTTTATAGATGACCAGATTGAGGGCAGGGAATCCCTTTCCACACTTCCGGCACCCCTTCCCTCCAGCCTTCCAACCAGCCTTCCATCCAGCCTTCCCTCAACCCAAGCTGAGGCATCTGTGGACCAACCTGGGCCCTCCATACAGGAAGAGATTGAGGATCCCAGATGGAGCCAGGTATAGGTTTTTTATACATAATTTTTCTGTGAAAAAAAAATGATTGTTGGTAAGTAGATGTTATTATTGCTAATAAATGAAGGAATTAAAAGTGTTTCACATATCAATAGACAGAGCTGGCCACAAAAGATTAGTACAAGAAGGAAAAATGCTGGGCTCCGAATGATAGTCTTTTCTATTTCTTTAACATTAAATTTGCAACAGTCATGAGCTGAAAATTGTGTGTGTTTGATGAACAAAAAACTAAAACTATGTCCCTTTTTGATACACAGGATGACCTCAGCCAGGACGAGGCTCTGGCTAGTGGCACACAGGAGGAGGCAGGGGGAATTGTCAGCCAGGAGGTGGCAGGGCCCAGTAACACACAATCCCAGGTGCCTCCCCTCATCCTTCCCTACAAAAGACCCAGGAAGAGCACAAAAACAGAGGAGGCAGCACTGGCCCTCATCAAGGAGGCTAATGAGGCCCTGAAATCCCCCCTCGATGCTATAGAGGCCTATGGCATCTACATAGCCTCAAATTTACAACAAATGGAGGAGGGCCAACGGCAAAAATGTGAGAAACTAATTTTTACTACAATCCACAAGGGGTTGAGTGGGGAAATCTGTGAAGACGAACACCTGTGTTCTCTCCCCCATCCTCCTCCTCCTCCTCCTGCCACAATGCCATTCCAGAGCCACAGCCTCCAGGGAAGGCGGCAGGGAAGGCTGCAGGGAAGGCCAGGAAGTGATCCCCCGCCTTCAGTCTGGTCTCAAAGAACACACAGCGTGTTGTAGTACCACAGCCTGGGTACATATATCATCTGCTGCTGCTCCTGTTCTCTGGGATTCCTGGACCAGATTGGACTTCTCAAGCTACCAATTTTTTTGATGTCTGCCTTGGGGGCCAAAGGCTACGCAAAGTCAAGCAATTTCTCCAGCGTTGCCTTTATCTTTATTTTGTTATTATGATGAAAAAATAAATTTTGTTTTTGGTTTCAGAAAATACTTGCCTATGTGTTTTTCTACAAATAGCAAATCAATTTATTTTGGGTGAGTAGGCAGGTACATTTCAAAAATACAATGTCAAAATTAACATGGGACACCAACAACAAACAGGTTTACAAATAATACATAATAATGGTGTTGTGGAAACGTAACATAAAAAATAAATAGGAGAGCACGAGAAAATAATACAATAATACAAATATTGTTAGTAAAGAAAAAAAAGCACTTAAATATATATCTTTTAGGCAGATCTGGCTTAAATTCGAAAATAAATATTATTCAGGAGAGACCTAGAAATAATAAAGAAATAAGTTTGTGAAAACTCTGTGTGAATATGAGCAGCAAAACAACTTCATTCTTCTAGCATTATAAAGAAGAGAATGCGTGGCATTGAACAATTAAAAAAATTGCAGTGTGAAGAATCTGCTAGCTCCATTACGAACGCTAGTTTTACCAGACCGAGCGGTTCCGTCTAGTACTGTATTCTGAGCATGCGTGATTTTTGTCGTGTCGGAATTGCCTACACACGATCAGAAAATCAGATAGAAAGGTTTTCCGTCAGAAAAATTAAGAACAGGTTCTCAATCCAAAGTCCGTCGGAAATTCCGACAGAAAAAGACCGATGGGCATACACACGGTCGGAAAATCCGATGAAAAGCTCCCATCGGACTGTTTCCATCGGAAATTCCGACCGTGTGTACGCGGCATTAGTGCAGACTTCTGGGAAAATCAGTGAGCCAATCACGCAAACAGGACATGACATATCTGGGGGGCGTTCTGTACTACACCATCTGTGTACAGAAAGCCTCCAGGTTGCCATATTGCATTTACAGAAAATTGCAGCATCTGCAGATTGGAAAAGAAAGGTCATTTTTAATTACATTGAATCACAATTTGGCTTGTGTAGCAATTGTACATGCAATCTTTTTTTTTTTTATTATTTGCTATTTTTTTCTCCCACAAAAGTGGAGTTACCCTTTTTGCATTTGATTTTGAGGTGATTTATAGGGGTACACCTTTTTTTTGACAGCTGCTGGGAGTTTTTTTGAGATATACTTACCAGTTTAATTTGCTGCAGCTGTGTCTATTTTATGATCTTTCATTTTCAGTACCATCAATCTGTCAGAGATCTGCTTCCGTCCATTTGCCCTGGTTTTTGTATTGTTTCCTTTGTGTGTGTCTGGAGGTCTGTCTTGTATTTTATTATACAAAGTAATTTTTTGGTAGTGTCCAAGGGAGATAGAAGAAAAATATGTTTATTGATTGTAATGTACACCATAGGCATGCGCACAGGGTGTGCCAGGTGTGCCTAGGCACACCCTTATCACCCTGTTTTGCACAGATTTTCCCCTGCTGCTTGCCTCTATCCTTCAGTGGCAGTGTCAGTGGGAGGAATAGTGCCCCATCCTTGGTGTCAGTTGTGGATGGAATAGTGCCCCAAGGGCCGGATAAAGGCAAGCAAAGGACCACATCCGGCCCCAGGGCCGCAGTTTGGAGACCACTGCCCTGTAGCAACACTCTTTAACAGTTCCTAACACAAAGTATAACAGTTCTTTCACTTCCACTACAATCACTTCTTGTAGTTCTTCAGCCCACTGAGCTCCCAGTCACTCTCACTAGACTAGATGATTCACTGCCACTGAATCCCTTGAGCTCCTCCAATCCTCATGTTGTATCTTCCTCAAGCATCACCCCACCTCTCTACTGGGTCCCTAGCTTGGCATTTAGGATACCTCCCAAGCTTCACCCCACTGGCCTGCTCCATCCCTGACTTGACACACAAGGCTGCTCTTCAACTGTCACCTCCACTGGCTGGGTCCCTGGCTTGATACCCTCTGAAGTTTCCCGATTCTTCACTGTCCCCAGTTGGTGAGAATACTGCTCCGGTACTTGCTTCAGCTACTCACTGTGCTCCCTGGTAATAAGGTCCCTTACTGGCGACAGCTTCCCCTTCTACCTCCGACCATGACAGGTTCCCGGCTGGCAGAACCGTCACTTCTGGTTGGACTGCAAGCCCCAATACCATCCCTGCACTGCTCTCTTGCTTCTGGATAGGCCCTCAGACAGCCTAGCTGCCAGATGTGCCCGGGATAGGCCCAATCTCCGGCCTAGCAGCCCGGGCAGTATAACACACGTCCACCCAGCCAGCCGTCCAGGTGGCACAGAACACTGATCACCTGACTCCACCCAAATATATAGGTTCTCCCAGCAGGCCAAGGGATTTAAGAAGACCCCTGCCCATTGGCTGAGATACCCCATATACCCATAATCTGACCTTGCATTGCCCTCCTTCTATCTAATGCCACCAGGTACCCGGCCACCTAGCGGCAAAAGAGAGAAGTGCAGCAATTACAGACATAGAGTGAAATCAATTGATCCTCAACAATTAGCCAAGGCAACTATACCTGGCAGGTAAATTTAGGAGCGACCCTGCCGAAACACCAGGGTGCTACATGTGTGAAAATCCCAGTAGATCATCAGTTTTTGAAATACTCAGACCAGTCCATCTGGCACCAACAGCCATGTCAGGTTCAAAGTCACTTAAATCCCCTTTCTTCCCCATTCTGATGCTCAAATAGATTTTCAGTAAGTCGTTTTCATCACGTTTAGATGCCTAAAAGTATATCTACTATAAATATATATTGTATATAAACCGTGTAGCACTGACCCCCGAAGGAGCTGCTGGTTTGATTTGGGCTTACTGTTACCTTCTTGACCTCGTAGGTGTCTAGGGGTTTCCCGTGGTAGATGGCCCAAAGAACTGCAGAAACTGACACTGGATCCGCTTTGGGATTTTTATTTGCAAAAGGGTAGACAAACACAGTCTCTCCATGTGGGATAGAGGGTTTAGGTAGGAAGTTCAGGTACTCTTGGAACTGCTCAAAACTGAAAGTCTCTCACCATAGAATCCCGAGAATAGCCATTCACAACTGGATTTTCACAGCTATCGGATAAACCTCCTCTCACTAGGCCTAGCAGCCGATAGAGTGTTCAAATAGAGCAAAGTCTCTGCCACAGACTTGGGTGTAGAACTTGTGAATAAAGTCTCTGCCACAGACTTGGTTGTAACTGAAGGATGTAGACAAACTTAGAGAGCCCTCATACGATACCAGTATCTTGCAGCCGGTCCGGCGATACCCTACGAGCATAGATTCACTTGGTGTGTTTCAACTTAACTTCCAGGCTCTTGCTGAGGAACCAGCCTTATGACTGGCCCTCTCCCGAAGAGTCCTCCCCTGGTTGCTTTCTTAGTTGCTGGGCCTCTCCACAGACGAGACGGCACTGGTCCACCTTGGAATCCTCCTTTCAATTACTTTGCCTCGGGCTGGCCAGCCCCAAGACTCAGAATTGGATGGATCTGCACCCCAGGCCATGAGAGCCCTGGGGGCTGGTCAGGAGGACCAGGACCAAAAAAACAGAAAGATCTTCTGGTCCGGAACCCAGAAGCACGTGAAGTACCCTCTCCCAGAATGCACAGCAAGACGACACTCTCACTGGTTGGTTCAGAGAGAGATTGGCACTCAATGCGCCCAGCCAAACTGCATTCTCGTACTTGCCAGAAGTGACAGCGACACCTATGGCCAAGCAGAACCCAGTGCAATCCAGCCAGACTGGTACTGAAACCATTATTTGGTACAATTAATCCTAAAATCCAACTGTGGTTCCAGGAACATTAAATTTACAAAACACATAGCGCATGCTCGTCAGGAGCCTGGCGCTACAACAGTATAGATTGTATATAGATAGATATAGTCATCATCGTATTATTATATAGAGTATATTATTATCAGCAACCTACTAATTGTATATTACTTTCCTGGTGCCTCCATGGCAGCATACCAATGGTTAATGGCTCCGCCCCGATTAACCCACAGGACCACGTAACTCTATAAAAGAAAGAGTTGCTCCCCTCCTCAGGTATTCTTTTTCCTGTCCTCATTCCTGCAGGATCACAGTCCAGCCCTACCTCACCGTCATATGGTGCGACCATTGCAGGTTCATGCTCTCCTGCAGTATGGAGTCCCATTACTTGGGTTGCTAAATGCACCAGATAAGTATGGGAGCCCGTTTTTCTGTGGATCTTTTTGGGGTGCAGAGACTCAGGAGCATATCCTCTCCTCAGTCTCCTGGCTGCCTATCCCAGAGCCTCCTGTCTGGATCCTTTAGTGCATACCTGTTTCTGCTCCAGCCAGACTGACATGCTGTGATTCCCTCCTCATGCTGGCTCCCAGGGATGGCCAGCAGCCGCAGTCTCTTCCTGCTTCCCCCCCCCCCCCCCGGCGTGTCCGGCCGCTTCGCGCGCGTCCCTGTGCACAATTTTGTCTTCTCGGGGGACAGGGGTACAGCGGAATGCACATGTGCAGTAGCACTTTAAAGCCAAACGGCAGCCATCTTGGTACACCCAAACCGAGACTTCCTATTTAAACAGCCCGCAAAATAATTTTAATCAGGCTGTCATTTGGAAAACACCTGCTAGTGTCTTCTCCACCCTCTGCCTCTCTCTCTCTAGTATGGAGCCTGACCAAGGTAGAGCTCTGAGGGGGTAGTATGTGTATATATATATATATATATATATATATATATATATATATATATATATATATATATATATATATATATATATATATATATATATATTTATTTTTATTTTTATTTTTATTTTCCCATCCTTAGCTGCCCCAGAGGTCATTATGCCGCATAATAAAAAAGATCCTCAAACACTCCACTAGGTAAGGGCTGCAACAAAGGTAAGTTTTAAAAAGAGCTTTCTCTGGGCTTTTGGAAATATCTCTGTGCTTTTATTTCCACAGCCTGCACCGAGAATTATCTCGAAGATCTTCCCACAGAGACTCTGCCGATAGGTCAAGAGGTCACTCACACTCATCCTCTGCGCATGCTTCCCGCAGCAGTCAGAGATCACCCCAACATGTTTCAAAGGTACAGCTGAGGAAAACTCATCAGTATTTGATTTTGCCTTTGTGAATCCATTTATTACCGCAGTAAAAGATGCGATTCAGTGGGAGGAAGACCCGGAGCCTCCCTCCAAAACCAAAAAAAAATATATATTTTCCTCACCTGACCAAAAAGGTTGCAAATTTCCCTCTGATGGATGAAATTAAGGAAGTGGTGACAGATGAGTGGTGGAAGGTGGACAAGAGACCCGTCGCCTACAACCGGCTTCTCAAGATTTATCCGCTGGCAGAGGCAGACGCCCAACTCTTTGACTCCGTACCAACTGCGGACGCATTCGTCATGCGTTTAGCCAGGAACACAACGCTGCTGTTAGAGGATGCAGTCTCTTTCAGGGACCCCCTGTATCGCAGGATCGACTCAGATCTTAAAAAAGTGACAGGGGGAGCATGCAAACCAGCAGTGGCACTATCCTTGGTCTCCAGAGCCACTAAAATATGAATGAATGAATGACTTGTATAGCGCTACCTATGCAAACTGAATCACCTCAGGACGGACAATATCGAGACGGCCCTCAGGCAGGGCCTAGA
The DNA here is from genome assembly GCA_028564925.1 of Lithobates sylvaticus. Lineage (NCBI taxonomy): Eukaryota > Metazoa > Chordata > Amphibia > Anura > Ranidae > Lithobates > Lithobates sylvaticus. The sequence goes on from CM053026.1 coordinate 730,880,199, forward strand.
TCCAGACAGAATCATCAAAGCACTAGATGAATTAAAACTGGCCTCTGATTTTATGGCGGAAGCGGCCATCGATATTCTGAGGTGCTCCTCCAGGGATATGCTTTACTCCATCACAGCCAGAAGAGCATTATGGCTAAAGCCATGGTCAGCAGACCTATCTTCAAAGCAGTCATGGTGTCGCATCCCATACGATAGTAAGGCCCTGTTCGGCGAAAAGATGGACACTGCCATTACTCGGGTCACAAGTGGCCTTATCCCTCAGGATAGGAGTAGGAAAAGGAGATTCACTTCGCGACCAGCCACTCAGCAAAGTTCTAGGGATGCCAGATCATACCGTCCCGGTAAGGAGTACAGAAGGGGCTGGAGGGCTCACAAGCCACTTTCCTTAAATTGGGAAAACCTAAGGCCTCAACTTTAACGGTTGAGCGCCAGAAGTCTTCTTGACTCCTTTCCCACCCAAACCGTTCCAGTAGGAGCAAGACTCAGGTATTTTGCCCAGGTTTGGGTGGAAAGTCGCACGGACCCATGGGCAACCTCCACAGTCCAGCAAGGACACTTCTGGAGATCCACCTTTTTTTTTTCTTTCCAGCCCACTAAGAATCTGACCTCCCGAGAAAAGAGACAGGTCCTCTTTCAGTATATCCAAATACTCCTTCACCAACGGGCAGTTCTGCCAGTTCCCGACTCGGAAAGTCACTCTGGGTTCTATTCCCCAATCTTTTTAGTCCCCAAGAAATGAGGAGGTTGGAGGCCTGTTCTGGACCTGAAGAGGCTAAACCGTTACATACAGGTAGAGCATTTCAAGATGGAATCCCTGAGCACAGTAGATCTGTCAGTACAGCCAGGGGATTGGATGGTCTCTATAGACCTTCAGGATGCGTACCTTCACATCCCCATCCACCATCATTTTCAGCCTTTTCTCCGGTTCAAAGTGGGCAGTCTGCGCCTCCAGTTCCAATGTCTCCCATTTGGAATTTCATCAGCTCCCAGGACTTTCACCAAGGTTTTAGTGTCCATCCTGGCCCCCCTCCGGGACAAAGGGGTCAGGGTCCTGCATTACCTAGACGACATCCTAATCCTGTCTCAACACAGAGAAACTCTGGAGGCACAGGTGCAGCTAGTCCTGAACACTTTGTCCAGTTTCGGGTGGCTTATCAACTATGCAAAGAGTCAGTTGAGGCCTACCCAGAAGATGACATACCTGGGATCTCTATTCAATACCCCAGAGAAGGCTGTGTCTCTTCCACCAGAAAAGATCCCGATTTTGATCCAGAAGGTGAAGCAGGCGTAAGGAAGTCACTCTATGTCAGCATCAGATTGTCTGAGCCTCCTAGGGTCCCTTTCATCCTGTATACCAATGGTGAAGTGGGCCAGGTGGCACCTGCGAGACTTCCAGGCGGGGTTTCTGGCGCAGCGGAGAAGGAAGCACCTGGGACAATTAATATTCATCACCTTTTCAATGAAGTCCAGCCCCTGGTGGTGGACAAGACCACCCAACCTTCTTGTTCACCATTCCCTGGGGCCCATCTCATGGTCCGTCCTTACTTCGGATGCAAGTCAGCTAGGATGGGGGGCACACTTCCAAGACCTGCTAGTGCAAGAGAGGTGGTGATTCAATGCAGAAGGGATGATTTCCAACATCCTAGAGTTAAGGGCAGCATGGATGGCAATCTTACATCTGGCCCCACTGCTCAGGGGCAGGTCCATATTGCTCCAGATGGAAAACAGAGCGGCAGTGGCCTATGTTCTGAACCCAGGGGGAATGGGCAGGTTACTAGCCAGCGAGGTAGCCCCAATTATATCCTGGGCGAGAACAACTTGATCGATTTACGGGCCGCTTACATCCCAGCCCCCGAGAATCAGCTAGCCGATCGCCTCTTAAGGTCCTTCAACAACAACTTCGATTGGTCACTGAATCCGCAAGTCTTCCGCTGGATATGCCAACAGTGGGCTACTCCCTAGATAGATCTTTTCACCTCCCTGCTTAACGGCAAGACTCCTCTGTTTTTTTACGAGGTTCCCATCTCCAAGGTCAGCAGGGGTGGATGCCCTGATCCAGCCCTGGAACTTCCAGAAGGGGTATGCATTTCTTCCGGTTCCCCTGATACTGAGGTTCCTCCAGCGGCTGACATTAGAAAAAGTCACTATCCTGGCGGTCATCCCATACTGGCCGAGGAGACCATGGTTTCCACTTCTAATCAAGATAACTTTGCGCAATCCACTCCCGCTTCTCCACTCAGACAACCTCCTATCTCAAGGCGACTTCTTCCACCCGCATCCGGAGATCCTGGACTTGAGCAGAAGAGACTGGGCAGCCTAGGGTGCTCACATAAAGTTGTACAGACCTTATTGCAAGCCAGGAAGTCATCTACCAATGCCACCTACTACAGGGTATGGAAGAAATTCACCCAGCTTGCTGAATCCAGCCAGTTCAATCCGCTGGATCCTGGAGTTCACAATATTCTACTCTTCTTGCAGTCGGGCCTGGACCTAGGCTTAGGTCTTAACACGCTGAAAGTTCAGGTTTCGGCCTTATCAGTCTTAACAGACACACGCTGGGCACTGGAGCCCCTAGTAGACCGTTTCCTAAAAGCAATGCTAAAGTTACATCCTCCCAGGAGAACTCTTTACCCCAAGTGGGATCTGACAGTTGTCCTCAACGTCTTAGCCAGTCCACCCTTTGCACCCACTGAAGAATGTGCATTGGAGGATATTGCCTGGAAAACGAATTTTTGATCGCCATCACATCAGGATGCAGAGTATCAGAAATTCAAGCACTGGGAGCTAGAGAACCTTACGTCACGTTTTGCCAGACGGGTGGTTCTGAAGCCTATTCACCAGTTTGTCCCGAAGGTACCATCAGTTTAACATCTTAATCAAGAATGGGTTCTCCCGGCCTTCGGAGAAGATCCAACCTCTTCTAAACTACATGAGTCCCTGAGGCGTTCTTTGGAGTTGACACAGCATTTACGCAAGGATCAACGTCTGTTCGTTATTCCCAAGGGGGCAAGGAAAGGAATGGCCAGCTGGATCGTGAATCTAATTCAGAGGGCTTATCGGGCTAGTGGTCTCCCAGTCCCAGTTGCGGTGAATGCTCACTCGACGCGGGGAATGGCTTCTTCCTGGGCAGCTTTGGCGCGGGTCTCCCCTGAGACAATTTGTTGGTCATCCTTCAACACCTTCATGTCGCACTATAGCCTAGATCCAGCAGTCCTCACCTCCCGAGACTTTGGGAGAAAGACCTTAAAAATATCAACTCTGTAAAGTCTTTAAAAAAATTATTATTGCAGTACCCTCCCTGTAAGCGAGTTATTTACCATTGGTATGCTGCCATGGAGGCACCAGGAAAACGGAAAATTGAATACTCACCTTTCCGTAATTTTCCTTTCCTGGTGCCTACCCATGGCAGCATACACCCTCCCTTCAATAATCCTTAATGTTCTGAAGACTAGTTACAAGAATACCTGAGGAGGGGAGTTACTTGGAGTTACGCGGTCCTGTGGGTTAATCGGGGCGGAGCCATTAACCATTGGTATGCTGCCATGGGTAGGCACCAGGAAAGGAAAATTACGGAAAGGTGAGTATTCAATTTTCCGTTATCACTTATGATATACATCCAAAACGTGTCAATACTGAGAAGCCACAAATTCCATCATACATTGCCAACCAGGTTATTCAATAATTCTTCAGCCTGTAGTAATGCCACTGATGACCTCACAGATATAAGCAAAGCCACACTATACTACAGCTAATCAACTTGCCCTTGGAATGGTTTTACGCCCTACATTACCGCGGCATTTTTTGCTATTCAGCACTGTGCTACTTAACTGGCAATTGCAAAGTCATGCAACACTGTTTGCAAAATAAATGTATACAATTGTTTTCACACAAATAGAGCTTTCTTTTGGTGGTATTTGATCACCACTGGGCTTTTTTTTTTTGTATTAAATAAACGAAAAAACACATTTAAAAAAAAATGTAAAAATATATATATATTTTCTACTTTCTGTTATAAAACATATCCAATTATAAAAAAAAAAAAAAAAATTCTTTTATTCATAAATTTAGGCCAAAATGTATCCTGATACATATCTTTGTTAAAAAAATAAATCCCAATAAGTGTATTAATTGGTTTGTGTAAAAGTTATAGCGTGTACAAACTATAGACTGGAATTTCTGCATCTATAGACTCTATACTGTAATGGTGGTGATAAGCGGTATATAGTAGGAGCGTGTGACGGGCAATATGGCACTAACAAACACTATCTGGGAAGGTCACTAACTGACATTGATGTTGCTAGTGACACTAATACAGTGATCAATACTGTAATACTGTACACTGACACTGTACTAATGACACTGGCTGGGAAGGGGGTTACCATCTAGGAGCAATCAAAGGGTTAACTGTGTGCCTAACAATGTGCAATGTGTTCTGTATTGTGGCAAGTGGTTAAAGTAGAACTCAAGTTGTTGTTTTTTTTTTTTAATAATTATTGGAAATAGAGCCCAGCATTATTAAAAGAAAAAGTAGCTTTTTCTCCAATACTCACTTTCAATCTAGCACCGACTGATGCAATTTCTTAACGCCACTAGATGTCGCCAGTCTTCTGGGATAAATGACGCCCAGTTCCATTCAACCCACTTCCTCTGAGTCCAGGCTGTCATGGACACACCCCCTGTGTGGCAAGGGGCATTAGAGGAGGTTGACAAATCCTTAGAATTCTGCATTCTGCATACCCCATTCTGCTGCTAGAATGTAACTGTTGTAATTTATTAATCATTAACTGCACCCATAGTTGATATTAGTTTAGCATGCTGTTAGTGGGTGGGAGTTCAGGCTCCACATTCGTGAAATGTTCCCACAGTGGTATCTCTACAACTCCCATGAGGTCACATCTTCATTGTAGCAGGACTCCATAAATATTTATTTTGCGTGGAGATTTCAGTGGAAAAGCATTACACCAACATTTGGTTTAAAAAAATATAATAAAATGGCTGTTGAATAGAATTTGGAATGCTGGCAGGGATAGATCACCAATCAAATTCCCTTGAGATAAAAGGAGGACAGCATATAATTCAACTTGCCTGCAGCCATGCAAAACTGAAATAGCTGTTTATTATAAATATATGTTTGTTATCACTTTAAAAAATAAATCAGTTGGGGTTTGTAGTAGGGATGCACCGATACCAGTATCAGTGCCAAAACCAAGCATTTGTGCAAGTGTTGGTACTTGAGCGACTGCTTCAGATACTGAAACCTTGTGGTGCGATTTGCGTCAATACAAAAATAATTGGCACAAATTGCACTGCATTGAACAGGAATGCGGTGTGATTCCTGTCCAAATCGAATGCGATTTCCCCCTCCGCTCCTGTGTGTATGTGTACAGAAAGGGAAAAGCGCCATCTAGTGGATAATTTATTAAAAAATGTTGAACTCACAGTACATACAGGACCAGGACAACTATGAAGATTTTGCATGTGGCCAGATATGTACTGTGAGTTCTAACATTTTTAATATCTGGCCATATGCAAAAATCTTCATAGGTGCCCTGGTCCTGTATGTACTGTGAGTTCTAACATTTTTAATAAACTTCATAGTTGTCCCGGTCCTGCTGATAATAGAAAATCACGGCCGCTGGAGGTGCTCACAGGGCTGGAGGCGATGTAGAGGCGGTCTGTCCCCAAGCTGACATCACTTCCGCCCTATACCCACAGGGTCCCGAGACTTGTCCTCCAGCCCTGTGAGCATCTTCAGCGGCCGTGATTTCCTACCATTGGCGGGACCAAGACACCTATGAAGATTTTGCATTTGGCCATATATGTACTGTGATTTCTAACATTTTTAATAAACTTCATAGTTGTCCTGGTCCCACCGATGATAGGAAATCAAGGCCGCTGGAGGTGCTCACAGGACTGTAGGAGATGTAGAGGCGGTCCTCCCCCAAGCTGACATCACTTCCACCCTATACCCATGGAGTCCCGGAACTCCTCCTCCAGCCCTGTGAGCACCTCCTGTGGCCGTGATTTGCTATCATCGGCGGGACCGGGACACCTATGTAGATTTTGCATTTGGCCAGATATATACTGTGAGTTCTAACATTTTAAAAAAACTGCCAACTAAATGGCACTTTTCCCTTTTCTATAGACACACACATGAGCAGTGGGGCAATTCGTGTGAGATTCGGACAGGAATTTCACTGCATTCCTGTTCAAATTGCATGCGATTCTTTGCAGTGCAATTTGCTGCAATTTTTTGTACTGATGCACGTTGCATCGCAAAGTATCGGTAATTGGTATTGGTACTCGTAAGCGCCGATAAAAACGGTATTGGTGCAACCCTAGTTTGTAGTATTGGTGAACCGATAACTCCATATTACCTGTTTTATGGTCTATCATTTTTTCCTTTGATCTGATTAAATAAAGATCCTGATCCCCCTGTAGCCTTGGAACTCTAAAACCAATCCTAAAACCAATCAGAGCACCTCAATACAAATTTAAGAAATTGTAAAGGGCGCTTTCACGAGTTGGGCATGCTCGTGGCTGGGCACCTTGAAAGCAGAGGCAGTGCTGGATTAAGGAAGCTTAGTGAGAAATATTTGGCAAGCTGGTTTAACCAATCCAGACAGCTGTTTTATCCAAATAGTCAGTTTTCTTGACAGACTCAAGAGAGGAGAATTAATTGACTCAATCACTTTATCTGTAGGGCTCCATTTACACTTGTGCAATTCCAAAATCATGTGATGTTCATTGCAACTTTACATTGATGCAACTACATGCTACTTTGAGGTGACTTTGGATGGGTGCGACTTGGATGCGACTTATGGTTAAGGAGCAGGCGGTCCTCTGCGTCCTTAACAACCAGGGAATAGCTGGTTGTTAAGAAGTGGGCAGCCGCCACATCCTTTGCCGATGACTCATCAGCTGTCAGTGGGATTCCCTGCTGACAGCTGAATGTAAACAAAAAAATACCGGCCTTAACCAGAAAAAAAACTGCGTGGCCCCCCGCCAATCCATACCAAGACCTTTTAGGTCTGGTACGGACTTTAAGGGGAACTCCATGCGAAAGATTGAAAAAAGAAAAAAACGTTGTGGGGTACCCACCCAAATCCATGTCAGACATTTAGATCTGGTATAGATTTTGAGGGGGATCCCACATCAATCTTTATAGAAAAATGGCATGGGGGTCCCCTGCAAAATCCATACCAGACCCTTAACTGAGGCAGGCCAGGATAGGGGGACGCGTGAGTTCCCCCCTGAATGGGGGGACATGGTGGCTTCACACTCCTTAACAACCTGCTATTTACTGGTTGTTAAGGATGCCGGTTGCTGCAGGCTCCTTAAAGTGGAAGTCAACGCTACTACTGTTTCCAGCCAAGGAAGCTGCCATCTTGGCCTCTGTTTGATCTTCCACTGCCATGATGCTGCACATGTGATCAGTTATGACACCAGCCATTGGATAGTTTGACAGTTTGAGAACATATCCAAAGTGCTGGAAATGTAACTGTTTTTTAAAACTGTTAAATCTTAAATATGTTTACTTCCACTTTAACAACTACATGCAGATGCGACTTTCATGTGACTTTCGAGGGTTAACATTGAAGTCTATGGCAGTGGGGGCTGGTGGTATATTTTTTTGGGAGGGGGGCAGCAATACATCCAACGAAACACCCCCATCGGTCGGTCGGGTCTCCCGTACCCCCCCCCAGGTCGGTCGATTGGGCACCCCACTTACCCAATCTAGGTTGCGGGCTTCCTCCGGGCGACGCCTTCACCCTGCGTCTCCTCCTTCCCAGGCTTCATGGCGGCGCGGCTTCCCCTGCGTCTCCTCCCTCCTCGGCAACCAATAAGATCACTTCTCCTCCTGGCCAATCAGGACTCAAGACCCACTTCCTGAGCCGGGATTGGCCAGGAGGAGAATCAGGAAGACAAGAGCGAATATTAATTTGCTATTGTCACACAATAGAGCTTCCAGCTCTAATCATTTGCTTCTAAAAAAAAAACAACAAAAAAAACAAACATTGGAATAGGTGCGTCTGGCGCCCTGCATGTAAATTAGGGGCCATGCACCCTGTATGGACAGGCCACCGCTGGCTCAAGCTGCAGGAAAGTCGGATCAAAGTAGTACGGGACTATTTTGAAGTTGCTGCGGCTTTTAAGTCACACAAATATGAACTGTACTCATTGTAAACTATGGGGATCGAGTTGTCATGCAACTCCAAAGTTGTATAAACTTTAGTGCAGAAAAGGGACTTTCATTAACACCATGTGGTAAAAGGTGTTGGGGAATTAAAAGTGAGAGCAGATGCACCCCCAAATAATGACACCTTTTAGCAGTAGCCGTTCTTTGCCAGCCAACAAATTTGGCCCTGGACACAAACCAAACCGCTTATTCCCAAGTGACTAATAAAAGACAGCAATTAGGCCATCTACTACTTAACAACACCTACGCTAAATTTCAGATTATTAATGTGTCCTGTGTTCTTATTTTAGAATAGTAGCTAGTTGTCAATGCAATTAGTGGTACATTAATTCAGAAATGAAGCAATCCATCACCAATGCATTATAGAAATTAGATGTATCAGGCCGTTCCGAGTATTTTATAACTGTGGCTGTCAGTGTTCATGTTGTGCGAGTTAATGAATCGAGTGTATTGAGGATCACTGTAGGCGGATATCACTGAAAAAGGGAGTTTGGAGATCCCTCTTATACTGTGCAGCCCAAGGTTTAGGGGGTCTTCTTTAGTGTGGAAGAATGCCTTCCTTCTGATTGGCTGAATAATTGGGCAATATACAAATGAAGTTAAATTCAAATGATAAAATATTTCTAAACCCCAAAAAACAAATGTAATGTATTGCAACATACCATCTCTTAGACATAGTGGCAGCAGTTTTCAGGCTCTCTTTCCTTTATTTTCATAGTTACATAGTAGGTGAGGTTGAAAAAAGACATCAAAAAAAGTCCATCAAGTCCAACCTGTGTGTGTAATTTTATTTCAGTATTACATTGTATATCCCTGTATGTTGCGGTCGTTCAGGTGCTTATCTAATAGTTTTTTTAAACTATCGTTGCTCCCTGCTGAGACCACCACCTGTGGAAGGGAATTCTACATCCTTGCCGCTCTTACAGTAAAGAAACCTCTATGTAGTTTAAGGTTAAACCTCTTTTCTTCAAATTTTAATGAGTGGCCACGAGTCTTGTTAAACTCCATTCCGTGAAAAAGTTTTATCCCTATTGTGGGGTCACCAGTATGGTATTTATAAATTGAAATCATATCCCCTCTCAAGCATCTCTTCTCCAGAGAGAATAAGTTCAGTGCTCACAACCTTTCCTCATAACTAAAATCCTCCAGACCCTTTATTAGCTTTGTTGCCCTTCTCTGTACTCGCTCCATTTCCAGTACATCCTTCCTGAGGACTGGTGCCCAGAACTGGACAGCATGCTCTAGGTGCGGCCGGACCAGAGTCTTGTAGAGCGTGAGAATTATCGTTTTATCTCTGGAGTTGATCCCTTTTTAATGCCAATATTCTGTTTGCTTTGTTAGCAGCAGCTTGGCATTGCTGAGCCTATCATCTACTATGACCCCCAGGTCCTTTTCCATCCTAGATTTCCCCAGAGGTTCTTCCCCCAGTGTATAGATTGCATTCAGATTTTTGCCACACAAATGCATTATTTTACATTTTTCTACATTAAACCTCATTTAATCTAGCTATCTTGTCAGTAACGTACGTCTTGTTCTAGGGTGACAACACTTATTCCCCACACTGTTTCTATGGAGCAGCGTTGTCCCTCTAGGAGACTACAGACCACTCCCTCTATCTTCCACAGAGATAGCTGAGAATAATGCAACAGTAAAGAGATACAAGAAGCTGATAAAGTTTCTGGTAGGAAAAACGGGTATTTTTCGCACTTATGAACCTGTTATAACAGAATGCTACTATGGAATATTTAACAGAGAGAAGTATATCGCTGAGGTTTACATATACTTTAACTCCTTTCCACCTAGCTCCAGTCCCCTTTAACTCTCCTATTAAAGTGAAAGCTAACTGCACCTAAATTACCTACCACATGCCCGCTTCAGACATCTGGTAGCTGCAGATACTGGTAGCGCACCTGCGCGCGCACAGTGGATTCCGGTTCCCTTTTGATGACGAAACGTTTCGGTCGGGGCCTCCTTGTGACGTGATTGCGTACCAGAAGTAACCTGGAAATACTACCCAGTAAAAGGGATCTTCTTTGGTTTTAGTACTAGTTTGATTCATCTTTGCATGGACACTTTTTTCACATGTTTGTTATGATATTTGCACATTTATATTAGTTTTTTCATGTATAAGTTTTGAGAAGGAATAATGCTTTTTTTTTTGTACTTTAGCCCAACATATTTATTTTCCTGTTTGACACGAGAAGGGATATCTTCTTTTTGTGGTTGCAGATTTACCTAATTTCTTCACTATTTGCGCACTTTACATTCATTTTCATATCTCTAACAATTTATGCTCCCTCCCAGCCACCTACTGGGCACCCTCCCACAGAGACTGGGACCACATAAATATTCATACTGTAGATTTGACTCTCTCAGCCCTATCTAGGAGGGTGCTACAGACTCATATGTGTGACATGTGGGTACCTAGCCTGTGTACTCAATAGCTGCAGACACGGTGGAATAATTCATTATCAAATTTCACAGAAGAAGCTTTTAGTTCTACTTTAATCTTTGACAGAATAACCCCCTCAATGGAAACAGACAACATTTTAAACCTGACAGAATATCTACGTTTTCCCTGCTCTATAAAAATATATATACCAGTATATAATTACTCACTTCTTATATAACAGGCTCTGCAATAACATGTACTCCAGCACAAAAGCTGGAACTCTCAAATCTGTAAAAGCGAGGCACTGGACAAAAAAAGTACCAAAATAATGGAGATTAATAGGCGTCTGCTACAGTTCATCCGTTCAAATTAGACTCAGCATGGTGCATTCATATTAAAAGCTGCATAGAAAAAGTAACAGTACAAACACTGCTGTGATCAGAAAATACATTTTGTGTTTATATTATTGAATATGTTATTTGATACAAAAGTATGAGTAGGAAGTATTTGATGTAATCCATTCTTCATTGTTTTATATTACATATATACAGTATCTCACAAAAGTAAGTACACCCCTCAAATTTTTTGTATATATAAGGATTTACTGAACCAATAGATCTCTGACCACACCACAATATTCTGATCCGTATCTTTGCTGCAGGTCACTGATGAAAAAATTAACAAAGCCATTTTCAGTGAGAGGTCCTCTTAAAGCGAAAACTACAGTGCCTTGAAAAAGTATTCATACCCCTTGAAATTTTCCACATTTTTGTCATGTTACAACAAAAAATGTGGATGTATTTTATTGGGATTTAATGTGACAGATCAACAAAAGGTGGCACATAAGGTTCCGCGCACACTGGACATTAAAATAAGGTTATAAAAACGCCAGTAGCTTTGCAGTGATTCTTTCAATGTTTTTTTTTTTCCACTTCCATACCGGGCCTATTCTGGCACTCTCCTACATGTAAAAATCATTTTTTTTTTTGCTAGAAAATTACTCAGAATCCCCAAACATTATATATATTTTTTTTAGCAGACACCCTAGTTAATAAAATGGCTTGTCATGGTCTCATGATTTTAAAAATAACAAAACAGTAAAGTTAGCCCAATTTTTTAATATAATGTGAAAGATGAAGTTACGCCGAGTAAATAGATACCCAACGCTGTCACGCTTTAAAATTGCGCACACTCATGAAATGATGCCAAACTTCAGTACTTAAAAATCTCCATGGGTGACGCGTTAAAATATAGGTTACATGTTTAGAGTTACAGAGGAGGTCTAGTGCTAGAATTATTGCTCGCACTCTAACACACGTGGCGATACCTCACATGTGTGGTTTGAACGGCGTTTACATATGTGGGCGGAACTAACGTGTGCATTTTCTTTTGAGCTGGAGCTACCGGTGACAGGGGCGTTTTAAATGATTTTTTTTTTTATTCTACGTTATTTTATTGATTTTTTTACTTTCTTTTACCAATTTTTTTTTTTCGTTGATCACTTTTATTCCTATTACAAGGAGTGTAAACATCCCTTGTAATAGGAATCATTTGTGACGGGTCCTCTTTATTGAGAGATGAGACCCCACATCTCTCCTCCAGGCTGGAAAGCATGAGATCGGAAAAAAAAAATCCAGGAAAGAAAAATTAATTTAATAAATAGCCAAAAATGAAAAACAAAATGCGAGTTACCGCATTTAGCCGTGTTTAGATGCATTTGGCCCTTGAAATGCCTGTAAACTCTGCTTCAGCTTCTGAATGCATTTTTTTGCGTTCTAAAAAATGCCTCTAAACTCAACTGCCTAGAAACTACTGTAAACGACCCTGTGTACATGGTCAGATAAGATAGCATAGAAGAGAGTTCAGGGGCAGTTAAAAAAAAAATGCCTAACTGCTCCGACATGTCAGTTTAGCAGCAGAAGTGTACATGACTCTGCCACATGTTTTGCATTTCGGCCAAAAAGTTGAATTTTGGTCTCATCTGACCAGAGCACCTTCTTCCACATGTTTGCTGTGTCCCCCACATGGCTTCTCACAAACTGCAAATCGGACTTCTTATGGCCTTTTTTCAACAATTACTTTCTTCTTGCCACTCTTCCATAAAGGTCAGACTTGTGGAGTGCGCAACTAATAGTTGTCCTGTGGACAGATTCTCCCACCTGAGCTGTGGATCTCTGCAACTCCTCCAGAGTTACCATGGATCTCTTGGCGGCTTCTCTGATTAATGCTCTCCTTGCCCAGCCTGTCAGTTTAGGTGGACGACCATGTCTTGGTAGGTTTGCTGTTGTGCCATACTCTTTCCATTTTCGGATGATGGAAGTGCTCTGTGAGATGTTCAAAGCTTCAAAAAAGAGCAATTTTGGGACTTTAAATGAGGCGTGGGGAAGCGCCTCCATCCCGGGATTTGGTACAGAAAAAGGAGGTTGGGACTTTAAATGAAGTGGCTGGAGTGCGCAAATAAAATCAATATGTATAATAAAAAGGTATTTATTCAATCATAATGATATAAAGTAGGTATAAACAGATAAAGGCATAGTATACACAGATATGTACATCTATTGAACACAAAGTGTATACATACCGTATTTATCGGCGTATAACACGCACCGGCGTATAACACGCACCCCAAGTTTAGGAGGGCATTTTAAGGAAAAAAAGTTTTAGGAGGGAAGTTTAGGGAAAAAAAAAACTTACATTTAAGCGTCATTTGCAGCTTGCCCAGCGTCAGTGCAGCCTTGCCCAGCGTCATTGCAGCCTTGCCCAGCGTCATTGCAGCCTTGCCCAGCGTCATTGCAGCCATGCCCAGCGTCATTGCAGCCTTGCCCAGCGTCATTGCAGCCTTGCCCAGCGTCATTGCAGCCATGCCCAGCGTCAGTGCAGCCTTGCCCAGCGTCATTGCAGCCATGCCCAGCGTCATTGCAGCCATGCCCAGCGTCATTGCAGCCATGCCCAGGGTCATTGCAGCCTTGCCCAGGGTCATTGCAGCCTTGCCCAGCATCGTTGCAGCCTTGCCCAGGGACGTTGTACCTTGCCCAGGGTCATTGCAGCCATCCCAGCGACATTAGAAGTCCGGTCCGGGTTTAAATTTCCCGCCGCCGAGACTCTGTCGCGTGCGCCGCCGAAAAATGTCCGAGGCGCGGCCGAAAAAGACCGACGCGGCCCCGGAAAAGGCCGAGCCGACTGTTCAGCGGCGCTCGCCATTTTTGCCATTTTTGAATTTTTTTTTTTGGGGGTATCGGCGTATAACACGCACCCACGACTTTCCCGCGTGTTATACGCCGATAAATACGGTAATAGTAACATAGTCATATATAAAATCGCATCGATCCAGATTGCATACATAGGTAAGTACAGAGTATAAAAAGCAGGAAAAAGTAGCCAATAATGGCTCAAATGACATGCCCGGTATGAAATTGAGTGATGTATACAAAGTTGTAGGATCATATTCTAAATGGCTGTAGCATCTATTATAGCTCGACGCGTTTCGTGGATGTGTCTCCACTCATCAGGAGCAGATGCGACAAATACCTATAAAGGTGAAAAAATAGTAATGTACCACACTCCATATAGGGGGGGGGAAAACAATAGTATGAAAGATTTGGTCAAATATATCTACCAACCCGGGGGGGCATAACAGGAAATGGCTGGCACGTGGTGAGGCAGGGGCATACATCACCCCCACGGAAGCTGAGGAGCAACAGCATCGGTTGGATTGGAAAGTGCCACCCACAAGGTGAACGGAGTTCCATTTGGAGGACGGATTGAGTGTATATAACAGCAAACAAAGTGTCTAAAGAAAAATAAAAATAAAAATAAAAAATTGGTATAAAAAATATAGGGTAAGATGAAAATGGTGAGGTGATTGTTTGGTGTGTGAAAGTAAGAGGATAGGGCTAGATGTTCATAGTAGGTATATATGATCAGATAGTAGAGTATTATATCTACTGGAGTAATGTATCTACAGAAGTATTGGTAGTATTGGAGAAACAGTGTGGGGTGGTCATGTGAAGTGCATATAAGAGTATGATAAAATTGTAGAGAGGTACTCGTAATTGAGAGAAATATGTAGAGTTCAAAATATCTAACAAAATCTGTAAGTGTTGTAAATATCTGGCATGAAGTGATGTGCATGAACAAAGATAAAAATGATAAAAATGTAGTGAAGGTGATGTGAGATGTTTAGGTTGATGTTTGTGAGGTATGTGGAAAAGTATATCTGGATGTGAGGAGAAAAGTGTTAACAGTGAGATTAAGAGGAAGATATGTGTAGTGAGACCAAAATAATAAACTAAGGTGAACAAGGGGGATGGATGACACTTACCCGATGCGAAAAATCATGCAAAAACAGGCACGAAGTCTGCTAGTGTGCAGGAACTCCAGAGGGGGACCGGCCGTGTAGACAGCCAGCTCAGACTGGGGATTTATGTGTATGCGCCGCCAGCACCACGTGCGTGGCCGTATGGGGGAAGGGCGCCGGCACCAAGACTGGAAGAACGCTTGGCGCGCGGCGCCACAGACCCCCAACGTGACCACGCAGATGGTGTAGACACCACGCCGGCGTACCAACGTCAGATGTGCCGCAGCGCGCCGGTGTGGGGGGCGTGGTGCCGATTCGCCGGGGGGCTGCCGCCCGATCTCCCAGACACATGTGCTGTGTGGGGAGGAGGGGGAGGAGCCCACACAGGGAATCGCAGCTCCCATGGGTGAGAGACAAGCCCCCAACAACAATCACAGTGCTGACAGCCATGACTGCAAGACCACTGCCGGAGCCGCAATCGTAGGCTGATACTGAGAATGTCATGAGTGATTATGACTGCTTTAAAACGTTTGTAATGTGTGGCAGAGAGATTGATTTGGTTGGTAACTATATCAGATGTTCATGTCCCTTGTATTTGGGGCATGTGAACATCTGTATTTGAGATGAAATATGGCGCATAGGTAGCAGGGGAACACTGCTAGGTCACCTAACCAGTCACTTCCATCCCTAAATTTGTTTAAAAAAAGAGCAATTTTGGGACTTTAAATGAGGCGTGGGGAAGCGCCTCCATCCCGGGATTTGGTACAGAAAAAGGAGGTTGGGACTTTAAATGAAGTGGCTGGAGTGCGCAAATAAAATCAATATGTATAATAAAAAGGTATTTATTCAATCATAATGATATAAAGTAGGTATAAACAGATAAAGGCATAGTATACACAGATATGTACATCTATTGAACACAAAGTGTATACATAATAGTAACATAGTCATATATAAAATCGCATCGATCCAGATTGCATACATAGGTAAGTACAGAGTATAAAAAGCAGGAAAAAGTAGCCAATAATGGCTCAAATGACATGGCCGGTATGAAATTGAGTGATGTATACAAAGTTGTAGGATCATATTGAAAATGGCTGTAGCATCTATTATAGCTCGACGCGTTTCGTGGATGTGTCTCCACTCATCAGGAGCAGATGCGACAAATACCTATAAAGGTGAAAAAATAGTAATGTACCACACTCCATATAGGGGGGGGAAACAATTATGTTCAAAGCTTGGGATATTTTTTATAACCTAACCCTGCTTTAAACTTCTCCACAACTTTATCCCTGACCTGTCTGGTGTATTCCTTGGCTTTCATGATGCGGTTTGTTCACTAAGGTTCTCTAACAAACCTCTGAGGGCTTCACAGAACAGCTGTATTTATACTGAGATTACATTACACACTCTTACTAATTAGGCGACTTCTGAAGGCAATTGGTTCCAATAGATTTTAGTTAGGGGTATCAGAGTAAAGGGGGCTGAATACAAATGCACGCCACACTTTTCAGATATTTAACATATTTATTTGTAAAAAAAATTTAAATCCATTTTTCATTTTCTTTCCACTTCATGCTGGATTCTGACGTCATGTCTCTGCTGCGTGTTTTCCATCTCCATGTTTGTTTGTGAAGAATTATTGGTGCCAATACCTGGGCGTTTATTACCAATCAGGTGTGGTGCCTCCCCTTGTTGTGAGCGTAACGCTGGAAGGAACCCCTTGGCTGTATCAGAGATATAATCTCCTAGTCGGGGATCGCACCTTTTTCACCATTTCCTCCGTTCCCTTTCTGGGACAATGGCATTTTGGTTAATGGCTATAACATGCACCATGCATCATCCGGTAATTTATTTGACACACTTTAACTTTTTTTTTTTCTAGATGTTTATGCTAGTCACCAGAAATGATTACACTTTCTGTATCCATGTATCTCTTTTCATCCGGGAAGGCTATCAATGTTGCATTCCCTCTTGT
Source organism: Lithobates sylvaticus (assembly GCA_028564925.1). Taxonomy (NCBI): domain Eukaryota; kingdom Metazoa; phylum Chordata; class Amphibia; order Anura; family Ranidae; genus Lithobates; species Lithobates sylvaticus. Next base: position 730,897,066 of record CM053026.1, read on the forward strand.
CACTTTTGGGCAATCTAATATCTGCCCCTTGCACTCCAATATATGCCTCCAACACTGTTACTAGTCACTTAAAGTGGAGGGCCACCCATAAATATAAGTTTGTTTAGACCTGCCTACAATCGCATAAAAAATAAAAAAATGGAGAAAAAAAAATGTCACTTACCTAGTTCTGCCTGTTGCTAGGTGGTCCCACGTAATCTGCCTCTGCACTAGCCCGGGCTAAAAACGTCACTTCCCTCGGCGGCAAGGCTCGCTAAGGCTCCTGGGAGATGTGAGTCACCATTTCCCAGGAGTCTTTGAGCACCGCCGAGGGCTAGATTATCTCTGTTGCCATCACAACAGGGCGGGACTTTCGACAACGCCGCCTGTTGTGATGGCAACAGAAGCTGTGAACGGCGCTCCGCAACGTGTCTGATGCGCATGCACGAGATCTCCGACAAGGGGCGTTGCATGATGGGAAATTGACGTCAGCACATCCCGGAAGAGAATGCCTGTGGGTATTTTATAAGTACACTATTGGAGGAGAAAATTAAAGGATGACAGCGGGAAGGACGGGAGACGTGAGTGAGCATTTTCAAACCATTTATTATTTCTAATGTACCGCAAAAAAAAAAAAAAAACGCGGAGGCAGTAGAACCCCACTTTAAATAACATTTTTCACAGCTGGGCTTTTTTTTTTTTTCATAGCCTCGTCTCTCACACTATTTTATTTCTTTTTTGCCTCTCCCCTGGGTTTCACTGGCAGTCTCTTATTGTATATACATATTTTTGTACCCCTATATTGACATATACACTTTAATAATTTTTGCAGTCTTGTTTTACCACCCATTACCCAATGGAAATTGTAATTTTCTTCAGGCACCTTTTGCTCTACCGGCGTTCATTGGACACTACTCCCACAGCTCCCAGGGCAGATGCCCCCTGACCATTCTCATTTTACACTACCACATATTGAACTCTGAACTGATTTGTGAATACATCAAGGTAGGGACCCCACCCATTCTGGTGGTGGGTTTGGTTTTCTTTTTCCCTTCCCATATCTGGTCAAATCATCAGATCCTTATATCTTTTTTCTATATATTCTTTCTAGATTTGTATCTGCACCTGAGGAAGTGGAGCATACTCCACGAAATACGTTGAGCTCTATGGATGCAATTATTTTTTATATAATCGTGTGTTTTATCATTTGATTACCTGTATCCTATTTTTACCCATCATGGAATCATGTCAAATCTGTAGATTTTCCACACTATCAGCTCCCTATTCAATATCCACAATTTTAGTTATTTAGCCCTATTGTGATGACTTTATTATGTGAATGAATTGTTGTAATTATAGTTACATATCAATTTTTATACTATTGGTTGATGAAGCCATGTAACAAGAATATGTAACAATAAAATAGGTTTTTCCAAATCAGTATTGATTATTCCTACTGTTGATATACATATATTACCAAAAATGTACCATCTATATTCATCGATAGCTGACTCCACCATGCACCTCATTTAAAGTCCCACACTTCCTCTCTTTATAATGATATACAGGGATGGTGGCATTTGGGCATTTGCACTCAATGCCTCATTTAAAGTCCCAAAACCCTCTCTCCTTTAACTCTTCACAATTGTGTGCCACTTTGTGTTGGTCTATCACGTAAAATCCCAATAAAATACATTTACGTTTTTGGTTGTAACATGACAAAATGTGGAAAATGTCAAGGGGTATGAATACTTTTTCAAGGCACTATAAACTCTCTCAATCAACATTAACTACTTGTAATGCTGCTAGCATTAGTCAATAGCTAGGAAGGTATATTATATTCTTGTTTTAAACTTTTTTTAAAATGTCTTCAGTTGCTTCCTGGTTTCCTGGTTTTTATGTCATACATTCCAATCAGGCATTGATTTTTTATTCATCTGTAGGAGGGGCTTTCTCAGCTAAGCACACTCTCCCATCTGCATGCCTGAACTAAGGACAGATAGATTCCAGGAAGTAAATGATACATGGTATACATGGGCGCCGTCAATACATTTGTTTTGTTTCGTTCCATTCTGTTTCGTATTAAAATGAATTCGTATTTTGTAATTCGTGTCCGAAATTCAATTCGGATTCGTCCGAAATACAAATTTTCGTTAGATTCGTAAACTTTTCGTAACAATTATGAATGGTCGTTATGATGAATTTATCATTATGAGAGTCTCCCACTATCCCTGTGCTGTGCTGACTTGCTGGGTTTTTAACCTTTCGTTTCGTTAACTTTTCGTAAAAATAACAAAAGTTTGTTATGATGAATTTATCATTATGAGGGGCTCCCACCATCCCTGTGCTGTGCTGACTTCCTGGGTTTTTAACTCTTAGGTTTGTTAACTTTTCGTAACAATTACGAATTTTCGTTATGATAAATTTATCATTATGAGGGGCTCCATTATGAGGATCCCTGTGCTGTGCTGACTTCCTGGGGTTTTTAACTTCATCATAACGAATAATGTTAGTTAACGAACATTCTGTCCGATTCTGATTCTGTAACGGAATTTGAATCCGAAGTTCATATACGAAATTTCGTATTTATTTGTACATTCGTAACATTCGTAGATTCGTAATCGGAGCATAATTCCTAATTTTATGTAATGTGTATGCTATTATTAGATTTTACGAGACACAGAAAATTAAAAATCGAAAAAAAAGTTACGAATGTACGAATTTTTTCGTTCAATCCATTCGAAGCACGTTAAGCAGTGCCATTGTAAGAGACACGGAAATTTACGAATCGAAAAAAAAGTTACGAATTTTTTCGTTCAATCCATTCGAGGCACGTTAAGCAGCGCCATTGTAAGAGACACGGAAATTTACCATTTCAACAAAAAAAAAAGTTACGAATGTACAAGTTTTTTCGTTCATTTTCGTTGTTCCTGTTTTTGTTTATCGGATTTTCTTTATTCGTACATTCGTTGTTTCTAATTAGTTTTTTTTTTTTCGGATTTTCGTTGTTTTTCGGATTCGTTCGATTCGAACGATTCGTTAATCGGATTCGTTCGATTCGAACGATTCGTTAAAATTTTTAACGAACGAAAATAACGAAAAAAAAAGAAAAACAAAAAAAAAGGAAAGAATTGCACATGTCTAATACATTGATCATCTGCCCTTACTCAAGATGGCCACAGCTAGAAATATAAGGGGGGGGGTTCAAAGTGATTTCTTAACAAAATAACGGATGGAGACTTGGATCAACGGGGGCATTTTTTCATATCAAAAGTGAATTTTCAGTTTGCGATGCTCAGATACAGTTATATTCCACTTTATCCAGTTCTGCTCGTTCTGTAAATGTACTAAATCTACTTTATAATGATTGGAAAGATCCGAGCTTTGGATGGATGTGGTTAATTTTTGCTTTAATAAAAACTTCACATTATTCAGACAGATGGGAAAGATTATTCAGGAAACAAGTGGAGATTTTGGTTTGTCCTCATTATAAAAAAAAATAAAAAATAAAAATCTTCTTGGTTAAACTTCAGAAAATGAATGTTATTTTGTAAATGGAGTCTCATGACCTTGCTCTGAAAAAATACAACCGTCCTTTTTTTAGAAGTCTGTATGGGTGCTAATAAGATTGCTTTTTTGTAACCTTTGATCAGCGGTATAACTCATGCTAACTAAAAATGTATGAATTCATTTATTAGGCGTGGGCTAATTGAACTCGCTCTTTTTTGTTCCTGCGTTGTCTCTGTACATCTTGTCATTCAAATTGTTCTTTTGATTAGCTTATAATCGCATTAATTCCATTTTGCAAAGATTATAGAGGATGTCATGAAGATGAATTATATAAGATCTGTGAGGGTATTTTAATAAAATATTTTCCTTCCTGTAGAATTGAAGGTTTTAGTTTTGGGATTTCTGGCAGTTTTTTCACGAATGTTCTGTTAAGAAAAAGTTTCACTGCAGTACCTGGATCTGTGATGTTTATGGTCCATCACAATCTCTAATGTTTCTCAGCAAAGGACCATCACCTATCTGCTCTATACTTGGTGGCAGGTGTTGGGCTGCAGTATATACATCGACCTGAAGGTGGCACTGTGCCATTTCTTCAGGCTGCAAAGAGAGACCATTGAGGACTAGTTTGTCTACTGCTGTGGGCTCCAGGCAGCCCTATTGGGGAGTACAACATATCTTATTGGATAAAATCCAGTGAGCGTGTCCATCTTGAAAGAGAATTACTTGTGGGCAGCAATAACACACACACAGTCCGGGTGCAAATATTTGAACTTGTATTGAAGTAAAGGCAAACAGTTCACAACAAATCCAGATGAAGGAGGCCCAACCAGGAACACTCAGGGATGGCAACAGCATGTAGAGGTAGCAGTGTTCAGCTGAACTGACAGCGCCTGTCTGGAGGGGCGAATGTGGCCTGGCCATTCCAAACCTAAACAGGAAGGTGTCCGATGAGAGTGTGGAGCCCCTAAGCTTTCCCTTCTCATATGAAACCTTTCCCAAGGGTCAGGGTCTTAAATAGACTCTACCACCCAAGATGGCTGCAACAGTCACATGAGTGGCCAGTATTCAATCGGATCGCTGCCCCAGTGATTCAGGAAACCATAGAAGAACCATGTTCCTCTTTTTTTAAACTTTACATTTTTATTAATTTCTCAGTTGACATTTTCCAACATTGTTAACAGAATTTTGTGGAGCAAACAGACTGCACCTCCCTACATACTTAAATAGGAGATTCTGTGTCCTTCTGTGTTCCCACAGTAATGCCCCGTACACACGGTCGGAAAATCCGACCACAAAAATCCATCTGATTTTTTCAGACGGATTTTGTCTGACACTGGTGTTGCATACACACGGTCGGACAGAGTTGTCGGAAAATCCGATCATTCTGAACGTGGTGACGTTTGTTGCCTACGACGGGACTACGTAGAGGCTAGTAGCCAATAGCTTTGGTCTTGTAATGTGATCTGAGCATGTGTGGCACTTTGTCCGTCGGAATTCGCTACACACGATCGGAAAAAGTCCGATAGGACTTTGTTGTAGGAAAATTTGAGAGCAGGAGATAAAACATTGGTTTAAGCATGTGTGGCACTTTGCTTAAACCAATAAAACAGCGCTGGCAAACAAAATTGTGATCAAATAATAAAAAATTCGCACAAAATTGACTTGCATCAAAAAATTGTGTATGATAAGACTATTATATACGTGAAAAATATTAAGTAACATAATAAAAAATAATCATAAAACTAATTCCATGTGTATCAAATTAGTGATAAACCACAAACAAATATGTGATGAGAAATAAAAAAATGTGAATGTGTCCAGTAATAAACCCAAAAAACCAAGACCAAAGTACATATGAGCTCCTCCTTGGAATGGACTCACCGGACCAGTAGACAAACAGCAGAGCAAAGAGCAGATATGCAGACAAGCTGTGATACGGCAAGCAGGCATAAAAAGCAAAGCTGGAGAAAAACAGGCCAGAGGATCCAGGGAGCGATGTATGCACACAGGGCACAGTAATTTTCTTGGGGGTGTTGGACCGGTAAAAGAAGAGAGCAAGTTGTAAATGCTGTAGCAGGATATTAAATGCGCACTCTGCGCTTCTTACAGGATGCAAAGGGGAAGGCAAACTTCTCAGGCAAACTTCTCAGATACTTCCGTGGTTGCAGCTGATCCAGCGTGCGCTCCACGGGAACAGGAAGTGGCGTCAATGGTTCTTTGGCCGGAAATTACGTCGACGCGTTTCGCCCCTCCTCCTCGCCCCTGTCTTTTGATGACGCCCTGGAGGAGGGGCGAAACGCGTCAACGTAATTTCCGGCCAAAGAACCATTGACGCCACTTCCTGTTCCCGTGGAGCGCACGCTGGATCAGCTGCAACCACGGAAGTATCTGAGAAGTTTGCCTGAGAAGTTTGCCTTCCCCTTTGCATCCTGTAAGTAGCGCAGAGTGCGCATTTAATATCCTGCTACAGCATTTACAACTTGCTCTCTTCTTTTACCGGTCCAACACCCCCAAGAAAATTACTGTGCCCTGTGTGCATACATCGCTCCCTGGATCCTCTGGCCTGTTTTTCTCCAGCTTTGCTTTTTATGCCTGCTTGCCGTATCACAGCTTGTCTGCATATCTGCTCTTTGCTCTGCTGTTTGTCTACTGGTCCGGTGAGTCCATTCCAAGGAGGAGCTCATATGTACTTTGGTCTTGGTTTTTTTGGTTTATTACTGGACACATTCACATTTTTTTATTTCTCATCACATATTTGTTTGTGGTTTATCACTAATTTGATACACATGGAATTAGTTTTATGATTATTTTTTATTATGTTACTTAATATTTTTCACGTATATAATAGTCTTATCATACACAATTTTTTGATGCAAGTCAATTTTGTGGGAATTTTTTATTATTTGATCACAATTTTGTTTGCCAGCGCTGTTTTATTGGTTTAAGCATATTTGAAAGTTCTAGCACTTTTTGTACCAGCAGCTGCACATCTTTTGTTTCTTTTCACGTTCATATTGTACACGTTTTTCCCAGCGCCGTTTTTTTGTCTATATATGTGTGGCACTTTGTCCGTCGGAATTCGCTACACACGATCGGAAAAAGTCCGATAGGACTTTGTTGTCGGAAAATTTGAGAGCAGGAGATAAAACTTTGTCCGTCGGAAAATCCGACGGAAAAAGTCCGATGGAGCCTACACACGGTCGGAACTTTTGACAACATTGTCCGATAGGATATTTTCCGTCGGAAAATCCGACCGTGTGTACGGGGCATAAGAGAATAAGATAGGGACACAACCTCCACTGATGAGGGAGAGAGTAGAAGTATTATTTAGACATGTGCACACTGAAATATTTTGTTTCAGAATTTAGTTTTATTTAGCAACTCCTAAAAATTCATTTTTATTTTTTTTAGTTTCGTTAAAAAATGCATTCGTCCGAAAATCCGAAATAATTAAGGTCGAATCATTCATTGAAGGCTTATGGTGTCTGTCAAATTTTCTCAGAAGATTCTACAGAGCAGCTACACTGATTTGACATAGAGAGAAAAGATTTGACATTATAGAGACAATAGCAAAAAAGGTTGAATGTGTCTAACCTAACTCTATTAGTCCAAGATTATTCTACATAGAGAGAAAAGATTCGACACGAAGATTCAACGAAGCAGTCGCCGCAATCGTACATTTCCGGTCAAATGTTCTGCCTACAAGCTATAGTAGAATTCTAATGTTGTATGACACTAGTAATAATTATATTTATTAATTATTATTACTAGTCAACCAACATTAGAATTCTTCTATAACTTTATGAGCGGAGCATTTGACCATAAATGTCCGCTCGCGGCGACTGCTTTGTCGAATCTTTATGTCAAATCTGTTCTCTCTATGTCGAATAATCTTGGACTAATAGAGTTAGGTTAGGCACATCCGACCACAGGTTCGATGGACACAGATCGCTATTGTCAGCGTCATGTCGAATCTCCTATCTATATCGAACTGAAAATAAAGCATTTGTTTATGTCGGATCTTTCGGTTTTCGGATTCTGCACGTTCGTTATCGTTTGTTAAAACGATAACGAAAATACCCTAAATTCAGACGAAAATGCATTTGGACGAAAATTAATGCACATGTCTACATTAGTGTAGCACTACCCCAGCAGGAGCCACTGTAGATGTGCACAGGTTCTTTCTCTTATCACTCCAGGCAGCCAGGCACACAGCAGTATCTCATGCGCTCGGGCTCAATAAACAGTCCAGGGGTGTCTTTTTGAAGTTTATTGCTATGTAACTGGTAACTTGGGAGGACAGTGGGGTATGAGATACTCTAAAAAATCATAAATTGCCGAGGACACTTCTCTATCTCTAAGCAGAAGCAATACTGTATCCTCTTCCAGCTGGGAACCAGGGGGATTACTGGACAAGTTTAGCGGAAATGGGCTGAAATGGATTTCGAGTAACGCGGTTAACGAGTGTTTCGCAATGCAAGCTATTATTATTTTTTTAATCCTGACTCTGTTTGCGAGTGTTGTCTCGCAAAACGGGCAGGATTCAAGCCTTTGCTGTGTGCAGTACCGCATTTGTCCAGAAGTGCCGGGGGCACCAGTGACACTCAGAGCCATTCAGACCTGCTTGGAAATACTTGGAAACACTCGGAAATACTCCATTCTTGAGAGGGTTTCCGAGTGCATCCAAGCAGTCTCCAAGTATTTCCGAGTCTCTCCAGCACCTCCCACCTCTGGCCACATGCGGTATTGCATGCAATAGAAGTCAATGTGGAACGAATTATCTTCATTTCCATTGACTTCTATGGGGAAACTCGCTTTGATATGTGAGTGCTTTGGATTACAAGCATTCTCCTGGAACGAATGCTCGTATTTCAAGGTTCCACTGTATATCCTCCAACAGAGTAGCCCAGCTTCCAGCACATAAATGGGGGACCCAGTGGCAAGCAGTGCCCCTACCCTTGAGCTCATGGATCCACCCCCACGGGGTAAGAAAGGGCATCTCTCTCAGGATTCAAGCTTATTTAAAGCGTTTGTTACCCTAAAAAAAAAAAAAAATACTGTCCCTTTTAAAGCAGGGGTAGGCAACCTGGGGCCCTGAACAGAACTACAAGTCCCATCAAGCCTCTGGGAGTAATCTGATAATTAGAAGAGAGCACACCAAGTTCCCAGCATAGCTAGAGAACTGACCACGCTGTGTTCTCCTGCTTACTGTGGTCAGTTTTTAACAGGAAAGTAAGGGGACTTGCAGGAACACCAGGAGTTTCACATAAAGGAAGCAATACAAAGAGTACAGGATACTTTCTCATAAAAGTAAATGGTACAGCAGGAATATGAAATGTTGGGGTAAGTTCCAGGTGCTGAAAGCCTAAAAGAATTCTGGGCAAGCAGATAAATTGGACTGTCCTGGGCGGGCTCGCTGTCTTGGGATACGGGCTTCAGAGCTGCAAATTTAAGAAGCTGTCACTCCGGGTGCTGTTAGCAGTCACGACGGCCACCTAGGCAGAGCTGGGACCTCTCACCCTGAGGGCTGCATGCAGACACCTTTACACCTGACCAGTTGGAGGGTCTTTGCTGGGGAAAATATAACATCTATTACATTCAGCCTGATTGGCCTGCTACTACACAGTTACATCTCTGGGGCCCACCATAGCTAGCTGAAGATCAAGGATACCCATACTCCAAGGACCTTGTTTCATCAAAAGAGACTGTGCAGAAAAAACCTGTGGCAGATTACAACCACCTTATTGTTTATAAAAAGGGAACTCCTACACAAACCTTATATATTGTTTATTTCATAATTCTTGTGGCATCAAGGCCTAGAGGGAGTGGACTGACTAAAAGTCTCATCTTTCCCCTCTTGTTTCTGGGGTCATAAAACTGTTACACTGTTTATTATAGCTATTTGACTTCATGTTATTGCTATTACATTGTGTGTTTTGGTGATCTAATTTTACTGCAATATCACTCAAATACAGGTTATACCTGTAACCTTTATAGTCTGGTTGACTTACTCTCCCAGTAAAGTGTTGACTTGCAAATCCTACTATTTATTGGTGTCTTTGCATTTTATGTTTGCTTGAAGTATGTCAGAACCCAGAGTGTCAGAGGTGTGGGGGGCTTGAAAGGTCCGGGCAACCAATGGGGAAAGTAACTACCAGTGGCCATTGGCTGGGGGGAAAAAAAGGCAAATGCCTGGTATGGCGGCATTTTTAAGCGCTGTGTACATGAGGCCTTGGTATACAGGGTTAAAGTGGGGTTAACCCTAAAAAAAAAAAAAATGTTTGCATAGTGCTTTTGCAATGTCATTGATCCCGTTGCATGTAGTATAATACCTGGTTGATACTGCTTGTTCCTGTGTTCCCTCTGTAACCTGACCACGCTAATCATGGCTGCCGATCCATGAAAGCGTGGTCAGTTTACGTCCCTCCGTCATTCTCCTCTGTCTGCAGCGTCTCAGCATCTCCCTCTCTCTGTCAGAGGTCGATCCACCACCCATCCCCTACTCTCCCCACTCTTCCCCACTCCTCCCCTCTCCCTCCCCACTCCTCCCCACTCCCCCCCTTTCCTCCCCTCTCCTCCCCACTCCTCCCCTTTCCTCCCCCCCTCCCCCTCCTCCCCCCCTCCCCACTCCCCCCTCTCCTCCTCACTCCTCCCCTCTCATCCCCGCCCCTCCCTGCTCCTCCCCTCTCCCCCCCACTCCTCCCCACTCCCCCCTCTCATCCCCGCCCCTCCCTGCTCCTCCCCATTCCTCCCTGCTTCTCCCCACTCCTCCCTTCTCCTCCCCTTTCCTCCCCTCTCCTCCCCACTACCCCCCTCTCCTCCTCCCCTCCCTGCTCCTCCCCACTCCTCCCCTCTCCTCCCCACTCCTCCCCTTCTGTTGTTCTTTTATAATAAATACAAAAAATCACCAAATTGCTTATATAATAAGAAGTTCATATAATGCATGATTATCCACATAGCTCAATAAAAAAAAAATATATAGACAGGAAAAACCCGCTCCAGGTGTCTGAGCCACAAAATCTCCGCCCCCATCAAGTACGAGTGCTGGCTCAGTATGCAAGGGGCATACAATGTATAATTGAATCTGGATGGCCACACTCCAACGATAATATCTTAATTAGTAAAAATCCATACAGCAAAAGATAAAATAGATCGCTAACATGTTTCATAGCTATGAGTAAGCACCAGTAACTACGGTGTGAAACACGTTAGCGATCTATTTTATCTTTTGCTGTATGGATTTTTACTAATTAAGATATTATCATTGAAGTGCAGCCATCCAGATAAAATTTTTCTTTGTAATAATAAATATATACCGATTGAATAAATTAATTTGTACCTGCTAACACTTTACAGATGCCGAGCTGAAGAAACTGAAAGTACCCATCAATCTTGTTTAACTCCGCCCCGCCCACGACATTTTATTAAGCCATAATAATAAACTTTGTTACACAAATGTATGTGTGTAGGAAGATTAAAAGAATATATTTTGTGCTTGGGGTTTATTTCGATGCAATATTCCATTTTTCTTTTTTTATGTGACCGGCACAGCATCAATCGGCACTGTGCAGACACAAGGTCAGAGAGCGCAGATTCCTCTTGTGACGTATCCTATATACACTATATTACCGAAAGTATTGGGACACCTGCCATTACCCACACATGAACTTTAATGGCATCCCAGTCTTAGTCCGTAGGGTTCAATATTGAGTTGGCCCACCCTTTGCAGCTATAACAGCTTCAACTCTTCTGGGAAGGCTGTCCACAAGGTTTAGGAGTGTCTATGGGAATGTTTGACCATTCTTCCAGAAGCACATTTGTGAGGTCAGGCAATGATGTTGCATGAGAAGGCCTGGCTCACAGTCTCCACTCTAATTCATCCCAAAGTGTCAGGGCTCCGGCGCCGGACGAGCGGCCCGCTCTCCAGTGCGCATGCACGGGGGCCCGGCGGTCCGGCGCATGCGCACTCGCGGCTCGGCGCTATGGCGCTATGGTGCACAATTAGCGTCCTCTGGGCGCCTATAAAAGCTGCCTGACGCATGTCTTTCCAGCTTAGTGCCTGTGCGTCCCTGTGTAAAAAAACAGATCTGCTCCCTGTGTCTTGACCCCCTGGCTTGCTCTAACGGACTGCTGCTTCCTCCTGTGTTTGACCCCCTGGCTTGTTAACGGACTCCGCTGCTTCCTCCTGTGTTTGACCCCTGGCTTAATCAACGGACTTGTTACTCCTCCTGTGTTTGACCCCTGCCTGCTCAAAAGGACTTTGCTGCTGATCCTGTGTTTGACCCTCGGCTTGCTTCCACGGACTTGCTATTGATCCTGTGTTTGACCCTCGGCTTGCCTCCACGGACTTGCTATTGATCCTGTGTTTGACCCTCGGCTTGCTTCCACGGACTTTGCTACTGATCCTGTATTTGACCCTCGGCCTGCATCCTGGACTTGCGTAGCAGCTGGCTGCTCAGTGACCGGTGTTAGACTCTCAGCCGGGTGTTTGGGCTCCTGCCTCTCCTTCCTGCCATTTGCCGGTCTGCCCGGGCCAGGTCCACATCTCCTCCAGGCTTCTCACCAGTTCCGCCCACGGTGACCTGTGCCTCCTGGTGCCGTTTGTTCCCTGTCTCATCACCAGGGGGCAGATTGCGCCGGTTCGCAAGGGTGAACCGCTCTCAGCATCTCGGTCTCGGTAAGTACGTCTCTGATACAAAGGTGTTCTATCAGGTTGAGGTCAGGACTCTGTGCAGGCCAGCCAAGTTCCTCCACCCAAACTCGCTCTTCCATGTCCTTATGGACCTTGCTTTGTGCACTGGTGTGCAGTCATGTTGGGACAGGAAGGGGCCATCCCCAAACTGTTCCCACAAAGTTGGGAGCTTGAAATTGTCCAAAATGTCTTGGTAGGCTGACCCCTTAAGAGTTCCTTTCACTTAAACTAAGGGGCCAAGCCCAACCCCTGAAAAACAACCCCATACCATAATCCCCCCTCCACCAAATGATTTGGACCAGTGCGTAAAGCAAGGCCCATAAAGACACGGATGAGCAAGTTTGGGGTGGAGAAACTTGACTGGCCTCCACAGAGTCCTGACCTCAACCCGATAGAATACCTTTGGGATGAATTAGAGCGGAGACTGTGAGCCAGGCCTTCTCGTCCAACATCAGTGCCTAACCTAACAAATGCACTTCTGGAAGAATGGTCAAACATTCCCATAGACACACTCCTAAACCTTGTGGACAGCCTTCCCAAAAGAGTTAAAGCTGTTATAGCTGTAAAGGGTGGGCCAACTCAATATTGAACCCTCCGGACTAAGACTGGGATGCCCTTAAAGTACATGTGAGTGTAAAGGCAGGTATCCCAATATGTTTGGTGATGTAGTGTATGTCAGGAGGGAATCTCAGCCCCTCCCATCGTACTCTCTTGAATCAGGAAGGAAAGAAAAGGATACTTTTACCAATATTTAAAAAAAAAAAAAACATTACTTGTAATGTAATTTTTACAAATAGAGCACACTGCACTTAGCATTGGCATATAACTGATAGAATATAAGGAGGTTAATGATGTGACTTTACAGCCACTTTAATGTCTGCAGAAGTCAGAGGACAATAAATCTATACCGCTAAGACAAATAAACAAATGCTTCTTACTGCTCAGAGTGGGATCTGTGACCAGGGACCACAATCCTGAGCTCTGACTTTAGCCCTTCTATATATACAAACAATGTATAGCGCTTAATGCAAACTAAAATAAAAAGTGTCAGATTGACCGCTGCAATATCGCAGTCCCACTATAAGTCGCTGATCGCCGCCATTACTAGTATCAAAAAAATATGTAGCACCCTGGAGTTTAGTCAGGGAGCCCCTCACAAATTTACTTGCCAAGAGTAGTTATATTGGTCGATTGGTAGGGATCTGTTGATTTCTCCCTAAGCTTGGCCTTGTTGCACTTTTCTCTTCTACCACTAGGTGGTCAGGTACTTGGTGGTACTATATACGAGAAGGGCAACTTAAGGTCAGGTTATGGATATGTGGAGTATCCCAGACAATGGGCAGGAGTTTTCTTTAATCCCTTGGCCTGCTGGGAGAGCCTATATATTTGAGTGAGGTCAGGTGATCTGTGTTCTGTGCCACTTGGACGACTGTCTGGGTGGACGTGTGTCATCTGCCCTGGGCTGCTAGGCCAGAGATTGGGCCTACCCTGATGGCATCTGGCTGCCAAGCTGTGTGTGTGGCCTATCCAAAAGTAAGAGAGCATCGCAGGGTTGGGACTGCGGCTGGCAGTCCAACCAAAACTGACGGTTCTGCCAGCCAGAGAACCTGTCAGTCGTCGGAGATAGAAGGGAAGCTGTCGCCACGAAGGGACCAATCGCCTTTACCAGGGACCACAATGAGCAACTGAAGAAAGTACCGGAATCATATTCTCACTGAATGGGCACGGTGGAGAAGAGACAGTGAGAGACTGGGAGCATGGCATTAGAGAGAGTGAGAGACTGTGGGCATGGCATAAGAGACAGTGAGAGACTGGGGGCACGGCAGAAGAGACAGTGAGAGACTGCGGGCACGGCAGAAGAGACAGTGAGAGACTGCGGGCACGGCAGAAGAGACAGTGAGAGACTGGGGGCATGGCAGAGAAGACAGTGAGAGACTGCGGGCATGGCAGAAGAGACAGGGAGAAACAGCAGGCATGGCAGAAGAGACAGTGAGAGACTACGGGCTTGGCATAAAAGACAGTGAGAGACTGCGGCCATGGCAGAAGAGACAGTCAGAGACTGGGGGCATGGCAGAAGACACAGTGAGAGACTGTGGGCATTGCAGAAGAGACAGTGAAAGGCTGCAGGCATGGCAGAAGAGACAGTGAGGGACTGCGGGCATGGCAGAAGAGACAGTGAGAGGCTGCGGGCATGGCAGAAGAGACAGTGAGAGACAGCGGGTATGGCATAAGAGACAGTGAGAGACTGCAGGCATGGCAGAAGAGACAGTGAGAGACTGGGGGCATGGCAGAGAAGACAGTGAAAGACTGCGGGCATGGCAGAAGAGACAGTGAGAGACTGCGGGTATGGCATAAGAGACAGTGAGAGACTGCAGGCATGGCAGAAGAGACAGTGAGAGACTGGGGGCATGGCAGAGAAGACAGTGAGAGACTGTGGGTATGGCATAAGAGACATTGAGAGACTGCGGGCATGGCAGAAGAGACAGTGAGAGACTGTGGGCATAGAAGAGAAAGTGAGAGACTGCGGGCATGGTAGAAAAGACAGTGATAGAGTGCGGGCATGGCAGAAGGGTAGGGCTGGTAAAATAATATTCACAGCCAGACAGATTATGGCTAAAAGCAGATTGCTTTCCCTACCTTCCAGAGAGATGGGCGAGAGAGAGATATCTTGATCTGTGGTGGTACCAGTTCCACACATGCGATCCGCTTGGGCCTTCTGCTGGCATTGGCCCCTCCCTCTTGTGTCACTCAGATCCAGGCTCCTCCCCAGGCTCCCCCTCATTTCACACGCCCTCCAGTTCAGCGGTGATGGTCTCTGTGTATTGCTGAACTAGAGGCTTTCCACTGCCCAGGTAGGAGGGGGAATTTTTAATTATAATAAGTAATCTAATCATTACATGATATAATTGGGTATTAATCAGACCTAAAATGATATAAACAAGCGCACTTCCATTCCCTCATTTTTTTAGACGAAAAAGAAAACGTTGGGACTTTATATGAGGCGGTGACCGGGTAAGGTCAGTTGCCTCCATCCCTATCTAACTGAAACAAGCAGGACGACTGGGGGTTGGGACTTTAAATGAAACAATAGGCAATATTACTTCTAATTACTATATTTTAACCTCCTTTCCGTGACAGGATCAGACCTTACAGATATTCTTGTTACTATAATGCCCCGTACACACGGTCGTAAATTCCCACCACAAAATCCGTCTGATTTTTTCCAACGGATTTTGTCCGACACTGGTGTTGCATACACACGGTCGGACAAAGTTGTCGGAAAATCCGATTATCCTGAACGTGGTGACGTCCGTTGCGTACGACGGGACTACGTAGAGGCTAGTAGCCAATAGCTTTGGTCTTGTAATGTGATCTGACCATGCGTGGCACTTTGTCCGTCGGAATTCGCTACACACGATCGGAAAAAGTCCGATAAGACTTCGTTGTCGGAAAATTTGAGAGCAGGATCTCAAACTTTTTCCATAGGAAATTCCGACGGAAAAACTCCGATGGAGCCCACACACGGTCGGAATTTCCGACAACATGGTCCGATAGGACATTTTCCGTCTGAAAATCCGACCGTGTGTATGGGGCATTATACTACAGCATTCAGTTTTCCACGTGCATGCTCCTGAAGAGTGGATGAATCCACGAAATGCATAGAGCTATTATATGCCATGTTTTATGCCAACTATATGTTTTACTTATTTAATGATCACTTGTAATTTGTGATTTGTATTATTGTGGTCAATTGTCATTGCTGTATGTCTATCCATTGAATGGAATATATTGGTTTTCTTGGTGTACTCATGACTACCCTCATGCAATTTACCACTGATTTTCCAATAAATTTAAATGTTTTACACCTGCCTGCTTCATTTAAAGTCCCAACCCCCAGTCGTCCTGCTTGTTTCTATGCTGTATAGTTGTAATTAATAGTATCTCGCTTTTGTTAAAGGTTATATACAAACCAGAAAGTCTACTATATTGAGCAAATATTTTTTTAATCTCTGGGATATTAAGCTCCGGCTGTGATGAGTAGTAAATATAAAAAAAATATATATATATATTACAGTTTGCAGTGTAACTCAAGGCAAAAATTGGTACAGATGGTGAAAAAAGGAACCTGACTGGAGTTATAACCCTCCCATACTATATTCAAAATGGAAAAAAAAGGTTTTAACTTCAGTTACACTTTAACAATTTTAGCCTACAGCTGAGAAAATGCTCCTCTCTATGTAAGGCCCAATGATGACCATCAGATTTGTTTGGAAATAAACTGGGTCGGTGGAAATTAAAGATTAATTCCTCGATTAATCTGTCATTTTTTTGTTCGATCCAAATTTTTTTGATCGGTACTCACCTCTCCGCCGGCTTCCGGGTCTTCAGGGAGTTCCGTCGGAGATCCGGTGACATCACGGACATCGACGTCACCGGACTCCTCCCCCTTCCCCAAGTGCCTCTGTCTGCTAACGAAGGGAAGGGGGGAGGAGTCCGGTAATGTCAAAGTTCTGATTGAACGTAACGCGTATGGGGGAGGAGCTACGTATGACGTCGCCCGCTGCTGCCCCACGGAACTAACACGATTGTCGGCTTTACATGCTATGTTTTTATCATCTTTATGTGAGTAGTTTGTGTTTGAACACAAAAATTAAATCTTATACTTAAGCGGTGAGCACTTAGATCTTTTCTTTCTACCCATGACCTGGCGTCCTTGCTGAGATCTAAGGATACGCGAGAGAAGTATATGGTCTGTGTTAACCCTTTTGATACCCGCTTGCATGACCACCTGTTTTCACAGGGGTCCATGCCATAAGGTGAGTGTGATTAGTTAGACCGGAGGTGGAGGGATTGTCACGCTACTGTGGAAAAAAAAAATACTTACATCAGTGCTACAGTTTAAATTTAAAACGTATTTGTGTGAACTGTGAAGTTAAGCCATGGATTGTGGAAACTATCTAGTGTCGGGTGTTTGTATATAGTGTATACCACATTTACCACTGACTAATGCAATTTTGCAATGCAAGGAGATCGGCTAAAAGTAGTTGGATCTGTATGTGCGTTATAATTAATCAAAATTAGTCGATTCATCGATTTTAAAAAACTTGATTAATCAAACACAAAAATTGTAATCAGTAACAGCCATAAAATAAACCCTACTATGATCTAATCCAACCACCAGAGACTCATTATCAGCCCTGTTTGTGACAACAGTCTGTGGGTTCCTAGTTCTTAAAGAGAAGATTGTTTAGTGTTCAATTAACATAGGGCATTGTGCTGAGGAATATTACTCTACAGAGTGTGGGTGGGAAGCTATTAAATGGTGCTTGTTGGTTTGGAGGATACATGAAAGTCATAACCCACAAACACCATGGTTATTTCTCCAACATAGAACATATACAACCATATCACACATTAGGTTTTAGGAAACAAATGAGACTTATGAAGTACTTTACCCCAACACATTTCCCCTACTATAATATTATTAATATCACGGCCTGATAACACTTCTCATTTGTTCCACCTCGTTAGGTTTTTATACACAGGGTATCATATGTTTTAATTATCTGCCAGTCAAACACCCCAAAGTGATAAATAAAGGAATTCATTTTCCTCAAGGGCTGTTTGCCTTTGGATGATTTGATCAATAGCATAATAGAAGTGATCTTTTTAGCATATTCATGTGAAAACGGAGTTCCGGAATTGACATTTAGCAGTTTTAATCCCTCTGGCCTCCTTACATAGAAATGTGAATTGTGATATTCCCACTTTCTTTTCCATAATACATGATGCAATGCTGTTTAAAGTATAATACTGACACAAGGCGGTAGTCTTTACTGTTGCACATCTAAAAAATAAGGTGTTCTATTCAACAATTTTTTTACATATGTCGATCACAGAGTTGTACAAGGCAATGTGAAAATTTCTTACTTATAAAGTAAAAAAATTTATAATGGTTTTGGGGTTATTTTATTGATTTTTGAAGCCCAACTCCAGTTTTTTTCTTTTTAATGTATACTCACTTTTTTTTAAGTAGTTATTTATTCTGGTCATGTGATGTCAAGCCTCTTCTTCTTCCCCCAACAGTTGGCATGTCCAGAATCCTGCAGAGCATGTCACCACAAAATGTTCTAACGATTTTTCCAGGTTATATTCCAGGACAACTAATGTCACCTTTAGTAGCCAGAGCCTTGACTCTCTGGGCTCGACATGAGGCCAAATAATGGTGGGTAAACTAGAGTTGGAATGCAGAACAGTGAACCTTTGGGTAGACAGTGAAGGAGATAATCTAAGTATAAGAATCAGGGCCTCTACAATTAAGCTTCAACAAGGGCAAAATGTATCTGAGAAGTTCTTTGCAGGTAACGAACAGGTGCTGAAGCTATTTTTTACCCATGTCATTTCTATTTATGCAACAGGGAGTTGGTTTCTGTGTGCAGACAGCCACCATTTTGTTAAAAGAATCAGGGAATTGCAGTTGCGAAGAAGTGGGCAGGACCTACCAGAAAAAGTCTGGTAAGTGAAACCAACATTACATTCGCTCACACAGGTTTCCTTTTTAGCTTATCTAATATTAGACATGTGCATTCGTTTTCGTCCGAATGCATTTTCGGCCAAATTTCAGGTATTTTCGTTATCGTTTTAACAAACGATAACGAAAGTGCAGAATCCGAAAAATGAAATATCCGACATAAACAAATGCTTTATTTTCGTTGTGACAACAGTTCGATATAGATAGGAGATTCGACGCTGACAATAACAATCTGTGTCCATTGAACCTATGGTTGAATGTGCTTAACCTTAACTCTATTAGTCCAAGATTATTCTACATAGAGAGAAAAGATTCGACGTAGAGAGGAAAGATTCGACGTAGAGAGGAAAGATTCGACGTAGAGAGGAAAGATTCGACGTAGAGAGGAAAGATTCGAAGTAGAGAGGAAAGATTCGACGTAGAGAGGAAAGATTGCTGCTGAAATTGTGTGGAATTGCAGCTAAACTATACAGAGTCATACAGTTTAGCTGCTCCGTCGAATCTTCTTTGAACTTTCGACAGACACCATAAGCCTTCAATGACAGATTCGACCTTAATTCATTTGGATTTTCGGACTAATGCAATTTTTAAACGAAATAAATAAAAACGAATTTCGGGAGTAACTAAATAAATTTATTTTTCGGACGAAAACGAAATTCCAAAACAAAATATTTCAGTGTGCACATGTCTATCTAATATTAGGTTGGCACTGTATTGATCTTTAATCTCATCTTAAAATAGATTGAAACTAGGGCTGTTATTGATTAAAATTTTAATGTTCGATAAATCGATTTTTTTAAAATCGATTAATCGACTCATTTTGATTAATTATAACGCACATACAGATCCAACTACTTTTAGCTAAGTTCCTTGCATTGCAACTCTGCATTAGTCAGTGGTAAATGTGGTATACATTATATACAATCACCCGACACTAGTTAGTTTCCACAATCCATGACTTAACTTCACAGTTCACACAAATACTTTTTAAATTCAAACTGTAGCACTGACGTAAGTAATTTTATTTCCACAGTAGCGTGACAATCCCTCCACCTCCGGTCTAACTAATCACTCTCACCTTATGGCATGGACCCCTGTGCAAACAGGTGGTCATGCAAGCGGGTATCAAAAGGGTTAACACGGACCATAAACTTCTCTCACGTCTCCTTAGATCTCAGCAAGGATGCCAGGTCATGGGTAGAAAGAAAAGATGTAAGTGCTCACCGCTTAAGTATGATAAAAACACAGCATGTAAAGCCGACAATCGTGTTTTTTTTCCCGTAGGGCAGCAGCGGGCGACATCATGCGTAGCTCCTCCCCCATTCGCGTTACGTTCAATCAGAACTTTGACGTCACCGGACTCCTCCCCCCTTCCCTTCCTTAGCAGACAGAGGCACTTGGGGAAGAGGGAGGAGTCCGGGGATGTTGATGTCCGTGACGTCACCAGATCTCCGACGGAACTCCCTGAAGACCAGGAAGCTGGTGGAGAGGTGAGTACCGATCAAAATAATTTTGATTGATCAAAAAAAATTTGATCGAAGAAAAAAATTACAGATTAATCAAGGAATTAATCTTTAATTTCCACAGCCCTAATTGAAACCTTTACAGGTTGATTTTATAGTGGAAGCTGCCTAACCTGCAGAAAAAAAGAGTGCACTTACCCTCTTTGCTCTGGTTCAGGTCATGAGATTCAACCGCTCTGCCTCAGGAAGGTCTTGACAATGGCTGGGAAATCCCGCAAATGGCATCACCCACAGGCTCCCATAGCCCAGCCGTTCTTGGCACTTCCTTATCTCCCCTACAGCAGCGGCACACTGACACAGGAGAGCCAGTGGTGCAGGATCAAGTGACCGAACTAGAGTGGAATAAAAAAATGGAAAAGTATACGCAACTTTTTTATACAGAATAGGCAGGAAAGATAGGAGGGGAGGAGAGAGAAGATTTTTAAGAATAGTAAGATTTGGGCTTTTCTGCCACTAATGGCTCCTTCACATCAGTCGTAGCCAGCGCTGACCAACGAAAAGCTCACGACTGTTCCTATTCAGCTGATTCACAGTTTCCGATGCTGTATAGTGATATTTTAAACTGTTGGACTGTTATACCGGCCGGCAGCAGAAGATTGGGGGTATAAGGTACATGCAGCTGGGACCAGAGAGGTGGGGAGGATGTTTCATATTTTATGAAAAGGTGAACTAACCCTTTAAGGAAGTTGCTCTGTCTGAACGGAAATATGATTTACTAAGAAGTACAAAACTGAACAAACTTCAAAAGTTCTTCTCTTAATCAACCACTGCCACTGCAACCATGAAGGTACACTTCACTGCACATAATAGAATAATTCTTCTTCTCTGAAGAGTTTAAATAAGGTTTGATACATTACATTTCAAGAGAAGCGCTTGAGGATGTTGTCCATAACTTCAATCATTTGGTGATTGAGTACTTACGGCAGATAAAAAGCTCTTACATTTTTTGTTGAATGTTTTTAATACCATCTACCGAGAGCAGGCTTGTTCTCATCTCAGATTATCGTCTTAGGTTCTGAACATAGATGCTTCAGTACATTCAATGTTTTGTGCTGAAATTACTTGAAAAATACAGTTTTTATCTCAGATCACTACGTTCTCTTACAATACGAATAAAACACTCAGGATTATATAGCTTGCCCTTTCTGTTACCTCACTTCTTTTATTACAGAATGCTATGTCTACGGACTGCCAAAGTTCCTTTTTTTTTTTTACTTTGGAAAACATTTAGATTTTTTTTAGATGTGGCACAAGTTGACATACATTATCACAATGCAGCTCAATGCATCTGGCCAACTCTGCTGCCATCTATTTCAGTGGGGCTCCAACTCACGGTACAGTAGCAGCTAACACACAACACACCACAATGTTGCATTGTAAAAATGGGGCACAAGCTTTTTTTGTCTATTGTGGTGCATTGATAGCCCATTAATGCATGAATCGCAGCCTTAATACAATGCACATTAACATCGTAACATGCATGTGTGTGTTTGTAATGCCCCCTGCCAGCTGGCTGTTTAGCCTACAGAGAAGTTTGCAGCAGGGAATGTTAGAAACACCTCCCATTACTCTGAAACATGGAGTCATAGGTACATAAAAGAGCGATGGCAGAAAAAAAAGTGGTCCAACAAGTCTTCCCCATATATACAATGTACATGTGTGTGTGTGTGTGTATATATATATATATATATATATATATATATATACATACATACAGTGCCTTGAAAAAGTATTCGTACCCCTTGAAAGTTTTGTCATGTTACCACCAAAAACGTAAATGTATTTTATTGGGATTTTATGTGATAGATAGACCAACACAAAGTGTCACATACTTGTGAAGAAGAAGGAAAATGAAAAATGGTTTTCAACACTTTTTACAAATAAATATCTGAAAAGTGTGGCGTGCATTTGTATTCAGCCCCCTTTACTCTTATACTCATAACTATAATCCAGTGGAACCAATTGCCTTCAGAATTCACCTAATTAGTAAATAGAGTCCATCTGTGTGTAATTTAATCTCAGTATAAATACAGCTGTGAAGCCCTCAGAGGTTTGTTAGAGAACCTTAGTGAACAAACAGCATCATGAAGATCAAGGAACACACCAGACAGGTCAGGCATAAAGTTGCGGAGAAGTTTAAAGCAGGGTTAGGTTATAAAAAATATCCCAAGCTTTAAACATCTCATGGAGCGCTGTTCAATCCATCATCTGAAAAGGGATAGAGTATGGCACAACTGCAAACCTACCAAGACATGACCGTCCACCTAAACTGACAGGCGAGGCAAGGAGAGCATTAATCAGAGAAGCAGCCAAGAGGCCCATGGTAACTCTGGAGAAGCTGCAGAGATCAACAGCTCAGATTTAAGAACCTGTCCACAGGACAACTATTAGTCGTGCCCTCCACAAATCTGGCCTTTATGGAAGAATGGCAAGAAGAAAGCCATTGTTGGAAAAAACCCATAAGAAGTCCTGTTTGCAGCTTGCGAGAAGCCATGTGGGGGACACAGAAAACATGTGGAAGAAGGTGCTCTGGTCAGATGAGACCAAAATTTTACTTTTTGGCCTAAAAGCAAAATGCCATGTGTGGCTGAAAACTAATACTGCACATCACCCTGACCCACCATCCCCACCGTGAAACATGGTGGTGGCAGCATCATATTGTGGGGATGTTTTTCTTCAGCAGGGACGGGGAAGCAGGTCAGAGTTGATGGGAAGATTAATGGATGGAGCCAAATACAGGGCAAGCTTAGAAGAAAACCTGTTATAGTCTGCAAAAGACTTGAGACTGGGGCAGAGGTTCACCTTCCAGCAGAACAACGACCATAAACAGAGCTACAATGGAATGGTTTAGATCAAAGCATATTCATGTGTTAGATTGGCCCAGTCAAATTCCAGACCTAAATACAATTGAGTATTGACTCAGGGGGGCTGAATAGAAATGCACACCACACCACACTTTTGACATATTTATTTTAAAAAAAATATGAAAACAATTTATAATTTTCCTTCCACTTCCTGTGCCTCGTTATGTTGGTCTATCCCATAAAATCCCAATAAAATACATTTATGTTTTGATTGTAACATGACAAAATGGTATTGGTATGCATACAAAAAGGGGTATGCATACTTTTTCAAGGCACTGTATATATATATTATGCTGTGTGTATATACCGTATTTATCGTCATATAACACGCACAGGTGTATAACACGCACCACCATTTCAGCCTCGGCAGTATTGGATTATCCCTGCGGTCTCCAAGGGAAGAGGAGGAGCGAGTGCCGCTGAATTACACAGAGCCGCGATCTCCTGTGTACCCGGCGCTCCGTCACTCACAGCCACGCCTCCTGGCCCTGCTCATATGATAGACAGAACAGTGACCAGGAGGCGTGGCTGTGAGTGACGGAGCGCCGGGTACACAGGAGATCATGGCTCTATGTAACTCAGTGGCGCTCGCTCCTCTTCCCTCAGAGACAGCAGGGATCGGTGTATAACACGCACCCACGATTTTCCCCTGATTTTAAGGGGAAAAAAGTGTGTGTTATACGCCGATAAATACGGTATATATATATATATATATATATATATATATATATATATATATATATACACACATATACACACACAGGTGCATCTCCAAAAATTTGAATATCATCAAAAAATGTATTCATTTCAGTAATTCAATTCAAAAAGTGAAACTCATTTACTAAATAGATTCATTACACACAGAGTGATATATTTCAAGCATTTCTTTTTTTTTTTATTTTGATGTTCATGGCTTTACAGCTAGTGAAAACCCAAAATTCAGTATCTCAGACCAATAAAAAAGGGATTTTTAATACAGAAATTTTGGCTTACTGAAAAGTATGTCCATGTACAGTATAGCATGCACTCAATACTTGGTCAGGTGTTATGGAAGCCCAGGTTGCTTTGATAGCCGCCTTCAGCACGTCTGCCTTGTTTGGTGTTTCTCATCTTCCTCTTGACAATACACCACAGATTCTCTATGTGGTTTAGGTCAGGCAAATTTGCTGGCCAATCAAGCACAGTGATACCATGATCATTAAACCAGGTATTGGTACTTTTGGCAGTGTGTGCAGGAGCCAAGTCCTGCTGGAAAATGAAATCAGCATCTCCATAAAGCTGGTCCGCAGAGGGAAACATGAAATGCTCTAGAATTTCCTGGTAGATGGCTATGCTGACTTTGGATTTGATAAAACACAGTGGACCGGGGAAGCCGCCTGTGATTGCCCGCCATGGATGAGGTAAGTGCACCGACCAACCCAACCCGACTCGACCATGGGGGGGGGGAAGCCCCCCAAAGAAAAAATGACTACCAGACGCTACTGGTGTGTACTCCTGTTTATTCAAACAACTGACTTCTGCATTTGATCAGCACTTACAGCCAATGACTACAATGCTGATCTGTGTATTCTGATGGGGGGGGGGGTGGAGGAGTCCAGGAGTACAATAGCATGGCAGGAGAGATCCCTGCACTCTTCTTAACAAAATCAGCAGGTGCATTACTTTACATTTAGAATCATTAACCTGAAGTCAGGGCCGGACTGGCCTACCGGGATAGCGGGAGATTTCCCGGTAGGCTGGCTGCCCTGGGGCCGCTGTCAGCTAGGAGCTGTGAACAGGAGGCGGGGCTGGCTGAGGAAATTTATTCTAGCAGTGGAGGGTCGGAGGAGCACTTGGCTATCTTGCGGCAGGCAGGTCTGTGGCGTGCAGGAGGGAGGGAGCATGGACACTTACTGTGTGTTCACTGGGCAATGGACTGATCACTTCATGTAGCAGGGAATCCACAGCCAATAGCGCTGCTTAGAGGGGTACAAGGGAGGACTTGCTCCTCCTCCTGTCCATCCACAGCCAATCAGAAGGCAGTGTAGCCCTCCCCCGCTCACATTTGACTGTAAACGCGGGAATGGGGCTGCATGGGGACGCCAGGAGGGAGATACACAGACATATGACTACAACAATGTAAGTTCTGCAGGACTCACAAGTTTGGCTGAATGGAAAAAACAGGATCGTCAGGAAGACAGTAACATATTGCTGGCCGGCTGCAGTGTCTTCCAAATGTGATGAGGCAGTGTGCAGGTTACCGATCAGCCTCCCCTCCCTCTTGTCTCCCTGATTACTTTTTTATTTATTTGCTAACCTGACCTGCACATTGTCTGATCATCACACTGATAGGATCTCTGGAAGAGCTGCTGCAGCATTCTATGAGACCAGGACACATGGCTGTTAACCGTTTCAGCTTATAATCAACTATTTAGCCAGAGCTCCCTCTGTGCTGCACAGATTGTTTTTTTTTTTTTTGGAGGATGTACTGCTGGATCAGGCTAAAAGCTTCACAGCCCTATTAACTGGTTACTGTCCTCCACTAATCCTGAGGAGTTTAGTGTTTGCAAGAAAATTAGTATTTTGGAAATGAGATGTGATTTGAAGCTGTGTTCTGTCACTTGGTTGTACTTTCAAAGGAAAATCACTGACTTGATCTTGCAGAGATGGCTTAAATAGAGTGGAGCAACCCTGCGATACTATATACCTGTACACTGAGTTCAGCTTTTAAATGCAGTCTCCTGAATCAATCATGTCTGCGATCCCTAACCTGTACTATGTCTGCAGTCTCTGCCCCTCTCCTGTGCTATGTCTGCAGTCTCTGCCCCTCTCCTGTACTATATCTGCAGTCTCTGCCCCTCTCCTGTACTATATCTGCAGTCTCTGCCCCTCTCCTGTACTATGTCTGCAGTCTCTGCCCCTCTCCTGTACTATATCTGCAGTCTCTGCCCCTCTCCTGTACTATGTCTGCAGTCTCTGCCCCTCTCCTGTGCTATGTCTGCAGTCTCTGCCCCTCTCCTGTGCTATGTCTGCAGTCTCTGCCCCTCTCCTGTACTATATCTGCAGTCTCTGCCCCTCTCCTGTGCTATGTCTGCAGTCTCTGCCCCTCTCCTGTGCTATGTCTGCAGTCTCTGCCCCTCTCCTGTGCTATGTCTGCAGTCTCTGCCCCTCTCCTGTGCTATGTCTGCAGTCTCTGCCCCTCTCCTGTGCTATGTCTGCAGTCTCTGCCCCTCTCCTGTGCTATGTCTGCAGTCTCTGCCCCTCTCCTGTGCTATGTCTGCAGTCTCTGCCCCTCTCCTGTACTATGTCTGCAGTCTCTGCCCCTCTCCTGTGCTATGTCTGCAGTCTCTGCCCCTCTCCTGTGCTATGTCTGCAGTCTCTGCCCCTCTCCTGTGCTATGTCTGCAGTCTCTGCCCCTCTCCTGTGCTATGTCTGCAGTCTCTGCCCCTCTCCTGTGCTATGTCTGCAGTCTCTGACCCTCTCCTGTGCTATGTCTGCAGTCTCTGACCCTCTCCTGTGCTATGTCTGCAGTCTCTGCCCCTCTCCTGTACTATATCTGCAGTCTCTGCCCCTCTCCTGTGCTATGTCTGCAGTCTCTGCCCCTCTCCTGTACTATATCTGCAGTCTCTGCCCCTCTCCTGTGCTATGTCTGCAGTCTCTGCCCCTCTCCTGTGCTATGTCTGCAGTCTCTGCCCCTCTCCTGTGCTATGTCTGCAGTCTCTGCCCCTCTCCTGTGCTATGTCTGCAGTCTCTGCCCCTCTCCTGTGCTATGTCTGCAGTCTCTGCCCCTCTCCTGTGCTATGTCTGCAGTCTCTGCCCCTCTCCTGTGCTATATCTGCAGTCTCTGCCCCTCTCCTGTGCTATGTCTGCAGTCTCTGCCCCTCTCCTGTGCTATATCTGCAGTCTCTGCCCCTCTCCTGTGCTATATCTGCAGTCTCTGCCCCTCTCCTGTGCTATGTCTGCAGTCTCTGACCCTCTCCTGTACTTTGTCTGCAGTCTCTGCCCCTCTCCTGTACTATGTCTGCAGTCTCTGACCCTCTCCTGTACTATGTCTGCATTTATGTGGCTATAGAGGTGAGAGAGGGGGGAAAAAAAACAAAGAGGAGGAGAAGGAATAAAAAGAGGGGGAGGAACAAAGAAAGCGGGTGAGAAAGAAGATATTAGGATAGAGAGCGATATATGGGGAAAAAAGGAGAACAAAGAGAAAGTATGGTACATCCTAAGAGGTACCATAGGGGTACCTTATGCTAAATATACTGTTTGAGTGGAAGGGACTCAGAGTGCTAAATGACAACCCATGCTACACCACTGGGGCTGCTATGAAATTATTTCCAGGGCTGGTTTTTATGTCCAGTCCGGCCCTGCCTGAAGTTTCCACAGCTTAGACTAATCTTCCAATCTTCAAATTTTCCAGCAATGCCAAATCATTATTAAAGACACCACCAGGAATGTCAACCCTCTCTCACTCATTCTTCCCAATCTAGATGCCTGTCTGGAAATTTACACCTACTTGTCACATCATAGTAGTATGGGGCCCCCAGATTTTGTGGTTGTAGTCCAGGTCCATCAGGGGTCACACCAAACATCCCCGTGGGCTACAAGGTGCATAATTCAGATGAGGGTTTTGTCACCACCGCCAGGCTTTACTTGGCCACTGCTAGTTTTCTTACTGAGCCAGTATCTGTACTTTCTCCCCAGGTATATGGTGACTACAAATACAGGGGAGTATGTGCTCTATCAAGGAAGAAAAGGGGAATGGGGTTGATACAATTTGGTGCCAACATCTGCCCAATCACAAGCCTTCCTTACAAGTCATCAATAAAAAAAAAAAAAACCTTGATGCGTTACCCATTTACCTATTTTGAACCGTTTTGACCCATTGACACATTTTTTCCTGGACATTTATCCACTTAGCCACAATCTACAACTGGTATGTTGGATGATATATGTCTGTCTCCAAGGCAGAAGCAGTGAGTTCTAGTGGAACTAAATCCATTAATGCTTTCAAAAAACTGTTACATTTAAAGCATGCTGGGAATGCTAACTGTCATATTTGCCTGTGCTCTCAACCGGACCAGAGTGGAAAAAAAAATTGGTAAATATACGCAACTTTTTTTTAGACATTATTGACAGAATAGATAGGAGGAGGGGAGAGGGAACATTTTTAAGGATAGTTAGTCTAAGGCTTTTCTTCCACATTAATGACTCGTTCACATCAGTCATAGCCAGATACGGCAGATAAAAAGCTCTTACGTTTTTTGTTAAATGTTTTTAATATTATCCACCGAGAGCAGGCTTGTTCTTATCTCAGATTATAGTCTTAGGTTCTGAACATAGATATTTCAGTACATTCAATGTTTTGTGCTGAAATTACTTTAAAAATACAGTTTTTATCTCAGATCACTACGTTCTCTTACAATACGAATAAAAAGCTCAGAATTACATAGCTTGCACTTTCTGTTACTTTATTCTTTTTATTACAGAATGCTATGTCTACGGACTGCCAAAGTACCTTTTCTTTACTTTGTAAACTTTTTGTGTCCTTTTAGATGTGGCACAAGTTGACATACATTATCACAATGCAGCTTAACACATCTGGTCACATTTATTTCAGTGGGGCTCCAAATCACGGTACAGTAGCAGCTAACACACAACACACGACAATGTTGCATTGTAAAAGTCGGGCATTAGCTTTTTTTGTCTATTGTGGTGCATTGATAGCTTATTAATGCATGAACCGCAGCCTTCATACATTGCACATTTAAAAGTGTAGCGCTCAAAAAAAGAAATAAAAAATGTCTCTGCGCAATGACAGTACTACAGAATAAAGTCTGGTGTACACACGTCAATGTTCAGAAGATAATTCTTAATGGTTAAAAAGTGTGAAAATGAGATGACAAATCATTGTCATATCATCAATACATTGGTGTGAAGCAATGCAAAATCAAACAACTAAAAATATAACTCAAATGTGTTACAAACCAAACAGGTAACAAAGCAAGTGAATGTACATTATATGTGCAAATACCACAAAGGAGTAATGATACGATGGTTCAAAATCATATAGAGAAAACGTATATATGTTCCCTGAAAAAGAGCAAAAAAACGTCCTCGTATGGAAATGCAGAAAACTACATATACACATCTAGGGACATCAAAAAGCGCCTTCTAGGTGATCAACAATCACTCAACCAAATGTTAATTAAAACGATTTAGGAGGGAAACTAAAATGGGTGATGGAATCAAAGTCCCACTGGGGGTATGGGATTGTCCACGGTATCGGCACAGTTCATATATATCAGATAAGTGTTCAGATCCCCACGATATTTCAAACAATATTCAAAAGGCAATGTCCTCTTTCATTCGGACGGCATCTTGAATTTTTCAAATAGATGGAATAAACAGGTACGCTTACCGCATAAGGTGGACCCACTGACCGATGGTGAGGGGTCAAACGAGCATGGTAGGCCACCTAGCAGTGCCTAGAGGGTAAATTGATCCCAGATGGTGAAGACTGGACTGAGCTGGATTGTCGCCTTATTCAGTACTCACCAAGCTCACGAAAAACTCTAATCAAGGAGTCCAGTAGACCACGTCATTCAATCATGGACTCACGATTATCCTCCGTAAGTTGGTAACATGGATTGAAAAAAGAGAGAAAAAAGAATAGAGGGCCTCCTCATAGTGTAAAAAATCCTATTTGTAAAGGATTCTATTTATTTCAAGGAGCAGATGCATTTCCATCCATAAATTTCATGAAAAAATGAATTTCATAAAAATAAAATATTATAAATACGAGATAAAAAAACACAGTAGGCAGTGTAACTGGAGTAATCAACCGACGCGTTTCGTCTGCAAAGACTTCTGCTGGGGTATGCTCCAGTATACTGCCTCTGCGTTATATATATAGCACAACTATTAGATAGTTACTTACAGCATCCTAAGCAGCCACACTTCCGGTTTACCCAATTAGAACTTTCATTGGTCCAGTGTCTAAGACTAAATAGCCAATGGGGGGTAATGATACCCATAAAGGACCGGGTTACTCTAGGAATGGCTAGACATGTGCACAACAAAAAAATTCGTTTATTTTCGTTTCGTTTTTTTCGTTTCCGAAAAAAATTTGTTTTTTTTCGTTTCGTTTTTTTCGTTTCTGTCGATTCGTAACGATTCGTACATTCGTAAGTCGTTTTTCGGATTCGTAACGATTCGTACATTCGTAAGTCGTCGTTGTTCGGATTCGTAACGATTCGTACATTCGTAATTATTCTTTCGTTGATTCGTTTTTTCATTAGTTTAATTTTAGGACACATTCGTATTTATTCATACGTTCGTAACATTCGTAACATTCGTAGATTCGTAATCGGAGCATACGGTAATTCATAATTTGATGTAATGTGTATGCTATTATTACATTTTAATAATTTACGAATCGAAAAAAAAAGTTACGAATCGAAAAAAAAAAGTTACAAATCAAAAAAAAAAGATACGAATGTACGAATTTTTTGGTTCAATAGAGACACAGAAAATTACAAATCGAAAAAAAAAAGTTACGAATTGAAAAAAAAGTTACGAATCGAAAAAAAAAAAGTTACGAATCGAAAAAAAAGTTACGAATGTACGAATTTTTTGGTTCAATAGAGACACAGAAAATTACAAATCGAAAAAAAAAAAAAAAAAAAAAAAGTTACGAATTGAAAAAAAAGTTACGAATCGAAAAAAAAAGTTACGAATCGAAAAAAAAGTTACGAATGTACGAATTTTTTGGTTCAATAGAGACACAGAAAATTACAAATCGAAAAAAAAAAAAAAGTTACGAAATTGAAAAAAAAAAGTTACGAATCGATAAAAAAAAGTTACGAATCGAAAAAAAAGTTACGAATGTACGAATTTTTTGGTTCAATCCATTCGAAGCACGTTTAGCAGCACCATTGTAAGGGACACGGAAAATTACCAATTCAACAAAAAAAAAAGTTACGAATGTACGAATTTTTTCGTTCGTTTTCGTTTTTCGGATTTTCTTCATTAGTACATTACTTGTTTCTAATTTGTTATTTTCGGATTTTCGTTGTTTTTCGGATTCGTTCGATTATTCGTTAATCGGATTCGTACGATTTGAACGATTCGTTACGATTCGTTATTCAGATTCGTACGATTCGAACGATTCGTTCATTCGTACGAAAACGAACGAACGAAAATAACGAAAAAAACGAAAAACGAAAAAAAACGAAACGAATTGCACATGTCTAGGAATGGCCAATCACTTCGCACAATCTTCTCAATGACCATATATAAAACCAATAGAAATCCTTGCTATAGGGCCAAGGGGACATATGGTGATGCTAACAAAAAAGACTAGAGTGGTTAGAATGATTAGACAGCATTCCCGCGCTGAAACCACGTGTATTCAGCGTCCTCTGCGCCCAATGGGAGCGGATTAGAGTGACGTTACACGTATTGACGCTGGCGCGTAATGACATCATCACGTCGTCGCGCCGGAAATGACAAAAAAGCGGTGACTTTGGAGCCGGAAACCGGAAGTAGATGCGTGAAACGCAAACAATCGCCGGAGACCAACCAAGGGAAGTGATAATACCACAAAAGAAGGAAGTAATTGTGTGTAGCACAAACGGCTGCTAGCCTATAACAGGTAGAAACGATCACTGTTAAACACCACAAGGTGGCGTAGCGCTCAACTTAGGAACTCTAATGCCTTTGCAGTGAGTGTATAGGGAAAAGAGACATTATTAATAACCGGAGTCTGGCTGTACAGTACAGACCTCAATATATTTGCCACAATATGTTATCTCTGATCATAAGTGGTAGTGTCACAAATGATAATTAAACAAAGAAGAATGTATAAACATAATTGATAGGCAATTCACCAAAGACTATATAGGTAAATAACTTGCCATGGCTTTCATGATGGAACAAGATATGATAACAAATAACTAGTGGTGCCTATATTTTAGATAGAACTTAAAAGACTATAGTATAACAAGTGTGACTCATTTTACAGTGGTAAAGGGAACTGGAAAATCACAACAGAAGTACAGAACCAAACGTGGCTCTAGAGGGGGGCGGCGCACCCAGAAAAAGAAAGAGGTTATAAATAACAACGGAATTTTTAATCTAAGTAAAGTTGTGTTATCTAAAGCTGAACAATCTGTCATGGATAAAGGCTTAAAATTCGTTCCTCCAACCAAGTTAAATAAATTCTCTACGTTCATTGATGTGCACAAATTTGTGCGCAAATTGAACGTACAGAGATACATTTTATCTAACCCGAGGAACGGATCTCTTTCCAACACTTCAACTCTTCTAGTCTTAAAAGACGTGGAAAATCTCCCCAAAAAAAAGATCTACAATAACCCTGATATTAAAAATGGACTAAAGACTCTTTGCGAATGCAAAGACTTAGTTATACGTCCTGCCGATAAAGGGGGAGGGATTGTTATTTTGGATAAGAGTGCATATCACACCGAAATGACCATAATCTTAAGTGATGTAGAGACTTACTCTTTGCTGCCTAAAAACCCCACTTCGGATTTCAAGAAAATCCTGATAGACCTCATTGACACTGGTGCCCAATTAGGGAATCTCGATAAAAAAGAAAAAAATTATTTAGTACCTGTTGTACCGCGCATCAATAATGTATTATCTGCCCAAAGTTCATAAAAATGTGACCCATCCACCAGGACGTCCCATCATAAGTGGGTTGGATTCAATCACCTCCCGAATAGGGAAGTATATTGACTTTTATCTCCAACCAATTGTTAAATTAATACCATCTTACCTAAAAGACACGAGAGACACCATATCTAAACTACAGCAGGTCACTTATACTAAAAATCTCATACTCGTTACAGCTGATGTGACATCTTTATATACGTGCATTCCACATAATTTTGGTCTAGATGCAGCTAATATTTTTTTGGGCAGAAATAGGTCCATTCCCAATACTCAGAAAAGGTTCATAATGGATCTGCTACATTATGCTACTAAGCATAATTATTTTTGGTATGAGGGCAATTACTACCTACAAAAGAAGGGCGTCGCTATGGGTGCGAAATTCGCCCCTAGCCTTGCCAATATTTTCATGGCTAAATGGGAGGAGGATGTCGTCCATGTACTGGACCCACCACAATTAGTGCTGTGGTCCAGATATATCGACGACATC
Source organism: Lithobates sylvaticus (assembly GCA_028564925.1). NCBI lineage: Eukaryota > Metazoa > Chordata > Amphibia > Anura > Ranidae > Lithobates > Lithobates sylvaticus. Next base: position 730,930,325 of record CM053026.1, read on the forward strand.
CTCCTCCTATGGAAAGGCTCGGTAGAATCACTTGACTTGTTTATGACCAAGTTAAATGATAATACTATTGGGATTGAACTGACCTATAAGGCCAGTCCCTCTTCAATCCATTTTTTGGATTTGGAGATCTCTGTGGTTGATGACAGACTCTCCACTAAAACTTTTTTTAAAGCTACCGACCGGAATGGGTACATTCCGGTCGATAGCTGTCACCATGCGTCTTGGCTAAAATCGGTTCCTGGGAGCCAATTAATGCGTATCAGACGCAATTGCTCTAATCTTCCTGATTACTTTCTTCAGGCTGATATTCTAAAAAACAGGTTTCTAGATAGAGGTTATGAATTATCTCATATCGATGAAGAAATACATAAAGTAGCGTTAGTTGACCGCACGTCATTACTAATAGAAAAACCTCCAAAAGTTAATGACAATAAATACAGATGGTCCTTTTTCACTAACTTTTCATAAGCAAATTAAGGAGATCTTTTTTCGACACTGGAAGGTTCTGAAAAATGACCAAGTCTTAGGGCCCATTTTGCCAGACAATGCTGGAGTCATTTATAGAGGGGCACGATCTTTGAGAGGCAAAATTGCGCCTAATATTATAGACCCTCCCAGCCAACCTTCTTTCTTCCATGATATGAAGGGCTTTTATCCTTGCCGCAAATGTAATGTGTGCGTAAATAATTCTTGTCGAAAGAAATGTGATACTTTCAGGTCTAGTACTACAGACAAGATATACAAAATGAAATGCTTTGTGACTTGCCATACTAAGTACATTGTCTATCTATCACCTGCCTGTGCGGGAAACAATACATAGGCCGCACCATACGCACCTTTGCGATAAGGGTTAATGAACATCTTGCAACCATAGTGTTCCTAAGCACTATTTACTATGCCATAACCGGAATCCATTGAGCTCTAAGTTCCAAATTATCAACAAATTCGTACCTCATTGGAGAGGAGAGTCGAACGTGAGGGGAGTGTCCAAGTTGGAGACTTTTTGGATCCATCAAATGAAATGTTACACCCCACACGGCTTAAATATTGAGTGGGACATTAATGCTTTCATCAATCGCTCCTAGTTCCATCCAATATATATTCCATCGTTATATTAAGATATTCGATAGGCGGACATTACATACTACCAACTGCGATTTTGATCTTGAAATACGCCCCACCATAGATGTATTTAGATTTAGGTCATTATATTTTGGTCTTAAATAATGATCATATAATGAAATTCTCCTTGTATACCATTACTGTCTATTCTTATTCCCAATGGACACTACCATTGGTATAGTCGATTGGTGTTAATATTTTTAGAATACATATGTGATTACCACTGTAAAATGAGTCACACTTGTTATACTATAGTCTTTTAAGTTCTACCTAAAATATAGGCACCACTAGTTATTTGTTATCATATCTTGTTCCATCATGAAAGCCATGGCAAGTTATTTACCTATATAGTCTTTGGTGAATTGCCTATCAATTATGTTTATACATTCTTCTTTGTTTAATTATCATTTGTGACACTACCACTTATGATCAAAGATAACATATTGTGGCAAATATATTGAGGTCTGTACTGTTTGTCCATAACAGCCAGACTCCGGTTATTAATAATGTCTCTTTTCCCTATACACTCACTGCAAAGGCATTAGAGTTCCTAAGTTGAGCGCTACGCCACCTTGTGGTGTTTAACAGTGATCGTTTCTACCTGTTATATGCTAGCAGCCGTTTGTGCTACACACAATTACTTCCTTCTTTTGTGGTATTATCACTTCCCTTGGTTGGTCTCCGGCGATTGTTTGCGTTTCACGCATCTACTTCCGGTTTCCGGCTCCAACGTCACCGTTTTTTTGTCATTTCCGGCGCGACGACGTGATGACGTCATTACGCGCCAGCGTCAATACGTGTAACGTCACTCTAATCCGCTACCATTGGGCGCAGAGGACGCTGAATACACGTGGTTTCAGCACGGGAATGCTGTCTAATCATTCTAACCACTCTAGTCTTTTTTGTTAGCATCACCATATGTCCCCTTGGCCCTATAGCAAGGATTTCTATTGGTTTTATATATGGTCATTGAGAAGATTGTGCGAAGTTATTGGCCACTCCTAGAGTAACCCGGTCCTTTATGGGTATCATTACCCCCCATTGGCTATTTAGTCTTAAACACTGGACCAATGAAAGTTCTAATTGGGCAAACCGGAAGTGTGGCTGCTTAGGATGATCACAGGTGCTGTAAGTAACTATCTGATAGTTGTGCTATATATATAACGCAGAGGCAGTATACTGGAGCACACCCCAGCAGAAGTCTTTGCAGACGAAACGCGTCGGTTGATTACTCCAGTTACACTGCCTACTGCGTTTTTTTATCTTGTATTTTTAATATTTTATTTCTATGAAATTCATTTTTTCATGAAATTTATGGATGGAAATGCATCTGCTCCTTGAAATAAATAGAATCCTTTACAAATAGGATTTTTTACACTATGAGGAGGCCCTCTTTTCTTTTTTCTCTCTTTTTTCAATCCATGTTACCAACTTACTGAGGATAATCGTGAGTCCATGATTGAATGACGTGGTCTACTGGACTCCTTGATTAGAGTTTTTCGTGAGCTTGGTGAGTACTGAATAAGGCGACAATCCAGCTCAGTCCAGTCTTCACCATCTGGGATCGATTTACCCTCTAGGCACTGCTAGGTGGCCTACCATGCTTGTTTGACCCCACACCATCGATCAGTGGGTCCACCTTATGCGGTAAGCGTACCTGTTTATTCCATCGAATGAAAGAGGACATTGCCTTTTGAATATTGTTTGAAATATCGTGGGGATCTGAACACTTTTCTGATATATATGAACTGTGTCGATACCGTGGACAATCCCATACCCCCAGTGGGACTTTGATTCCATCACCCATTTTAGTTTCCCTCCTAAATCGTTTTAATTAACATTTGGTTGAGTGATTGTTGATCACCTGGAAGGTGCTTTTTGATGTACCTAGATGTGTATATGTAGTTTTCTGCATTTCCATACGAGGTAGTTTTTTTGCTCTTTTTCAGGGAACATATATACGTTTTCTCTATATGATTTTGAACCATCGTATCATTAATCCTTTTTGGTATTTGCACATATAATGCACATTCACTTGCTTTGTTACCTGTTTGGTTTATAACACATTTGAGTTATATTTTTAGTTGTTTGATTTTGCATTGCTTCACACCAATGTATTGATGATATGACGATGATTTGTCATCTCATTTTCACACTTTTTAAACATTAAGAATTATCTTCTGAACATTGACGTGTGTACACCAGACTTTATTCTGTAGTACTGTCATTGCGCAGAGACATTTTTTATTTCTTTTTTTGAGCGCTACACTTTTATATGTATATTCTTGTCACAATTAGTCTGATTGTAGTGTTGGCAGCTATTCCACAGTAAGGCGCAGCAACATTCCTGACGTATCATACATTGCACATTAACATAGTAAAATGCATGTGTGTGTTTGTAGTGCACCCTGCCAGCTGGTTGTTTAGCCTACGGTGAAGTTGGCAGCAGGGAATGTTAGAAACACCTCCCATTACTCTGAAACATGGAGTCATAGGTACATAAAAGAGCGATGGCAGAAATGAAAACAAGTGGCCCATCTAGTCTTTCTCATTTTTTTTATATATATATATATTGTACAGGACAACATGGCTGGGTCCTGGAAGGACGCTATATTTCCCCTCTGTTTGGACTGTGGTCCCTTTAAGGGAACAAAAAGAGTTAACTCACCTGTCAGAGGAAGTGGGTTTAAAACAAGACAGGAAGTTGTAGGTGAGTGTGGAGGAGTGTAGAGGAGAAGGTGGATGGTGGATGGTGGTTTTGTGTACAGCGATAAAAGTCAACATCAGTGTCCTGCCTGGAAGCCTCCTGGCAGGGGAGGTTACCTGCGACAAAATCCAAGGACTGTTTAACCACTTCAGCCCCGGACCAATTTGCAGCCAAAGGACCAGGCCCCTTTTTGCGATTTGGCACTGCGCCGCTTTAACTGACAATTGCGCAGTCATGCGACGTGGCTCCCAAACAAAATTGGCGTCCTTTTTTTCCCACAAATAGAGCTTTCTTTTGGTGGTATAACAAAAATAGAGGGACAATTTTGAAAAAAATGCAATATTTTTTACTATTTGCTATAATAAATATCCCCAAAAAATATATAAAAAAACTTTTTTTCCCCTCCTTTTTACTAGTAATGGCGGCGATCAGCGATTTTTATTGTGACTGCGACATTATGGCGGACACATCGGACATTTTTGACACATTTTTGGGACCATTGTCATTTATACAGCAATCAATGCTATTTAAATGCATTGATTCCTGTATAAATGACACTGGCAGTGAAAAAGTTAACCACTAGGGGGCGGGGAGGGGTTAGGTCTGTGACGTGTGTGATTTTTTTACAGTAGGGAGCGTGGCTTTACGTATGACATCACTGATCGGCTTTCCCGATGACAGGGAACAGCCGATCAGTGACAGGCAGTGTAGGAAGCGCGGGAAGAGGTTTGTTTACACAGACCTCTCCCCGTTCTTCAGCTCTGTGACCTGATCGCGGAACACCAGCAGCGATCGGTCTGCTGGTCACGCGGCCGTGGTCACGGAGCTCCAGACTGGGTCGCGAGCGCGCCGCCGGCAGCGCGTGTGCGACCCACGGCTGGGCAATTAAATGGGACATACCTGTACGTGCTTTTGCTCAGCCGTGACATTCTGCCGACATAAATGTGCAGGAGGCGGTCGGGAAGCGGTTAACTGGACTCTGCAAGTCAGTGAGACTGAAATCTCGTTCTTTTGTTTTTGCTGCTGTGAAGCTATTTAAGTTTAATAAACCTCCTTTTGACGGAAAAGCATGTGTCCTGCGATGTAGCTGGTTCCCCAAACTTTACTATATATATATATATATATATGTATATATATATATATATATATATATATGTATAGATGTAGCAACGTGGACTACAAATGCAAGGTACAGTGATCCTCCGTTATTTCTATATATCACATTACTAACTGACATCATATTTGTAAGCCAAACTAAAGGGATTGTGGGGTTAGTAGTTCCTCAGAACGGCAATTGCCCTTCATGACTATACACCGGGACTACATATCTCAGGGATCGTTGCTACCACCAGGGAGATTGCTGGGAGGAGCTATAAAAGAAGCTAGAGACCCGCCCCACGCTCTCTTCCTCCTGGGCCTGATGCCTGAAGGACCTCTTTGCGCATGGAGGGAGAGGGCGCGGCCTATCACGCTGGGTACAACATTCCAACCCAGATGAGAAGGGCCTAGCACTGCTTGCTGTTCGTCAGATATCCATCCAGAACCACCTCAGTCACCTGACAACCCGTGCTTCAAGCTTCGCTTCAGGAGATCATCGCAGCGAATCTGCTGCACCAGCGTCGCTCCAGGAGCTGCTGACCAGAAGGCATTGAATAGGCCTGGTCGTTGGTGAGAGGGCAATTGCCCACCTTTGCAAACCTTTCCTTATTACTTCACTGGGACACTGATAATGTACAGACAGCTTTACCTTGGGAATACTGCACCTACTTTTGAACACTGTACATAGACGCTCCTTCCATTTCAAGAAATCCCATTGTTTTGTCACTGCACCTTATTGTATATAGTTAATGAGCTCCGACTTCCGGTGAAGGCCATCAGTCCTGCAATGAGGACATTGCTGTCATTACTGCTTAAAGAGCCCTCATACCAATTCTATTAAGCCTGATCTCTCATTAGGATTAAAGGTTAATGGGTCGACCTGGGTTTCCCCTTTAGAAGTTTTGCCAGTATAAATACTTAAACTTTGCTTATCCTTTTAGGTTAGGTTTAGGTAGTATTCTTTTGTACATATGTGTATATAATATACTGTTATCTACAAATTATTATTAATACTAAACAGGATTTATATAGTGCCAACAGTTTCCACAGCGCTTTACAACATGAGGGGAGACAGTACGGTTACAATACAATTCAATGCAGGAGGAATCAGAGAGCCCTGCTCATTAGAGCTTACAATTTAGGAAATTATCTTGAATGGTGTTATTTAGAGTAATTCCTCTGCTGAGTTAGGGCTGTTACCCAAAGCTCAGTAGATCTATTGCCTCCTCTGTGTAACAATGCCCTCTTTAAATTGTTTTCAGTAAATGTTAATAGAATATACACGCACCTGTTTGACTTATTAATTTAAGGTGGTGCAAAGATGTCTGAACCCAAAGTGTCAGGTGGGTTGGAATGTTCACAAGGTCATGGCGGTGCAGATGAGCAGGTAGATCCAAGCAGTCCCCAAGGGGGTCGTGCTACATAAATATATATATATATATATATATATATATATATATATATATATACATACTATATTGTCAAATGTGACACCTGCCTTTACACACACATGAACTTTAATGGCATCTTAGTCTTAGTCCGTAGGGTTCAATATTGAGTTGGCCCACCAACTATAACAACTTCAACTCTTCTGGGAAGGCTGTCCACAAGATTTAGGAGTGTGTCTATGGGAATGTTTGACCGTTCTTTTAGAAGCACACCTTCTTTCTGTGCACCTGGCTCCATTCTCCCCTCCACCTGGCTGTAACTCCCTTCTCCTGTGTGCACCTGGCTCCATCCTCCCCTCTCCTCTGTGCACTTGGGCATGTGTTATGTAAAATACCCTGAGAAGGATAGAAGGCACAAGGAGTCATAGGAATAGTAGTTCCCTATGGGAGATGCAGCTACTAGCACAGTAGAAGGAAATTACATGCTAACTCTGCAGAACTCCTCCCACCATCCCTAGCATTATCTAGCAGAGGAGGACTGTTGGAGGGGATTAGAGACCCCAATGGCAGCTATATGGTAGGAAAATAATCATTTTAATCATTATGTTTAAATTTATTACCATGTGTAACTTTCAGGTATTTATATGAGAATTTACTAAAATGGTTATGTTGCCTTTAGTTGTACTTTAAGAGTTCCCTTAACTGGAACTAAGGGGCTAAAATGTATTTGGTCCTGCCAATAAAGCTAAGAGGGATAGATCACAAGGGAGAGTGAGAGAGAGAGATAGATTTCCTATGTTTTACCTAAATATACAGTCTATGTCAGTGATGGCGAACCTTTTTGAGCCTGAGTGCCCAAACAGCGACACAAAACTAACTTAATTTTTTTAAAGTGCCAACACAGAATTAAACCTACCAGCGGCTCTGTAGAGAGGATGGGACTGATCATCCCTCTGAATGAGCCCTAAGGGACCAAAAATTTACAATTCTGCCAGATTAAGAATGCAGGGATCAGGAGTGCGTTACGCTCAGAATGCACTGTGCAACATTCACTGTGTGCAACAACATTTACCTGACACCTATACTGACCTACCTGACACATACACTGTCCTACCTGACCCATACACTGACCTACCTGACCCCTACACTGACCTACCTGACCCCTAGTTTGACCTACCTGACCCATACATTGACCTACCTGACCCATACACTGACCTACCTGACCCATACACTGACCTACCTGACCCATACACTGACCTTCCTGACACATACACTGACCTACCTGACCCATACACTGACCTATCTGATACATACTTCCAGCACTACTCATCCCCCCCCCCCCCCCCCACACAGTACAATGTAGATTGGAGGATTCATCATCTTCCATACCTCTCCATGTCCTCATCATTCAGCTCTCCCCAGCACTGAGCGGGCAGTATTGCAGGAGTCCCAGCCATCCAGCCGCTGCTTGGTATCCCCACCACCAGGAGGTCAGCTAGCAGCCGCTGAACCTGTCCCATGGTTATGATCTTCCCTGAGCACCGCCCCCCCTCCGCTGTTCCACAGGTGGCAGTGCCAGAGGGACAGGTTGGACCAAAGTAGTCCTGGGGTAGGGCAAGCTGGAAAAGGGAGCCGCAGAGAGGAATGCCTGAATGCCTCACCGGAGGTGTAGGGGTCTGGGGGAGGCAATAATCTGCTGCACAGACCCTCGGGACAGTAGAGAAATAACTTTACACCCCCTTAAATGTCGCACCTGGGGCGAGATGACTGGCTGTCCACCCCCCATGCTACGCCACTGGCTCCAAGTTCTCGGCCAACCCCAGGCCTTGGGGCTCAGGACTAATGATTCTGAACGGGAAATACGAAACCCTTGGCTTTTTGGGGGCCCACTCTGGGCTATAGCCCGTGTCAGCCCCCCCCCCCCCCCCGCCGATGCCACTGGCACTGATGCAAGGCTGGGAGCCAGTTTCTCTGCCTGCTACGCCAGTGCAAGTGACTGCCTGGCTGGGGGAATCCCACCCCCATCCTGGCTGTGCTGGCTCCGTAAGCTTGTGTGCCCAAAGAGAGGGCTGTGCCATAGGTTCGCCATCACTGGTCTATGTGGACCATCCACACAGTGTATTGACCATATGTTTTAGCCCATAAAGTCACACTTTTGAATTTACATTTACATAATAATATAAAAATATACGTATAATAATTTTGCTCATACTTATTTTCAAAGGACAAGCTGCGCGGTGTGCTGTACTTTTTTCAGAAAATATTTCACCTTATGTCTAGTCATTTACCTGACGTTTTTTAATTCATTTTCATATGCAAAATTGATATTATTGTCTAAAATATGTTAACATATTTAGCCCAGGGTGAAGCATTTTATGGTCATATAAAACTATACAAAATCTATTGCTTAATAGGGCAACTTTTTTCTTTTTGAATATTTTGGTATTCGAATAGATTGCATTTTTCAAATGAGCTTCAGGAAATGTTCAAAACAAACCATTTATTTAATTGGATTTTAATGAACTGTCCTTATTGTAGGTCTCATTATCATTGGTAACAATTCCAAATCACTTTTCATTTAACAAGAGTTAAAACGCATCTAAACCCAAGAACAGAAAAATATGAATGTATTGCAGCTTACCTTTCCTTAGATATGGTGGCTGCATTTGTTTCTTTTCTTTTACACGTTTTTACTTTATTATTTTTACCTGGAGATTCTGGCAGTAACACACTTCCTGTGCTAGGTGACAACCAGATTATATCTAGAAGGAGCAGGAGCACTGTTGCCACCCTACGAAGGAAGTGTGTTAGGACTATATAAAACCTCACCTCCTCCATAATAAAGTTATGTTTTGTAGTCAACGTACATAGTTGGGAACAATGCTAACCGATAACTGTTGGCACAGTTCCTAGGCTTAAAAGACAAAACCAAAGAAAATTCCCAGCTCAACTCACCAACCAGTCTGCTTACCAACCAAATTAAAGCGGTTGTATGCCCTTACCAAAATAAACTGTAAGGCAAAGGCATAATGAGTTAATATGCATCGCAAGGGGAGGGGATGCGCTGGACATCTAATCTTACAGATACAACTGGTCCTTTTGAGGACAATCATAATGCTGATGCGGCCCATGATGAAATTTAGTTTAAAACCCCTGTCTTAGAACAAAACACCCGTTCCACCTCCCGGTCACCGCTGAGGGAGCTGACATGTTCCCTAGGCGTTTCTCCCGGGCTTGTGGCTCCACCACTGTGAGTATCCGGAGCCGCAATGGCGTCACTCCCGCACATGCACGGGGGTCCTCCGTTCCGGCAAGCAGCTCTGAATTATCGGCACGATCCGCCAGACCTTCAGAGCGCATGCGCCACTGACTTCAGCGGCTGTATGCAGGGCGAATATCTCCTAAACTGTGCAAGCCTTATTACACATTTACCTGTAGGTAGAAATCACAAAGCGGAGGATACAACCACTTTAACCTGTCCAACAGTCTGCGTTAAAAACAGGGGTTTAGACCTCTTCATGGCACTCTGTGTATTGCTTGCAGCCCTAACACTGAGCAACTCCACAGTGGAAGCACATGCATTCTAATGGATAGTATAAGATGTCGGGGTGATTCAACTCAAGTGGTGTATGCGTTTTCAGGAACACCGGTCAGTCCAGACTGTATTTTTAAGGGCATGGCAGCCCATTTTTATTCAAAAATAAACAGCAGATTCCCTCGCAGGGGTATTCAGCATTACACTCCTGCTTCAGAACAAACAGCATCCATCCTTCTTGGCTAAAAACGCAGCACTCCTGCTCAGGCCTTACACCTTAGGCCTTGGTCTGTCTCCCCCAGACTTGACGCTCAGCACTAAGGATGGGCCCGGTGTTCGATTCGAACCCATGTTCGAATCGAGCACCGGGCGTTCGCTCGCTCGGCGAGCCCAGAACTATTGGGGCCGCTCGCATCAAATTCGTGTGATGCGAGCGGCCCCGCAATGCATTGCGGCCCGTGCAGTGCAATGCTGGCTGATGATTGGCCAAGCATGCACTGTGACCCCGCATGCTTGGCCAATCACAGCGCCGGCAGTGAGGAGAGCCATAATTGGCTACAGGCAGTAGCCAATTATAGCTCAGGGGCTTTAGTACACGCCCCACGGTATAAGAGGCCGCCGCGGCGGCGGCCTCGCATATTCTGTTTCAGTCAGTCTGTTTCAGTCAGTGTCAGCGTGTCAGTGTGCTGCTGACAATATGTGCTCTATTTCTGGGGATATGTGTGTGCGTGCTGTTAGAACAGCATTGCAGTATCACATCTGGGGGGTGTCTATAGGTGGCCTGTGAAGGGGGGCAGGTTTCCTGTGCTTAGAACTTTCCCTGCAAAAAAGTGTAATTTTTGCAGGAAAAAAGCTATTTAAAAGCACTCGCGGCTAATGAATTGATGGCTCCTGTAACACAGAGCTGTCATTCATTAATAAAAAACAAAAAAAAAAAAAAGCGTGGGGGTCCCCCCAAATTCAATAACCAGGCCCTTCAGGTCTGGGATGGATATTAAGGGGAACCCCAGCCAAAAAAAAAAAAAAAAAAAAAACGGCGTAGGGTCCCCCTCAAATTCCATACCAGACCCTTGAGGTCTGGTATGGATTTTAAGGGGAACCCTAGCCCAAAAAAATGGCGTGGGGTCCCCCTCAAAATCCATACCAGACCCTTATCCGAGCACGCAACCTGGCAGGCCGCAGGAAAAGAGGGGGGGACGAGAGCGGCCCCCCCCTCCCACCTGAACCGTACCAGGCCACATGCCCTCAACATTGGGAGGATGCTTTGGGGGTCTAAGACCCCCAAAGCACCTTGTCCCCATGTTGATGAGGACAAGGGCCTCTTCCCCACAACCGTGCCCGGTGGTTGTGGGGGTCTGCGGGCGGGGGGCTTATCGGAATCTGGAAGCCCCCTTTAACAAGGGGACCCCCAGATCCCACACCCCCCCTGTGTGAAATGGTAAGGGGGTACAAAAGTACCCCTACCATTTCACCAAAAAAGTGGCAAAAATGGTAAAAATGACAGGGGACAGTCTTTGACAATTCCTTTATTAAAATCTTCTTTCTTCTTTCTTCATCCTTCGGTTTCTTCATCTTCTCCTTCCGTCATCTTCTTCCATCTTCTTCCATTTTCTTCTTCCTCCGATCCGCTTCTTCTTGCGCTGGTCTTCTCGTCCTTCTCGTCCGGCATCTTCTTCCGTCGGCGTCGGTGTCTCTGTCTCTTCTTGGGCCGCTCCGCGCAATGGGAGGCTCCCGCTGTGTGAGGCTCCGCTCCGTCTGACAGGTCTTTTATAATGGAGGGCACCTGGTGACCCCGCCCCCTCTGACGCACGGGGACGTCATGGGGAATTCCCTATGGCTTTCCCCATGACGTCAGATGCCCTCCGTTATAAAAGACCTGTCAGACGGAGCGGAGCCTCACACAGCGGGAGCCTCCCATTGCGCGGAGTGGCCCAAGAAGAGACAGAGACGCCGACGGAAGAAGATGCCGGACGAGAAGGACGAGAAGACCAGCGCAAGAAGAAGCGGATCGGAGGAAGAAGAAAATGGAAGAAGAAGATGGAAGAAGATGACGGAAGGAGAAGATGAAGAAACCGAAGGATGAAGAAAGAAGAAAGAAGATTTTAATAAAGGAATTGTCAAAGACTGTCTCCTGTCATTTTTACCATTTTTGCCACTTTTTTGGTGAAATGGTAGGGGTACTTTTGTACCCCCTTACCATTTCACACAGGGGGGGGCCGGGATCTGGGGGTCCCCTTGTTAAAGGGGGCTTCCAGATTCCGATAAGCCCCCCGCCCGCAGACCCCCACAACCACCGGGCACGGTTGTGGGGAAGAGGCCCTTGTCCTCATCAACATGGGGACAAGGTGCTTTGGGGGTCTTAGACCCCCAAAGCATCCTCCCAATGTTGAGGGCATGTGGCCTGGTACGGTTCAGGTGGGAGGGGGGGCCGCTCTCGTCCCCCCTCTTTTCCTGCGGCCTGCCAGGTTGCGTGCTCGGATAAGGGTCTGGTATGGATTTTGAGGGGGACCCCACGCCATTTTTTTTGGCTAGGGTTCCCCTTAAAATCCATACCAGACCTCAAGGGTCTGGTATGGATTTTGAGGGGGACCCTACGCCATTTTTTTTTTTGGCTGGGGTTCCCCTTAATATCCATCCCAGACCTGAAGGGCCTGGTTATTGAATTTGGGGGGACCCCTACGCTTTTTTTTTTTTTTTCATTTTTTTTATTTTTTATCAATTACTTTTTTTTTATGAATGAGTTTCAATGAATGACTGTTCTCTGTATTACGGGAGCCGTCAATACACATTAGCCGCGAGTGATTTTAAATAGCTTTTTTACTTTCAAAAATGACACTTTGCGCAGAGACAGTTCTAAACACGGGAAACATGCGCCCCTTCACAGGCATACTATAGACACCCCCCAGGTACGAAATTTAAAGGAATATTACACTTTTATTGTTTCAATTTAAGCATTATTAAAATCACTGCTCCTGAAAAAAAAAAACGGCCGTTTTTAAAAAAAAAATTTGCATTGATACATGTCCCCTGGGGCAGGACCCAGGTCCCCAAACACTTTTTATGACATTAACATGCATATTAGCCTTTAAAATTAGCACTTTTAATTTCGAACGTTCGCATCCATTATAACTAATAGGGTTCTAAAGCTCGCACGGACTTTAGGTCCGTTCGCGGGTTCTGGTGCGAGCCGAACGGGGGGGTGTTCGGCTCATCCCTACTCAGCACCTCTGTGCTTGCAGCTTTGTACTGCACTGGCTCCCTCCTGACTCCTAGGCCAGAACTCCTGTCTGCCGGGTGGAGCTGTCTCCAAGGATGAGCACTGACCTTTATTCCTGGGATGTTTATGAACCCAGCCCACAGGTGTGTAATTAGCATTCCTGCCAAAAATCAGGCATACACTGTTCATATGCACCTGTGACACGGGGTCGCATCTCCACAATAGATATGGGGCAGGTGGTCCTGGAGGTAGCCCAGTCCTCCTTAAAGACACAGGGGTCACACTGGACACCCAGCACATAGCACAATGGCAGCAAAGGTGCCCAGTGTGTCCCCTGACCAAATTTACACTAGTAACAAAGAGCTGACCCCTGCCAACACCTATAACTGGCCTTCACAACAAGGAGCACATGAAAGGGCAAGCACATGAAAGACAAAACCAGAGAAAATTTCCAGCTCAACTCACCAACCAGTTTGCTTACCAACCAATTTAACCTGTCCAACAGTCTGCGTTAAAAACAGGGGTTTAGTTAGCAAAAATTTGCAAACGCATGCGTAAGCTGCAAGGACTCTTCACGGCACCCTGTGTATTGCTTGCAGTTCTAACACTACTGAATTTATGAGCGTCTTCACAGTGGAAGTGCATGCATTCTAATGGATAGATATGGGGCAGGTGGGCCTGGAGGTAGCCCAGTCCTCCTCCTAAGGGCACAGGGGGCACACTGGACACCCAGCACATGTGCTTGCATATGTGTGCTAACTAAACCCCTGTTTTTAACACAGACTGTTGGACAGGTTAATTTGGTTGGTAAGCAGACTGGTTGGTGAGTTTAGCTGGGAATTTTTTCTGATTTTGTATTTTATGCGTTTGCCCTTCCATGTGCTCCTTGCTGTGAAGGCCCATTATAGGTGGGGGCAGGGGCCATCTCTTTGTTACAGTTCCTAGGCTGCTAGGTACATTTAGTTGGCTCCACTGTAGTGAATGGAGTGGTTGTTGATTGTGTTGGTTTAATCAGGATTACTGAGCTGAGAGTTTGATTGCTTCCCCCTGCCTCTGAAAGAAGTTTCCAGAGCATAGGAGATTCAAATAATCAGTTGAAAATCATGCACCAGCCAATCCTTAAAAGGAGGCATCCAGAAAGGCATACCTCACAAATTTTTGAGATGGGAACGAGGGGCACCTATTAGCGAATGTATGTAGGCATAGGACACGCCCCCTTAAAGGATAATTATACAAAAAAAGATTAGTTAAATCCACAATGTTTTTTTTTACCACTACTATTCCTTTATACTGACTTTTGAAATCGACAAATGCAGCAATGTAAAAACTGGATGAAAGGTTTAGCACTGGGAAACACTTTTTTAAAGATAAATAGTGCATTTTATATACAACTATATCGATCAGACCAAAATGAGAGACGAACAAGGAGGAAAGAGGGACAAAGGGACTTTGTTCTAAATCAGGCACAGTCCCTCTAAATCAGTGACAGTTGGGAGCTATGAGAAATAGGCTGGGGAGGTGAAACATAGGCAGGAGGCCTGAACAGGAGGATCTTTCCATATCAGGGAGGGTTCCAGTTTTCCGGGGGGGGGGGGGGGCTGGTGCCCCTGGGATAGAGCCATGGAGACAACAAGCTGCAGTCTAGGCCTCAGTGGCTGCTGGGCTATGGGCCTGGGGAAGGTTGTCTGAAGATTACACTTGGTGGAGGGCACTGCACTGAAGTTCTGGGTCTGGACCCTAGGTCTAGGTCCTGAGGATCCTAAGGAGTCCTTAGGATCTACTTGCAGATACTCTGTGGTAGACAGCTCCTGTGAGTAAAGACCTCATTGGGACTAATAGTGGAGTCCTATAAGGGAACTGAACAGCTATAAGATGCAGGAAAGAAATTTGCTTGATTCCCCCATCAACGCAGGTAGTGTTGATGGGGAAATGCGTCCTGCTGGGCCATTGCCTTCTCCCGGCGAGAGGGGCAGGGCAGTATAGCAAGTATAGCAGCCGCTTGCAATAATCACAAGTGAATCTTGCAGGCTGGTTGAACCCAAGTTGATCGATCAACTTGGTACATTCAGCCTGCCCATTAATGGTTTGAGGCTGGGTTCACACCATCGTCACATGCGGCTCCCAGCAGGGGTCCGGTGCGTCCTGGTTCACCGTTTCAGGTCCGCATCCAATTTTCAATGGTGTGAACCCACCCTAAATCTCGGCTGGTTTCTGCTGAACCAGCTGACATTCAAACCGTGTATGGCCGGTCTAAGTGCCATTTGTGGACTGCTGCTGTGGGATCATAGACATACTAGCCATTCCCTGCCACCTTCAGAAAGCTGCTATTGAAAGTTTTGAGAGAAGCTTGTCCTCCTATTGCTGTTACTGGTCATTTTGAAGTATCCTGTGACCCTAAACTCCTTCTCCTGTTAAAGTTCTTCAGCAATAAATACTAAAAAGAGATCCCACATACTGAACCTGTATTGTCAGAGAGCTTAGGACTGTGCTTATATGTCTGGCAGCCTCTGTACTACTTTGCAAGAACCTGTCTATTTCCAGCCATCCCCTCAGGGATAAGTTCTACAATTGCAAGGGAAAACCTTTGATTAAAGTTGAGAATTGCAGCCTGAGAATTTTTTTTATTTACCCTGCCCATAAAAAAAAAAAAAAAGTCAGAGTTGGACTTTTGCAATAATACCATAAAATATGTCCTCACTGGAAATACAATTATTATTTTTTTTTTGTTCTGAGAAAGCATGGGCAGCCTGAACAAGACTAGAACATCCTGGTGATATGTTACTGAACAACTGCACATCTTAGAAACAAAAAGGCCAATGTACTACTCACTGACATTCCCAGAATAGGAAGTTTCTACACTCGCTCCATGTCCATGCCATGACACCGAAACATTTTGCACTTGCTACAACATCAAGTAAAATTAGTGTGCATGGAGCCTATAGAGATTGGAGCGAAAAGCAGGGGGCAGGATTTTGCAGTCTGTGCCCTTTATACAGTATATTTATAAAATGCTGTCCAAAATGTTAAATGTTCCAAGATGGATAACTTCAGTACAAAAATCAATAGTTACCCCCCCCCCCCCCCCCTTTTTACACATCAATGCTAGATAACAACCAAGTGTAAACCCATCCATTTAGGAACATTTGTTATGTTTTTTGTATTTTAATGTTTGCATTTATTATTTGATTTAATTTATTTAGTTGCAAAATCAATCATAGTATCTAATAACAATAATAGATATCCCTATTAAAAAAGTTGTACCAACATCCTCATATTATACTTATGTTGAAAAAAAAAAAATGAAAAAAAATGGGTATTTAAGGGTACAATGCAACAAATCTTCTAAAAATGCATAATTTATTAAAAAAAAAAAAAATCTTTTAAAAAACAGTACTTCATATACTGTAAAGTTATTATGATTGATTTTGAAAAGAAGAAATAAAAAAAGCAAAATCAAATAATAAATACAAAAATTAATATACAAAACGTATATTCATTTTGGTATTCATTTTGATTTAGCTTTTTTTATTTCTTCTTCTTTTTTTTTTTTTTTTCAAAATCAATCACAATAACTTTTTATTTTATTATCAATAAAGCCAGTTATTTTAATACAACTCACAACTGGACTTTTACAATGTACAGTAATACCCAGCAACTTTTCACAGTATCAGTGGTGCAATTAATCATTAATAATAACTGGTACTAGTTGTATACAAGTTTTATAAGTGGCTCTATAATTTTAGGCTGTATCGATGCTATAAACCATTCGTTTATGACACTGGGGCATATTTATCCCCAGGCTTATAAACAAATCCTCTGTATGTCTGCTCACAGCTCTAAAGCGGGGAATAATTTCTCTTTTTTCTTGTGTTGAAGTGATGATGTGTATAAACCTTCTGTTTTAAAGCAAAGCTTGTAAATGCACAGCACTGTGCAAAAGTTTTAGGCCGGTGTGAAGAAATGGACAAACCCTAAACGTGTTGCGCTGTCAAATGATGATGAAAATAGATTCAAATATAATGCATTAACATATGTAAAATATAGTAAATAGCACCAAATTATCAATAAATACATAAAAGATATAATTCATGAAAAATCCAACCTCATATGGGGCTAAATAAATAAATAAAAAGTCCACATATTCATAAAGAAAAAGTTCAAAGTGCAAGAAAGTTCATATGTGAAAAAAATGTTTTTGAATAAATAAAAAGCAACCTAGGTGTTTAATTTCATCCGCAATCTTCACCACTGTGCACACCACCGAGAAAGATATTAAGGATGCTTACCAGATAGACCTCTGATTACAGGATATCTAACATTGCTTTGGGGGAGGAAACCCACAATGGATTGATGGATGGCTTCCTCCAATCCCACAATCAGCCAGCAAGATTAAAAGGGTAGATATACACAGACCAAGCCTCCGCTAATACCACTATTGCTGTCATCCAGAGCTGCATCAGACCGACACATCCCCGGGGTCAGTCACACCAAAGACTCACATGTAAGAGGAAGGGAAACGCTCATGGTGGTCATCAGTTTATTGGAAAAAAAAAAACAAATATCTACTCACATAAACAGGAATAACATCAGCATTTCTCTGAGATCGCTTTCAGGGCCCCAATGGCCGTGATTATGTTACCGCTATCGCTCCTCCCTACGCGTGTTGTCCAAAAGGATGTCGTCACTGGGGCAACAGAGATAGCAGTGGTATTCTACATGGAGGATTATAAAAGCTCAACACATAATACTATAGGGTGCTTTCACCTGCCAAGGATCAGACGCATTACAGAATATTGGCCGCAATGTTATTAAGATCAAACAGTACATTACATAGAAAAACGGCCTTAAAGCAAAGCTTAAACAAAAATGACCAATCTTGTATCTTCTGCAACACAAGAGTAAAAAAAGGTATGAGATTATTAAAAATTATATAAAAAATAATAAAGAAATGAGGTGTGAAGAAATGCTGTAAAGTAAGAATGCTTTCAGAAATGTATATTTTAATAGTTTATTTTTAAATGCTAAGTGAGTGAACAGAAGAAAAATCAAAATCAATTAATATTTGCCGTGACTACCCTTTGGCTTCATACCAGTATCAATTCTTACACTTGCACAAAATCAGGGATTTTGTAGAATTAGAGTCAGGTGTATGATTAACCAATTATACCAAGCAGGTGCTAATGATCATCAATTTCATATGTAAATTGAAACACAGCCATTAACTGAAACAGAAACTTGTACTTGTATTAATATTCCATCAACTTATTTTAATATGTTGTATATATTTCTTTTGCACTTAGTGAATATACAAATGTTCCGCTAGTAAGCTCCTGATGAAATGGAATAAAGTTGAAGAAACGCGTTGAGTTTGCAGAGAAATCAATTGTACTATTTATACTGCTCAGGCATATTACTGGATATAAGCATGTATATTCTAATCAGGATGATTTAGGAATAAGGTCTATGTATTGAAAAAATATGACTTTTTAATTGAAAATGTTTGTTCTTGATTTAAAAAAAAAAATATTTTGTAATAAACTTTATAATTTTTAATTATATTCCGATTTGTGCCTTTAAAATCCCACCTTATCTATGTGTTTTCTGAAACCCCTCTTTTTTTTTTTAAACAAAAATTTTAATTAGGAATGCGACACTCATTCACGGCACATAAAGGCCAACTAAACAAGCTGTGTAGGAGGTTTAAAAATGGATGAGGAACAGTCAAATTCTGCTACTAAATTCTGCTACTAAGGTCAGGTTGTGGAAAACAGTTTCATGTCACAGGTCACATACCATGGCAAGACTGAGCAGAGCAACAAGACAACAAGAAGGTAGTTATACTGCATCAGCAAGGTCTCTCCACGGCAATGATTGAAGCAGACTGGGGTGTCAAGAAGTGCTTTTAAACCACATGCTGACCAGCGTACGATGATGTACACCGGCACAATGGCACGGCTGGGCAAATGGGCGTACAGGTACGTCCCTTTTAAATCATTCATTCATTAATTTAGCATTGTGGGCGTGCCATGACCATGCCTGCGGGTCCCGTGAACTTGATGTCCGCCGGGGGCCTGCGATTGTGTTCTGCCTAGTGATATGACATAAATCTACTGCTCCCTGTCATTGGGAGCAGTGATAGCTGTCATGTCAGTGGTAGCTCACCCACCCCCCCACAGTTAGAATCACTCCCTAGGACACACTTAACCCCTTGATCGCCCCTAGTGTTTAACCCCTTGCCTGCCAGTGTCATTTACACAGTAATCAGTGCATTTTTATAGCAATGATCGCTGTATAAATGACAATGGTCCCAAAATTTAGTCAAAAGTGTCCGATGTGTCCGCCATAATGTCGCAGTCATGATAAAAATCGCAGACCACCGCCATTACTAATAAAAAAAATAATAATAAAAATGCCATAAATCTATCCCCTAGTTTTAGACGCTATAACTTTTGCGCAAACCAATCAATATATGCTTATTGGGTTTTTTTTTTTTACCAAAAATATGTGGAATACATATCGGCCTAAACTGAGAAAGAAATTCGTTTTATATATTATTTGGGGATATTTATTATAGCAAAAAGTAAAAAAATATTGCTTTTTTTTTCAAAATTGTCGCACTTTTTTGTTTATAGCGTAAAAAATAAAAACCGCAGAGGTGATCAAATACCACCAAAAGAAAGCTCTATTTGTGGGAAAAAAAGGACGTCAATTTTGTTTGGGTGTAATTATTATTATTATTATTACAGGATTTATATAGCACCAACAGTTTACGCAGCGCTTTACAATATAAAAGGGAGACAATACAGTTATAATACAATAAAACCCCAGGGACAATGGAAGAAAATACTGGAACTAAGCCCGGCGATATCAGTCTCGCCCGCACAGAGGTTCTCTCATCTTATGTTATTGAATAGAGCGTACTATACTCCAAGGAGATTATGGAAGTTTGGTAAAAGACCCAATGATAGTTGCCCCAGGTGCCGGGGGTCGGGGGATCTTCTCCACATGTTGTGGAGATGCCCCAAACTCTTTCGATACTGGGAAGGGGTGATAGAAATATTGAAGGGAATATTTAAAATTGAACTAGAAAAGGAAGTTAAGCTCTGTATTCTGGGGTATAGACAGAAGCAGGGAGAAATTAAGAGCACAACTGTGGCAATATTACGGGGCATACATCAAGCTAGGAAGATGATAATGATGAGATGGCAATCAAATGTACCACCCACAGTGAAAAACTGGATAGATACAGTAAATGAAACCCTTCCGAAGGAGAGAGTCGCTTATATAAGGAGACACAGATAGATAAAATAAGAGGAGGGTAGAGATGGGTAGGGGGGGGGAGGGAAAATAGGGGGGGGTGGTTAAATGTAGCGGAGATAAGGGGGGGCCTTGATTTATGTTTTTTTATGAAATGCCGCCTTGTTGACCGGCTCTCTCCTTTCCAGCAGAGGGTTTATAGATAGTGCTTTGTCAAGGTTTACATGTCTGTATATACAACTATTTGTAAAAATATCTTATATGTAATAAGAAATCTTTATTCTGCCTACTAGAGTAATAGGATGTAAACATTGTTTATGGATGGAAAAATAAATAAAGAATACATTTCAAAAAAATAATACAATAAAATACAAGAGGATTAAGAGGGCCCTGCTCAGAAGAGCTTACAATCTAATAGGGTGGGGGAGGTGGAATGTCGCACGACCGCGCAATTGTCAGTTAAAGCGACACAGTGCCGTATCGCAAAAAGTGCTCTGGTCAGGAAGGGGGTAAATCCTTCCAGGGCTGAAGTGGTTAAGCTCTTTTGAAGAAGCACAAAGAAACAGGCAAAGGTTGAGGATCGTAGATGCAGTCGTCAGCCAAGGAAACTTAACACAGCAGAAGAAACATACAACATGCAAACTTCCTTTCGACATCAGAAAATGTCCAGCAGTGTCATCAGAACTGTGCCTGATGGTCTGTTTTTTTTTTATTAGTGCTGCTGTATCTACACAACACTTGACAACATTTTGACAGTGGGGAATATCCGGCAAGTGTCGGGAAGGACGGGGTGGCAGAGGGGCATGTTGCTGTTTATTTTCATGAAGGTTTTTTTAAACGGCAGAAGACAATAGTGAATGGGTCCTTTTGAGTGCACTTAGATTCAGAAAAACTCAAGCAGTGACAAGTCAGTTGTGAATGGTATACGGTTTTCAACACTTATACTGAGGGCAGCACAGTGGTGTAGTGGGTAGTACTTTCACCTAGCAGTAAAAGGGTCGCTGGTTAAAGCCACAACACCTTCTGCCTGGAGTTTGCATGTTCTCCCTGTGACTGCATGGGTTTCCTCCGGGTACTCTGGTTTCCTCCCACACTCCAAAGACATGCTGGTAGGCTAATTAGATCCTGTCGATAAAATTGGCCAAATATGTTGTATGTGTTTGTAAGCGTGTCAGGACCCCACAGGGGCAAGGACCGCACTATACCACAGATGGACACCAGTGGTAAAAGCGCCCTGAGGCGATTCAGTTCGCATAGGTAGCGCTATACAAGTCATTCATTCATTCATACTGTCACTTTTGTATCTACTTAATTTCATTGACCTGCAGATAAAAAAGAGAGAACGAGAGTTTAGGGACTTTTAGGAAGCCTAGACCTGGTAAGGTCACGTATGTCCATCCCTATGGGACTTTGAATGAAATCATGACCCGGTAAGGTCAAATATTTCCATCCCTTAATATATCAAAAAGAGGGGAGCAAGGAATTTGGGACTTTATATGAAGCACATAATAGCGATTGAGTAGTTGAGCTGAACAAGGGAATTTTATTCATATAAGTAATTTGTAAACATACATATACTGTTGTTATCAAAGTAGTTGGTAAGCACAATAACAATATCCATAGTAATAGTACAGTTGTCTCAAAGTATGACGACTGGTACCAATTTTACCCATTCTGGCTTTGGTGGAACTATGGAATTTTATGACAATCGTCTACTGCCTTTTTACCTTGTATAATGGTTTACTATGTGATACCAGTCGTCATACTTTGAGACAACTGTAATATTACTATGGATATTGTTATTGTGCTTACCAACTACTTTGTATACAACAGTATATGTATGTTTACAAATTACTTATATGAATAAAATTCCCTTGTTCAGCTCAACTACTCATTCGCTATTATGTGCTTCATATAAAGTCCCAAATCCCTTGCTCCCCTCTTTTTGACCTGCAAATAAAGATCTTTGATCTGCATATCATGTCAGTTAAAGCAACCTGCCAAGTTAAAAAAAAGCAATTTTTTAATTAAAAGAGAAGTCTAGACATTTTTATAATTTTAGAATCCTACTTACCTAGGGGAATGCAGCATCAGTCCGGCTCAGAGAACACTGAGAACCGAGCGATCTAACACCGCTAATCGCTCTGTTATCAGTGCTCCCTGAGCAGAAAGCTGGTAACCGATGAAGAAAACTCTTTAACATTTACAGACCGCCCGCCGTCGTTATACGGCGGTAATTTGAAGAGGAATATCGTTGTTATGGCATCAAATAGCTACCATAACCCCTGTATCCTCTTCTTCAGCGGGTGGTCCGATTTCAGATAAAAGTGGTCTCTTCGGCGGATTTGCTGCAAGATCACTTTTATTTGCAGCGGGAGAGGGCCACCCCCCCCTCCCACCATGCTCCAGTGCCCTCCACCGCTTACCGGAGCCGTCAGTAGCGGCGGAAGCAATCGCGTCCTGTCACGTCTGTGGTATGGAGACGAGTGAGGGGAAGATGGCTCCCACCCATCTCCATACCACTGCAGGGCGGAAGCGATGTCAAAACCTCACTTCTAGGGATGAGCCGAACACCCCCCCGTTCGGTTTGCACCAGAACCCGCGAACGGACCTAAAGTGCGTGCGAGCTTTAGAACCCTATTAGTTATAATGGATGCGAACTTTCGAAATCAAAAGTGCTAATTTTAAAGGCTAATATGCATGTTAATGTCATAAAAAGTGTTTGGGGACCTGGGTCCTGCCCCAGGGGACATGTATCAATGCAAAATTTTTTTTTTAAAAACGTCCGTTTTTTCAGGAGCAGTGATTTTAATAATGCTTAAATTGAAACGAAAAAAGTGTAATATTCCTTTAAATTTCGTACCTGGGGGGTGTCTATAGTATGCATGTAAAGGGGCGCATGTTTCCAGTGCTTAGAACTGTCTCTGCAAAAAGTGTCATTTTTGCAGAAAAGAAAGCTATTTAAAATCACTCGCGGCTAATGTGAATTGACGGCTCCCGTAATACAGAGAACAGTCATTCATTGAAAGTCATTCATAAAAAAAAAAGTCATTGATAAAAAATAAAAAAAATGAAAAAAAAAAAAAAGCGTAGGGGTCCCCCCAAATTCAATAACCAGGCCCTTTAGGTCTGGGATGGATATTAAGGGGAACCCCAGCCAAAAAAAAAATGGCATAGGGTCCCCCTCAAAATCCATCCCAGACCCTTGAGGTCTGGGATGGATTTTAAGGGGAACCCTAGCCAAAAAAATGGCGTGGGGTCCCCCTCAAAATCCATACCAGACCCTTATCCGAGCACGCAACCTGGCAGGCCGCAGGAAAAGAGGGGGGGACGAGAGCGCCCCCCCCTCCCGCCTGAACCGTACCAGGCCACATGCCCTCAACATTGGCAGGATGCTTTGGGGTCCCCCCCAAAGCACCTTGTCCCCATGTTGATGAGGACAAGGGCCTCTTCCCCACAACCCTGGCCATTGGTTGTGGGGGTCTGCGGGCGGGGGGCTTATCGGAATCTGGAAGCCCCCTTTAACAAGGGGACCCCCAGATCCCGGCCCCCCCCTGTGTGAAATGGTAAGGGGGTACAAAAGTACCCCTACCATTTCACCAAAAAAGTGTCAAAAATGGTAAAAATTACAGGAGACGGTCTTTGACAATTCCTTTATTAAAATCTTCTTTCTTCATCCTTCGGTTTCTTCATCTTCTCCTTCCGTCATCTTCTTCCATCTTCTTCTTCCATTTTCTTCTTCCTCCGATCCGCTTCTTCTTGCGCTGGTCTTCTCGTCCTTCTCGTCCGGCATCTTCTTCCATGGCATCGGCATCTGTTCTTCTGTCGGGCCGCTCCTCGCAATGGGAGGCTCCCGCTGTGTGAGGCTTCGCTCCGTCTGACAGGTCTTTTATAATGGAGGGCACCTGGTGACCCCGCCCCCCTCTGACGTCATGGGGAAAGCCATAGGGAATTCCCCATGACGTCCCGGTGCGTCAGAGGGGGCGGGGTCACCAGGTGCCCTCCATTATAAAAGACCTGTCAGACGCAGCGAAGCCTCACACAGCGGGAGCCTCCCATTGCGAGGAGTGGCCCAAGAAAAGACACCGACACCGACGCCATGGAAGAAGATGCCGGACGAGAAGGACGAAGAAGCGGATCGGAGGAAGAAGAAAATGGAAGAAGAAAATGGAAGAAAATGGAAGAAGATGACGGAAGGAGAAGATGAAGAAACCGAAGGATGAAGAAAGAAGAAAGAAGATTTTAATAAAGGAATTGTCAAAGACCGTCTCCTGTAATTTTTACCATTTTTGACACTTTTTTGGTGAAATGGTAGGGGTACTTTTGTACCCCCTTACCATTTCACACAGGGGGGGGCCGGGATCTGGGGGTCCCCTTGTTAAAGGGGGCTTCCAGATTCCGATAAGCCCCCCGCCTGCAGACCCCCACAACCAATGGCCAGGGTTGTGGGGAAGAGGCCCTTGTCCTCATCAACATGGGGACAAGGTGCTTTGGGGGGGACCCCAAAGCATCCTCCCAATGTTGAGGGCATGTGGCCTGGTACGGTTCAGGCGGGAGGGGGGGCGCTCTCGTCCCCCCCTCTTTTCCTGCGGCCTGCCAGGTTGCGTGCTCGGATAAGGGTCTGGTATGGATTTTGAGGGGGACCCCACGCCATTTTTTTTGGCTAGGGTTCCCCTTAAAATCCATCCCAGACCTCAAGGGTCTGGTATGGATTTTGAGGGGGACCCTACGCCATTTTTTTTTGGCTGGGGTTCCCCTTAATATCCATCCCAGACCTGAAGGGCCTGGTTATTGAATTTGGGGGGACCCCCACGCTTTTTTTTGTTTTTTATCAATGGATGACAGTTCTCTGTGTTACAGGAGCCATCAATTCATTAGCCGCGAGTGCTTTTAAATAGCTTTTTTCCTGCAAAAATGACACTTTTTGCAGGGAAAGTTCTAAGCACAGGAAACCTGCCCCCCTTCACAGGCCACCTATAGACACCCCCCAGATGTGATACTGCAATGCTGTACTAACAGCACACACACACAAATCCCCAGAAATAAAGCACATATTGTCAGCAGTCAGCAACACACTGACACGCTGACACTGAAACACAATATGCGAGGCCGCCACCGCCGCGGCCTCTTATACCGTGGGGCGTGTACTAAAGCCCCTGAGCTATAATTGGCTACAGGCATCCTGCCTGTAGCCAATTATGGCTCTCCTCGCTGCCGGCGTTGTGATTGGCCAAGCATGCGGGGTCACAGTGCATGCTTGGCCAATCATCAGCCAGCATTGCACTGCGACTAGCGCAATGCATTGCGGGCCGCTCGCATCACACGAATTTGATGCGAGCGGCCCAAATAGTTCTGGGCTCGCCGAGCTGGCGAACGCCCGATGTTCGATTCGAACATGGGTTGAATCGAACACTGGGCCCATCCCTACTCACTTCCACCCATAGCTCTTAAAGGGAAATTTTTTTTTTTCAAATCACATTTTTTTTTTTAATTGCATTTTAGTGTAAATATGAGATCTGAGGTCTTTTTGACCTGTCATGCTTTTTTTTTTTTTTCTAGTATTGCTCTTTTTTCTATTATTAAGGGATGTTTACATTCCTTGTAATAGGAATAAAAGTGACACTTTTTTTTTTTTTTTAAAAGAACAGTGAAAAAATAAAAAATAAAAGGTAATTCACCCCGTCCCGTCGAGCTTGCGTGCAGAAGCGAACGCATACGTGAGCAGCGCCCACATATGAAAACGATGTTCTAACCACACATGTGAGATATCGCCGCGGACGTTAGAGTGAGAGCAATTATTCTAGCCCTAGACCTCCTCTGTCATTCAAAACATGCAACCTGTAGAATTTTTTTTAAATGTTGCCAATTTTTTTATTCAAAACATTTTTTTTTTCCAAAAAAAGTGCGCTTGTAAGACCGCTGCGCAAATACGCTGTGACTGAAAGTATTGCAACTAAGTAATTTTCTAGCAAAAAAAACAGTTTTTAACTTGTAAACACCAAATCTCAGAAAGAGGCTCAGTCCTTAAATGGTTAATTAATTTGTAATAGACTTTGAAATACCGTATTTATCGGTGTATAACACGCACAGGCGTATAACAACATCTCCAAGATTATGGAGAAAGCGGTAGTACAACAGATACAACGCCACCTGGACACACACAAACTCCTGGACCCGCTACAATCAGGCTTCCGCCCAGGCCATGGGACGGAAACCGCACTCCTGAAGATATGGGACGACGCCCTCGAAGCAGCAGATGACGGAGAATCATGTCGCCTGGTACTGTTGGACCTCAGTGCAGCGTTTGATACTGTGGACCACAATACTCTACTCATCCGCCTCACAGAAGTAGCAGGAATCACAGACTCAGATCTACAATGGTTCGCATCCTTCCTAGGAAATCGGTCTCAGACAGTGAAACTAGGAGCTTTCACCTCTGAAACCCGGACAATCTCCTGTGGAGTCCCTCAAGGATCACCCTTGTCGCCAGTGCTCTTCAACATCTACATCCGCCCACTCCTCAACATCATCAGAAGATCAGACCTCTGCTTCCACTCATACGCTGACGACACGCAATTATATTTTCGTATCACCGGACAAAAAGACCATCAACAGCAATTAGAAAAATGCCTCACTATGATAGACGACTGGATGACCACTAGCTCCCTCAAACTTAACGAATCGAAAACAGAACTTCTTATTCTACATGCAAATCAAAACCCCCGAACCAAGATCCCTTGGACACCGCCCACCATCTTTGGACAGACCATCGCCCATAGGACCAAGGCCAAGAGTCTCGGAGTCATTTTTGACTCAGAAATGTCAATGGATGCCCAAATAGGAGCAGTAGTCAGTGGTTCTCACCATCTCCTCCGCCTGCTACGCAGACTCATCCCCTTCATTCCAAAGGAGGACAAAGCAGTGGTAGTTGGAACAGTCATCAATTCTCGACTGGACTACGCTAACTCCCTCTACATAGGATTACCCCAATATCAACTTGCGCGCTTACAACTTATCCAAAACACGGCGGCAAGACTGATAACAGGGAAAAAACCCTGGGAATCCATCTCCCCTTCCATGAGGAACCTACATTGGCTAACCGTAAGGAATCGGGTCACATTCAAGACCCTCTGCCTCACCCACAAATGCACACATGGAAACGCTCCGCAATACCTTCTCGAGAAAATAAAACACTACACACCGAATCGCAGTCTTCGATCGGCTAATCAAAATCTCCTCCTCATTCCTAAATCCCGCTACAAATCAAAGGGGGGACGGAGATTCGCTGTCCAAGGACCACAGCTATGGAACGCTCTACCAACCGACATCCGCATGGAAGAAAACCATCAGGCCTTCAGGAAGAAACTCAAGACCTACCTCTTCTAGAAGCTCGACAACAAAACGCCAATACAGCGCCTTGAGGCGATTCAGTTCGCATTGTAGCGCTATATAATTTATTCATTCATTCATTCATTCATACCATGCTCATTCATTTTAAGAGGGAAGTTTCAGGAAAAAAACAAAAATTTTAAATGAGGAACTTTGAAGCAAAATAAGGGTCTGTGCCCATCTGCAGATTCACAAGTGCCATCAATGCAGCAGCCGCACCATTGCCATCAATGCAGCAGCCTCACCATTGCCATCAATGCATCAGCCTCATCATTGCAATCAATGGGGCAGCCTCACCATTGCCATCAATGCAGAAGCTTCACCATTGCCATCAATGCAGCAGCCTCACCATTGCCATCAATGCAGCAGCCTCACTATTGCCATCAATGCAGCAGCCTCACCATTGCCATCAATGCAGCAGCCTCACCATTGCCATCAATGCAGCAGCCTCACCATTGCCATCAATGCAGCAGCCTCACCATTGCCATCAATGCAGCAGCCTTACCATTGCCATCAATGCGGCAGCCTCACCATTGCCATCAGTGCAGTCTGATCGATGCCCATCTGCAGCCTAGAGGGGACAGGGAGGGGGGCGGGACGAGTGCCAACAGATTACATTCAGTGATAATTTCCTATGACTGACAGAACAGTGGCCCAATGGCGGCCCAGGAGACGGGACTTCCTATTACATAGGCCGCCAGGTAAACAGTAGATTCTCACTGTATGTAATCTAAAGGCGCTCGTCCCGCCCTCCTCCCTGTACCCTCGAGGCAGCTATAATTGAAGTATTGGCGTATAACACGCGCACGCTATTTGCACACGATTTTTGGGGTGAAAAAGTGCGTGTTATATGCCAATAAATATAGTACTTTGTACCAGAATCATAATTTTACTATAATTTTAAATGCAACAAATGATAGGTTAACCGATTCCCGACCGCCTCAGGCCGATATACGTCGGCAGAATGGCACGGCTGGGCAAAACCACGTACCGGTACGTGGTCCTTTAAGAGCCCAGCCGTGGGTTGCGTGCGACCCAGCCGGGAGCTCCGTGACCACGGCCGCGGGACCAGCGGACCCGATCACCGCTGGTATCCCGCGATCGGGTCACAGAGCTTAAGAACGGGGAGAGGTCTGTGTAAACAAACCTCTCCCCGCGCTTCCTACACTGCCTGTCACTAATCGGCTGTTCCCTGTCATCGGGAAAGCCGATCAGTGATGTCAGACGTCAGCCCCGCCCCTAATGTAAAAAAAAACACACTAAACTAAAACTAACCCCTCCCCACCCCCTAGTGGTTAACTCTTTCACTGCCAGTGTCATTTATACCGGAATCAATGCATTTAAATAGCATTGATTGCTGTATAAATGACAATGGTGTCAAAAATGTCCGATGTGTCCGCCATAATGTTGCAGTCACAATAAAAATCGCTGATCGCCGCCATTACTAGTAAAAAAGAAAATATTAATAAAAATGCTATAAAACTATCGCCTATTTTGTAAACGCTATAACTTTTGCGCAAACCAATCAATAATAGCTAATTGCGATTTTTTTTTTACCAAAAATATGTAGAAGAATACGTATCGGCTTAAACTGAGGAAAAAAATTTTTTTTGGGGAGATTTATTATAGCAAAAAGTAAAAAATATTGCATTTTTTTCAAAGTTGTCGCTCTATTTTAGTTTATAGCGCAAAAAATAAAAACCGCAGGGGCGATCAAATACCACCAAAAGAAAGCTCTATTTGTGGGAAAAAAAGGTGTTTGGGAGCCACGTTGCACGACCGCGCAATTGTCAGTTAAAGCGACGCAGTGCTGAAACGCAAAAAGGGGCCTGGTCCTTTGGCTGCAAATTGGTCCGGGGCTGAAGTGGTTAAATGTATTATTTTATTTACAATAACACACATCTATATATAATTTTTTTTTTTTGATTAACGCTAAAAAAGTGCGTTTATTTTTCTGTTTATGTGTGAGCGGCTGAAAAATACATGCCTGTATTGAATGCTGGGACTGATAGAAAGTGTTTTGCAGGGAATAACATCTGACACAACCTTCGATGCCCTTCTCCCATACACATATGAAACAAACAGATCTCTCATGTTTTCTGGCAAAAAGATATAGAGAGCTTAAAGTTCCTTAGCTTAACACATTGCAACAAGAATGTCTGGTATTTGTTTAAACAGCAGCTTTTAAATCTGTCACTGCTGGAAGATGGAATATTTCATGCAATAAAACATTGAGTTTTGGCACTAATCCAAAAATCAAAAAGTGTCGGAAAGTCTGTTATCTCCCTTTAATATGTATACAACATGTAGACCGAGCGATAGAATGTTCTATATTGTCCAGTGTGCATCCGTGGGATATATGTCATCGACTTCAGCGCTGCAAGCCTGTGCCCCAGGACATTAAACCCGCTATCCAATTTACTTGGTCACTCACACAACACAAATATTTGGAGTGCTTTTAGCCTATAAGGTCGCTCTGCGGTTTAAACATATTTCTCACGCTATAGAATATTGTAAAGGTTCAGCCCACATCCGTTTTTCTGACCTCTTGTGAAACGAGTTTTAAAAAAGAAGCTTGTATTTATTTACATAGCCTGAGCGCTTTTCTTCTTTTTTTTTTTCTAATGGGGAAGCCTTTAGGATTTTTGTGTGTTTTCCTTCATTATCCTTACTTTTGAGGATTAAAGTCAACAAAACACTTTCCGGCATGCATGTGAAAATAAATATAGGCATTTAAGATGAATATAGATATGGTTTGGAGCTTATTATTATCTTCTCCTTAGCATGCTTTCCACCAATAGGGATGAGCAAAATAAGGATATTTTGTTTCACCAAAGTTTAATTGAGATCCAGGATGTTTAGCCAAAATTTTGCCCAAATACACTATATTACCAAAAGTATTGGGGCGACTGCCTTTACACACGCATGAACTTTAATGGCATCCCATTCTTAGTCCATAGGGTTTAATATTGAGTTGGCCCATCCTTTGCAGCAATAACAGCTTCACCTCTACTGGGAAGGCTGTCCACAAGGTTAGGAGTGTGTCAATTGGAATATTTGACCATTCTTCAAGAAGGACATTTGTGAGGTCAGGCGGACGAAAAGGCCTGGCTCGCAGTCTCCGCTCTAATTCATCCCAAAGGTGTTCTATCAAGTTGAGGCCAGGACTCTGTGCAGGAGAGTCAAGTTCCTCCACCCCAAACTCGCTCATCCATGTCTTTATGGACCTTGCGTTGTGCACTGGTGCGCAGTCATGTTGGAACAGGAAGGGGCCATCCCCAAACTGTTCCCACAAAGTTGGGAGCATGAAATTGTCCAAAATGTCTTGGTATGCTGACGCCTTAAAGTAGAACTATGGTCAAAATATGGTCTTTATCGACCTTGCGTTGTGCACTGGTACGCAGTCATGTTGGAACAGGAAGGGGGCTTTCCCATACTGTACCCACAAAGTTGGGAGCATGAAATTATCCAAAATGTCTTGGTATGCTGACACCTTAAAGCGGGATTCCACCCTAAAGTGGAACTTCCGCTTTTTGGAACCCTCCCCCCCTCCGGTGTCACATTTGGCACCTTTCAGGGGGGAGGGGGGTGCAGATACCTGTCTAAGACAGGTATCTGCACCCACTTCGGGGCATAAACTCCCACGGGAGTTTACGCCACTTCCTGTCCCGGCGCGCTGTCTGCCGGGACACACACGTGTCCCAGCAGACAGCGCTGACGATTCTCATTGCGCTGCGCGACTCGCGCATACGCAGTAGGGAACCGGGAAGTGAAGCCACTTCCTGATTCCCTCACCGAGAATGGCGCCGGCAGCAGCAGAGAGCCGATCGATTGATCAGCCTCTGCTGCCGACATCGCAGGAACCTGTGACAGGTAAGTGTCCATTTATTAAAAATCAGCAGCTGCAGTATTTGTAGCTGCTGGCTTTTAAAAAAAAAATTCAGGTACTGTCCCGCTTTAAGAGATCCCTTCACTGGAACTAAGGAGCCAAGCCCAGCCCCTGAAAAACAACCTCACACCATAATCTCTCCTCCACTAAATGATTTGGACCAGTGCACAAAGCAAGGTCCATAAAGACATGGATGAGTGAGTTTGGGGTGGAGGAACTTGACTGGCCTCAATCCAATAGAACATCTTTGGGATGAATTAGAGCCGAGACTGCGAGCCAGGCTTTCTCGTCCAACATCAGTGCCTGACCTCACAAATGCGCTTCTGGAAGAATAGTCAAGCATTCCCATTGACACACTCCTAAACCTTGTGGACAGCCTTCCCAAAAGAGTTGAAGCTGTTATAGCTGCAAAGGGTGGGCCAACTCAATATTGAACCCTACGGACTAAGACTGGGATGTCATTAAAGTTCATGTGAGTATAAAGCAGGCGTCCCACATTTTTGGGTAATATAGTGTATATTTGAGTCTAAGAAGAAAATTACATATTTTTTTTTAATGTTTTCTTTAACCACTTGTAGACACTGGACGTCCTTCACATGTCCAAAAAAACTTAATGAAAGTAAACAGAAGCAGGCCCCTCTGCCCTCCCCCTTCCCTGCACTTACTGGATGGCGTCAGAATTTACATGGGTGGTAAGGACTGAGATCATATGGTCCCCCATAAGCCGAGTGCCCCTCTCTGTTCCAAAGGAGTGGTGAGGCAGAGAAGGAGATTAGATAGGCGAGTATACCTTGCAGGAGGGGTGGGCTAAGACATTGTGATTGTTCACTGAAATAGTAGAGTCTCTTTAACTTGTTGCCACCCACGTAATACATATGTGCAGCAGAGAGATCAAAGACATCCCTCGGTCTCTAGTAATGATCTGGTGCTAGCGGGACTGGCTCCAAATCATGTGACCACTGTGGCAGCCAATCACAGTGGTCATGTGATAGGGCAGATCTTCTCTCCCCCCAGGCGCAATAGCCCAGTTAGAAATGAACAAACAGAATGGGAACCAATTTGAAATATAGGTACAAATTAGTACTGCTATATACTTATCCACTCACTCCTAATAAGAGTGGGGCTCAGTGGCAAGACCAGCATATAAAGATAATAGAACTATACCAATAATAGGGTGTACAGTTCAAAGTAACACATAGTAAAGCCACAGGAAAATAGTATCTCAATAATGCAAAACCAATAATCAAAAAAGTACAAAAGATTATTATTGAACAATTAAAGAAAAAAAAATATATAAACAGATCCTCCACCATCCTCCATCTAAAAGACAAAGTTGTCTATAAAAACTAACACCATCCATGCATCCACATTAACATATGACATATGAAAATTAATACAATATTCAATTGGGTATAGTGGCACCCAGTGTTTAATTTTGGCAGAAAATTTTGATTTAGTTTTAGTCTTAGGACTAAAATGGCATTTTAGTTTTAGTCCCATTTTAGTCTTCTGCAATTGTTTTAGTTTTAGTCGTTTTTAGTCGACTAAATCTCCATTATATTTTAGTCGACTAAAATGCCCTACTTTTTAGTCGACTAAAATCTCCAGTACATAGTCGACTAAAACTCATGTTAGTCATCTAAAATCGAATGGGTGTAATTAAATTCTAATGCATTAGTTAACATTTCTCTACAATTTCCAAACTCAGGATATACTGCTGGAGTGAGAAATCTAATATGTTATTGTTTATGGTATTGAGGTATGAACATGCACTACAGACCAGTCAAATTTCAATTTAGTCTTATGTGGTCGGAAATTCTTAGATTTTTTCAGACAGATTTTGTCCGACACTGGTGTTGCATACACACGGTCGGACAAAGTTGTCGGAAAATCCGATCATTCTGAAGGTGGTGACGTTTGTTGCGTACGACGGAACTACGTAGAGGCTATTAGCCAATAGCTTTGGTCTCATAATTTGATCTGAGCATGCGTGGCACTTTGTCGGTCGGAATTCGCTACACGCGATCGGATTTTGTTGTCGGAAAATTTGAGAGCAGGATCTCAAATTTTTTCCGTTGGAAATTCCAATGGAAAAGTCCGATGGAGCCCACACACGGGAGGATTTTCCGACAACATGGTCCGATCGGACATTCTTCGTCGGAATTTCCGACCGTGTGTACGGGGCCTTAGTCTTTTGACTAAAATGCCATTTTAGTTTTTGTCGTATTTTAGTCATCTCAATTGTTTTAGTTTTAGTCGACTAAAATAGTATTCATTTAGTCAACTAAAATTGTTTAGTCGTTTTAGTCGACTAAATTAACACTGGTGGCACCACTAAAAACAGGATAGTCTGTCAAATCTGGTATTAGAGTAGCAGATGCTGCAGTAACTCAGAAATCCGGAGGACTTTTTGTATATACAGACATTTGGGTGTGTAGGCGACAATGTTAACCCTTAAATAGGGGGTCAGATCAACAGCAGAACCTCCACAAACAAATTTTGGCAGTGCACAAACAGCAACAAATAAAAAGATTAAAACAAAAGGAAAAAGAAAAAGGAAAAAAAAAAACACACACACATTGTGTGTAATAACACATTACAAGGAAAAGATATTAATGACATGTCACAGATGTGAATTATACCACAGGGACATGTACAAGCTAATTCAAAGCACCACATATAGAGAGACTGTATTCAGTCCAAAAAAAAACTGTAAATTCAGCTCTATTGAGTCCCTTTGGCATCAAAGCATTCAACTTATAAATCCAGAATTTTTCCCTTTTAAAGCGGAGCTCCATCCTAAAGTGGAACTTCCGCTCATCATCTAAGACAGGTATCTGCACCCGCTTCCGGGCATAGATAGCCGCAGAATCTGCGGGTATTTATGCCACTTCCTGTTATTCCCCGCTGTCTGCTGGGAAACACACGGATCCCAGAGACAGCAGGGAGCGTCCTTATTGTACAGCGTGACTTACGCATGCGCAGTAGGGAACCGGGAAGTAAAGCCGCAAGGCTTCACTTCCTGATTCCCATACCGAAGATGGCGACAGATCGGCTTTCGGGTGCCGACATCGCGGGCGCGCTGGACGGGTAAGTGTCCATATTTTAAAAGCCAGCAGCTGCAGTATTTGTAGCTGCTGACTTTTAAAAAAAAAATTTCGCCGGACTCCCTCTTTAAGGAGCACTTTGTCAAAATCCCCCCGTCTTTTGCGAAGTTTTAAAGCATAAATCCCCTTAACCCTCAGTCCATCCATCCAGGGGGCTCCTTGTGCTTAATGTCACTGAGGTGCTCACGGATGCGAACACGACGTTGATGTTTAATCTGCCCTATATATATCTTATAACAGGGACATTGCGGCAATCAGCAATTTTTAGCGGGACTGCGACATTGCGACGGACAAATCAGATACCTAACTGACAATTTTGACACTTTTTGGGGACCAGTGACATTATTACAACTCTCCATTTTCCCCTCTGGCAGAACAGCGATCCGTCTTGTTTACATGGGTAGACCGCCATTCTGCCTCTCCTCAGAATGATGGGGGGGGGGCCCGGCGGACATCGCGTCTGCCAGACCCACTGATTGGCTCCCACTGTGTCCAATCACAGTAAGAGCGGGGCTCCGGCAGCACCCATGCTCCCCAGAGCCGAAGAAAAAAATAATGTACAGGTACGTGATTTCGTGCTTAAGGGCAGTATATGTGGGACTGCACTGATAATCAGGACACTGATAATTAGTGCCCTGATTATCAGTGTGTCATGGTAATAGACTAAGCCAGTTGTGCATTCCCGTGCACATGCGCACAGGGACGGTGCTCAGGCGCACATTTGGGCACAATAGAAATGTACTGCGGCACATGCGGTGCGCGTACATGTGCACAAGCACGCACACAAGCACACGCATAGCGTGACCCCTCTGCTGACCTATAAAGGAAGCATTGGCACTTAAACAAACTGCTGGTTCGTCTTCAGCTACCTGTGATCCTTGCGTTTGTTCCTGTGACCTGTCTTACCGTTGTGACCCGGATTGCACTTCGACCTTGCTGATCTTCTCCTGGACCCGACCTCTGGCTTTGCTATTGGACTTCTGCTCTCTGAACGTGTTTGACCCTCGGCCTGTACCTGGACTTGTCTCGTGATACAGTGTAGATGTTCCTTTAACAGAAGCTGGTTATCGGCTCTCCTCACTCTGACAGCGTGAGGAAAGAAATGCTGTTAACTGGCTTCTGTTTACATTGTGATCAGCTGTCAATGGACACAGCTGATCGCACGATAAAGAGCCGTTGAGATTGTCCCTTTATCCCCATCTGTGATCAGCTGAATCTGGAGGATCTCGGGCAGCACTATCAAGGGAGGACGTCAATGATGCCCTCCTGGAAAAATAAACCCACACTGGCTGCAATACTCCCCTGTTCTCCAAGGCTGTCCCTTGCAGTGTGATGTCATCAGTCTACTGGATAAAATGATGCACAGTGTCACAACAGGACTGAGGAATCTATTGTGAGTACAGAGCATCATGCAACCCCCCTCCCCAGCACAATTCAATAGGAGCCTACCAGCCCATAGAAGAGATATAGATCAGGAGGACATGGCAATTTTATGTAACTAGCCTTAAAGGTGTTGTAAACCCTTGTGTTTTTTCACCTTAATGCATCCTATGCATCAAGGTGAAAAAACACCTGGCAGTGACCGGCCCCCTAGCCCCCCTGTTTTACTTACCCGAGCCCCGTATTTCCCTCAGCAAGGACGTGCTGTCCCTCTCTCCATGGAGTCCCGGCTCTGGATTGGATAGATTGATAGCAGCGCAGCCATTGGCTCCCACTGCTGTCAATCCAATCCAATGACTGGGGGGCGGGGCCGGCATTCATGTCTGTGGGCGCAAATGCTGGATTCGGGAGCGCACCCCCGCAAGGTAACCCCCCCCCCCCGGGAGAGCGCTTCTCCTAGGGGGATATTTGATGCGGGGAGGGAAATGGACGATCAGGGCCACTCTGTGCAAAACGAGCTGCACAGTGGAGGTAAGTAGTATGATATGTTTGTTATTTAAAAAAAGTTAAAAACTAGCCATTACAATCACTTTAAGTTTTCAGAAAAGATAAGTATTAAAATATATATTAAAAAAAATACAAGGCCATGGGGTGGAGGTGCCCAGTGTTGGAGAGTTCAGAAAAACATTCATAATTTACTGGCCTAGGAAAATACAAAATGGCTAAACTTCACTCGAAATTAAAATCTTTGCGGTCTCCTTTCATCCTAGCGGCTACAAGTCAGGGTATGAGAAAATCTGTGTTGGAGTGATAATTCTAGAGAAGGGAAACACGAGGTGGATGTGGGACCGAGTGAAATTATGTAGACAAGATATTCTTCCTCTACAGTCCCTCGAGTCTATTAAAAATTCTTACAGCTGTGTTTGCAGCGCAGAAAAATCAAATTTGAAATTCTCATAACCCAAATATAATTACATTTTAAATAACAGAAAACATTGCAAAGGGTCAGTCCATGAGGATCTGATATTTCAGGGCCTGCTGGATGTTGGAGAGTTAAGTGACCTACCAATTTTTTATGTCTCATGTGATATCTCTGTACTTGAGTTCCCAGGTCTGATCTTTTTCCATTGTAAAGGATCCCAATTTATCAAATGAATGTTTGAAGTGATTGTAAAGTCAAATTTTTTTTCAAAAAAAATAATAAACATATTATACTTACCTCCTCTATGCAGTTAGTTTTGCAAAGAGCAGCCCAGATTCTCCTCTTCTCAGGTGCCTCTACTGTGCTCCTGGCCCCTCCCTCCTGTTGAGTGCCCCCACAGCAAGCAGCTTGCTATGGGGGCACCCAAGCAGAGCTGCAGCTCTGTGTGTCCATTCAGAAAAGGAGCTGCGTTTCACTCCCACCCCCTCTCTCTCCTGATTGGCTAACTGACCTTGATTGACAGCAGCGGGAGCTAATGGCGCCACTAATGTGTCTCCGGCAATCAGGAGGGAGAGTCCTGGCAAGCCGAGATACTCGTGGACATCACTGGACAGAGATGGGCTCAGGTAAGTAATAGGGGGGC
The DNA here is from genome assembly GCA_028564925.1 of Lithobates sylvaticus. Lineage (NCBI taxonomy): Eukaryota > Metazoa > Chordata > Amphibia > Anura > Ranidae > Lithobates > Lithobates sylvaticus. The sequence goes on from CM053026.1 coordinate 730,967,979, forward strand.
CCGAAGTGGGCTGCTGCACACAAAGCTTTTTATCTCAATGCATAATGCATTAAGATAAAAAAACTTTTGACAACCACTTTAATGTATTTTTGTTAAAGAGAAGGGCCCACAAAAAAAAAAAATGTAAAAGTCAGGAGCTACAAATACGGCAGCTGCTGACTTTTAATAATCGGACACTTACCTGTCCAGGGGTCCAGCGATGCGGGGGAACGAGACCCCCCCTCCACTCGCGGCGCCGGCATTCTTAATGTGGGCACCTGGCTGTGGCTTCACAGCCGGGCACCCACTGCGCATGCGCGAGCAGCGCCGTGCCCTGTGATTCGACGCTCACTCATCTGGGACACATGACAGGTCCCAGATGACTGTGCGGCGCTTACGGGAAGTGAGGTCAGTGCCCGGGCAATGAAGGTGGCAGACTACGAGGGACCCCCTAGAAAGAGGCATTTAGAGGTGAGTAAAACATTTTTTTTTTCCAATTATTTTTTTTTCTTTTTTTTATGATTTTTAAGCCAAATTTTTTTTTTTGGTGGCAACACCACTTTAATGAGGTTTCATTCGAACCACAGGTGCCATTGTGTTTGGTGTGGGTGTGAGTCTGTAATCATAAAGTAAGGTTGGCCATACAGTAGGTGCCGCCGATATTGTGTCAATCTCACCGCTGTTAGCAGCGAGATTGACACCTGCGAGCCCCGTCGCAGGAGCCAGCGACGAGCTCTGTCGCTCCTCCCGCCCCTAATGAATTCCTATGGATGCGCTGGAAACACAATATTGGCGGCAGGTACTGTACATTATACAATTTCCTTTTAGATTTACCAAAACCATGTAATATGAGGTCAAACCTAAACACTTTAAATTTGTACGCAATCAGGCAGGCCATTGCACTATATAGTTAAAGGTAAATCTAAAGGAAATTGAATAAGAAAATGGTATAAAATATGACAAGCTTAAAAGAGAAGTATGGGGTTTCGGGTGTTTACAGATTAATACTTACCTAGGGGAATGCGGTCTGATGCTGCATATGTCCCCCGGCGCCTCCAAGACTGAGAACCGAGCGATATAACACCACAGATCGCTCGGTTCTCACAGCTCCCCGAGCAGAGAGCTGGTGAATGTCAGTCACAGTTTCTGCTGTGCCCCTCCTTGCTCACTGGAGCGCTGGGCTGTGGAGGGGGTGGGAGCGGCTGGCTCAGGCTGTCATCGGCTCACTGAGAGGCTGAGCCGGGTGCTGGTCCAAGCATGTGGGTAGATCCTGACTCCATTGTCACGATCTTGCCCGAGCCTGGACTGGCTCTGTAAGGTAACCAGACAGTGGTCTTCAGCCTGCTGTCTTCTAAAAATGGGTCACATGAGTTCAGAATGAGCTTTGGCTGTACTTCTACCTTTAAGTCTGGGATTTTAGGAGTTAAGGTTGTAATTAGGTTAGGGGTTAAATTATAGAAACTTTATTAAGTGTAAAGTGACAGTCTTTTTAAATTAAAACCCACCTCTGACCCTCTTACCTGCTCTGTGATCCCCCACTACGTCGTGTTCCAAAAATCAAACACTCTTTAAGCTCCATATTGGATGGTGTTGGAGCTTACACAGGGTTGATGATGTCACCACTTCTGTCATGTGACAGTGTTCGGGAATGGGGATTGGTTGTTCAGTCCTAAGCACTGCATGCTGGAAGGAGGTCACATGATTCCCTATACCTGGAAGCAGGGGCGGGCCATCCATTAAAGTGGAGTTCCAGGCTTTGTTACATTTATTAAAAGTCAGCAGCTACAAAAACAGACACTTACCTGTCCCATGGTCCAGGGATGCGGGCACCCAAAGCTCCTCTCCCCCCTCTTCTCTGCGGCACTGTAATTGGAACTCTCGGCACCCCGCCGTGACAACTTCTGCTTCACAGCCTGGCGCGCACTGCACATTTGCGAGTCGCGCTGCGCATTCCGAGTGGACTGGCAATCTTCTGGGACCTGTGACGTGTCCCAGAAGATTACCTAGAGGGAGGGGCCACCTAGGGGAAGAGGAGGAGTCTCCTAGGTGGCCGAGAAGCGGAAGAAGAAAATGGGACAGGAAGTAGGCACCCCCCCAAAAAAAACAATTACATGCCAAACGTGGCATGTAAGGGGGCGAGGAGTGCTTAAAGCGGAAGTTCCACTTTTGGGTGGAACTCCGCTTTAAGGGCACATGGGCACCGCCCCCTCTATCAACATCACCCCCTATATGATTAATAGATAGATTCAAGCATGGCATGAATCTATCCACAGCCACCGCCTATTCATGCCTCCGGCCCCTTTCAGGACACCGGACGCATGAATTACAATGGCAGGGTTTTTTTTTTTGAAGCACCTGATTAGAGCCAAAGACTCTAATAGGCTTCAAAATAGGGTGGATTCGTTGCGCAGAGCATTGAACTCGGAGCCCACCCATGTTTGTTAGAAAAGCAAATGAATATTCGCTTTTCTAACACTGAATCGCCTCTCCACCAGAAAGCTGATACCCATTTCACGATTGGCTGAAAGGTCAGACGATCCTATTGGATGCCTAGGAGCATCAGGAGGGGGATGCACGGCGGAAGCTGCCATGATCCACACCACAAGAAGAGGAAGAAAGCTGCTGGACACGCTGCACGCCCACTTCTTAGATGGGGTAAGTGCAGGGCTTTGATGTCCTGACTGTCCTCCGAGGGGGGGTTTCCGCCGCCACCGATGCCACCGCAGGCCATCTGGCCAGCCTAAAAACCACCAGCCGCCACTGTCTGGAAGCACTTTCCAGTGGCTCTGACGGAGGAGGGTGAGATCATGGCAAAGGTACGTACAAGTGGGTTGGGAGCACAGCTTTAAAGAAGATCATAATGGGGTCAATGTAAGGGTTAGGGGTTCAGGGATGAGGTTTTATTGGTGAGTTTCCTCCCTCTTAGAGTCAGCCTAAGGGTTAAGTGTTATGCCCCGTACACACCATCGGATTTTCCAACAACAAATGTTGGATGTGAGCTTGTTGGCGGAAAGTCCGACCGTGTGTATGCTCCATCGAACATTTGTTGTCGGACTTTCCGCCAGACATGTGCTATTCGTTTCGTTTTTTTTTCGTTATTTTCGTTCATTCGTTTTCGTACGAATGAACTAACGATTCGCAAAAAATTTTAACGAATAACGAATCGTTTGAATCGAACGAATCCGAAAACAACGAAAATCCGAAAAAAAATAATTAGAAACAACGAATGTACAAAAGAAGAAAATCCGAAAAACAGGAACAACGAAAATCAAAAAGAAAGAAAAAATTCGTACATTCGTAACTTTTTTTTTGTTGAATTGGTAATTTTACGTGTCCCTTACAATGGTGCTGCTTAACGTACCTCGAATGGATTGAACGAAAAAATTCGTAAATTCGTAACTTTTTTTTTTTTTTTTTTCGATTCGTAATTTTCCGTATCTCTTACAATGGCGTTGCCTAATGTGGTTCGAATGGATTGAACGAAAAAATTTGTAAATTCGTAACTTTTTTTTTATTTTTTTTTCGATTCGTAATTTTCCGTGTCTCTTACAATGGCGTTGCTTAACGTGCTTCGAATGGATTGAACGAAAAAATTCGTACATTCGTAACTTTTTTTTTCGATTCGTAATTTTCTGTGTCTCTTAAAATTTAATAATAGCATACACATTACATAACATTATGAATTATGCTCCGATTACGAATCTACGAATGTTACGAATGTACGAATAAGTACGAATGCGTCCCAATTTCGAATAAACGAATAAACGAAAATTAAACTAACGGAAATACGAATCAACGAAAAAATAACTCTTACGAAAATACGAATCGTTACGAATACGAACACCGACGACTTACGAATTTACGAATCATTACGAATACGAACACCGACGACTTACGAATTTACGAATCGTTACGAATCAACGGAAACGAAAAAAACGAAACGAAAATAAACAAATTTTTTTGTTGTGCACATGTCTACTTTCCGCCAACAAATGTTGGCTAGCAAGTTCTCAAACTTTCCGCCAACAAATGTTTGTTTAGAAATCAAAAGGAAGAACTCTGGACAGCCGCACACCGGGAAAATAAAATCCAAAGGGTTTATTTAAAAGCAAAAAGACACTACAATCCAAACACGGCAAAAAGGGGGGTACAGAGCTGACGCGTTTCGCACTGTATTTCAGTGCTTACTCAATACAGTGCGATTCAGTGCTTACTCAATTCCCATGCTCGTCTCCAGGATTTCTCCAGAGCCTCTCCCATCCTCTGGAACTTGCTGCCTCAACCTGTCCGGCTATCCCCTACTCTAGCTACCTTCAGGCGATCCCTGAAAACTCATCTCTTCAGGGAAGCCTATCATGTCTTCAACTAATCTTTTACCACTTCCATCAGCTCATTCCCCACAGTTACAACCTTTTGTATCACCTCCCCCACCCTATTAGATTGTAAGCTCTTCTGAGCAGGGCCCCCTTAATCCTCTTGTATTTTATTGTATTATAACTGTATTGTCTCCCTTTTTTATATTGTAAAGCGCTGCGTAAACTGTTGTCGCTATATAAATCCTGCAATAAATAAATTAAAAAAATAAACGCGTCAGCTCTGTACCCCCCTTTTTGCCGTGTTTGGATTGTAGTGTCTTTTTGCTTTTAAATAAACCCTTTGGATTTTATTTTCCCGGTGTGCGGCTGTCCGGAGTTCTTCCTTTTGATTTCTAATCATTGTGCTATTAGCCAGCACCTGGGGCTCCCACACAGGAGCAGGAGCATTCGCTTGTAAGGAGAGTCTTGGAGCGGTGGTTGTTTGTTTTTCATCTCAACAAATGTTTGTTGTCGGACTTTCCGATCGTGTGTGCACAAGTCCGTCGGAGAAAAGTCCACGCATGCTCGGAATCAAGTACAAGCCGGAGATATAACTAGCGTTCGTAATGGAGATATCACGTACGTCTTGTACGTCACTACATTCATAATTGTTGGCCAATAATTGTGTGTATGCAAGACAAGTTGGAGCCAACATCCTTCGAACAAAAATCCACGGTTTTGTTGTCGGAAGGTCCGATCGTGTGTACAGGGCATTAGAGTCAGTATAAGGATAACATAAAAGTGAGTTGCTTATCTTTCCTTTTGAAAATGCTCATGGTCTGACTGCCATGCTTATTCATTGGCTTCAATGGAATCACTAACCTAAAGCATGTATGAAAATCAGGAGCTCTGACTTTCATTGGCTTCATGCTTTTTCCAGGTCAGCGGTTTGGAGACTGAGGCCAGAGACAGTCAGGTGGCTGGAATTTTCAGATGGAAGTTATATCATTGTCAGTAAAAACTTCCTTTAAGGGCAGAAGTCAAAGCATGCAGGGAACTCTTTGAACAAAAAAATTATGTCAGGTTTCCGCAGCAGGGATGGGCAAATCTGCATAACTACACTAGGAAACTGAGACTAGACTATATATAGTAAAGTAAATGTATTAATAGTAAAACAAAAGACTTTCAAACACTAGCAAACAGGAAACAGCAAACATGAAGATACAAGTGAACCATAAGTCAAAGACAAAATACCTAACAAGCTAACTATTATACAGTATGTACAAAATGAGTAATACAGATCACAGGGTAAAACTGTAGATGTAAGGAAGTGGGGAACTGTCATGGTTATGCAGTAATCTTTCCCTGTTTGCTTACCTCTCCTCATGTGGTCCAACTAGAGGCCAGCCACTCTCACCTGGTGGGTTTTATAACCTCTCCTCTAAGCATGGCTCCACCCCAGGCCCTATCAGGGAACCCTATATTAACCTGTGCACTGCAAGCCAGTGGTGCTGATCAACCATTGTGTATCCGTGGGGTGTTCGGCTTCCTGTTTCCTGCTTGTTGTGTGCTCTATGTTTGTCTCTGTTACCGACCTTGGCGTGTTCTCAACTATTCCTGTCTGCTTGTGATCTTGACCCTTTGGCATGTCCCTGACCATCCCTGTCTGCCTGTGACCCTGAACCGTTGGCGTGTACTCTGTTGTTCCTGTCTGCTAGTTGCGCTGACCTCTGCCTTATCCCCTTACTATCCTTGTCGTTCCAGCCTGCTGCTTCCTTCTACTGTAGTCTACTGTGAGAGTGAGCTGTGAGACCCTGGGGGCCGCGACCTGGAGCCAGACTGCAGCGAAGTCCATCCTCACCACTAGAGGCGCTGGCGAACACCTGCTGGCTCTTAGACTCCGCGCCCTGGGGAATCTATGCTCTAGCTCCCACTGGGATCTTTGTTAGTGATCCAGTAGACCTGTGTCCTGAATCTCCCTGGGTACAATCCGCAGCAGTCAGTCCCAAGGTCCACTACCTAGCGGTGCACTTCTGACTCCTACTGAGTGCACCTGTCACCTGTTCTCAGGTGACCTGACAGGAACCAGGACAGGGATCAGGAACAAGGGGAACAGGTACAAGGCAGCAGGGTACAGAATACAGGGTGTGACGATCCGGGGTGATTAAGCTCTAGTGGTGCATGCAAATTGAAGAAATTGTGTCAGTCCCGACTGCCTTTTCAAGGGCATGGCAGCCCATTTTTATTCAAAAGAAACAGAAAGTTCAAAAATAAACAGCAGATTCCCTCGCAGGGGTATTCAGCATTACACTCCTGCTTTAGAACAAACAGCATTCAGCCTTCCTGGCTAAAACGGAGCACTCCTGCTCAGGCCTTTCACCTTAGGCCTTGGTCTGTCTTCCCCAGACCTGATGCTCAGCACCTCTGTGCTTGCAGCTTCGTGCTGCACTGGCTCCCTCCTGACTCCTGGGCCAGACCTCCTGTCTGCCGGGCGGAGCTTTCTCCAAGGATGAGCACTGACCTCTATTCCTGGGATGATTATGAAGCCAGCCCACAGGTGTGTAATTAGCAAGCCTACCGAAATCAGGCATACACTGCTCATATGCATCTGTGACATGGGGTCGCATCTCCACAAGGGCAAGCGCAAGATCAGGAGCAGAACATAGGTGCAAGGCAGGAGAAGGCAGAAATCATGCTCAGGATTTAACAGCAAGCATGCATCTTGCTGGCAGGCAAAATAAGAAAGCGAGAGGGATTAGTAGAAGAGGAACTAAACACCCTCCCAGCTGGTGGACACCGGATAATAGTTCTAATAGTTCCCCCTTCTTGAGATGCTTCTCCGTGCTCCCCACCATGGTCTCTTAGCCCTCTTGCTTGATGCTTTAATCCTTTCATAGCCAAAGCTTTAAATAGTAACTCCTTGTTGAGAGAAAAGAAAAATCCCCTGTGGTCGATCTATGTATATTGCAGCGATTTAAAAAAAAAAAAAAAAAAAAAAGCTTTGTTGCAGATTCCTACCTGTTTCTGCTCTGAAGAAATAGCTGGTTGTTTCACCATGTGGTAGGTTTGAGGAGAGACAGCGCACACAACGGGGAACTCCCAATCCAATTTGCACGATCCTCTTTCAGGTGCTTAGGCTCAGTGTGTCCTTACACACTACAGCAGAAACAAGTAAAAGGATTGAGCTGGCAACTCTGTAGTCCAAATAGCGATTTTAATAGTTGGTTACAAAAAGTGACACGCAAAACTGACACGTTTCAGCAACAGCCTTAGTCTTGGCTCACCGTGTCCTGGGCAGACCAATTCTGAATTCGGAGGGTCTGGTGCATTATAATCACCTGGTGCACTCTGTGTTCTAATGAGAAAAGTTGTAGGGTCGGCATCCCTTTAGAAGTATTTCAATCTTAGGGAGTATTTCACCAAAAATTTAATTTCTTTTGCGGAAGATGTTGAAAATCGGACTTGTAGTGCAGGCTTCTTGGTAAATCAATGAACCAATCTTACGCATAGGAAATTCGATTTTTTGAGGCGTTCTGTACAGGGCCATATTACATTTAATGCTACAGAAAATGACAGCACCGAAGATTGAAATGGAAGAGCGATTTTTAATAACATTAATTATATTGACTCTTTGGATGTACTACATATGTCCAGAGAGTGAAGGTTATAAAACAGGCTCATGGCTTTGCACTGACAAGTAGGAGAGCCTGTTCTGTGGCTCATTGGCTCTCCCACTCCTCCCAGGAACCGGTGAACTGTCTGATCTGAGCTTGATTACCTGCAGGGGAGACATTGGGGGGTCTAATAGACTTCTGATGTCACCATTAACCACTTTCAGCCCCGGACCAATTTGCAGCCAAAGGACCAGGCCCCTTTTTGCGATTCGGCACTGCGTCGCTTTAACTGACAATTGCGCGGTCGTGCGACGTGGCTCCCAAACAAAATTGACGTCCTTTTTTTTCCCACAAATAGAGCTTTCTTTTGGTGGTATTTGATCGCCCCTGCGGTTTTTATTTTTTTCGATATAAACAAAAAAGTGCGACAATTTTGAAAAAAACGCATTCTTTTTTATTTTTTGCTATAATAAATATTCCCCAAAAATATATCAAAAAACATTTTTTTTCCTCAGTTTAGGCCGATACATATTCTTCTACATATTTTTGGTAAAAAAATCTCAATAAGCGATTATTGATTGGTTTGAGCAGAAGTTATAGCGTTTACAAGATAGGGGATAGTTTTATAGCATTTTTATTAATAATTTTTTTTTATTAGTAATGGCGGCGATCAGCGATTTTTTATTGTGACTGCGACATTATGGCGGACACAGCGGACATTTTTGACACATTTTTGGGACCATTGTCATTTATACAACAATCAAAGCTATTTAAATGCATTGATTCCTGTGTAAATGACACTGGCAGTGAAGGGGTTAACCACTAGGTGGCAGTGTAGGGGTTAAGTGTGCCTAGAGGTGTGTTTCTTACTGTAGGGAGGTGTGGCTGTCAGCTAGTGAATGCTGATCTCTGCTCCAATCACAGGGAGCAGAGATCGGCGTCACTAGTTGCTAGGCAGAATGGGGAGATGCGTTTTTTATTTTTTGCACTATAAACAAAAGAAGAGCGACAATTTTGAAAAAAACACAATATCCTTTAATTTTTTAATAATAAATATCCCACATTTTTTTATCAAAAAAAATTATGATTTCCTCAGTTTAGGCAGATATGTATTCTTCTACATATTTTTGGTAAAAAAAAATCGCAATAAGCATATATTGATTGGTTTGCGCAAAAGTTATAGGGTCTACAAAATAGATTCCTGATTCTCCTCCTAGCCAATCAGGAAGCAGGTCCTGAGATGGGTGACCCGACGGGGGGGGGGGTGCATTTTTTGCTGCCCCCACCCCCCCAAAAAAAATATACCACCAGTTGCCACTGATTTTAGGTCTGTAATTCGGCTCTCTAAACTGATGAGCTATACAGCCTTATCAATTATTGTCTATGGAGGATTTTAGGTACCATCATTTTCACTGGTATCGCAAAGCAGTTTTAAAACTTGACATCTTTGCCCGATGCAACCTCTTCTTTATTTTTTACCTAAAGTGATTGTAGCCGTATTATCAATTATATGTTAGTTCAAATAACAAAAGTATCACGGACAGTACTCAATTTTCTCTTATTTTTTACCAAAACATTGGGTATTATATTGCGATTGTTTGCATCAAAATAAATTTTAGTTTACTGAAAAAATGCATTTTACAAACAGCTACACAGATGTACTGTAATGCGACATAAGAAAAACTGCAGCTACCATCTTTTTATTCTACAGGGCCTCTGCTTTCAGAAAATATATAATACGATGGGACTTTTTAAGCAAAATTAAAATTGATTGTATATGATATAATATTTTCATGTATTTGCTATATTTTTTTCTACAAAACTGAAGTTGCACTTTAAATGTTTTTTTTTTCCCCACTATCGTCTATATATAATAAATGAACAGTGTGGGGACAACAGTGGGAAAGCCGACATCGGAGGTGGAAACAGCTGTGAGTGAAAGAACATGTTGGAGATTTCCCTGAAGGCTCTTAAACAGGCTCTTAATAGACTAATGACAGTTCTGAAAGTTGAAGTCATTAAGAAGAAGAATGGCAATGACTCAGGAAAATTATATAACTTATAAAATTACTACTCAAACCGTTTTGTGATGTGAGGTTATTAAAAATAATTTTAAGTTTGCAGCCAGAACGTATAACCAACCAGAATAATAGTTTTACACAATGCAGCAACATCCACAAACATAGGACACCCAACATTAGAGGTGATTTATGCACATGATCGGAAATTCCGCCAGCAAAAGTCTGATGAGAGCTTTTGGTCGGAAAATGTATCCACCTGCTGGCTTATATACAGTTTTTGGGCAATTTTTTTTACATTTTGCCAAGGCACCTCTGAAAAAACCTCAAGGCACCCTGGTTGAAAAAGGCTGCTATAAGCCATGAGATTTTATAAGAAGTGGCTTGAGGTTAACTTAGAGGTCAAACTACAAAGTTAACCACTTGCAGACCTGCCGCCGCAGTTTTACATTTTGCTCTGTAGCCACTAGGGCGCGCGCGCTGCTCACCCCCGGAGCTGATGCGAGTGCGGGCTCCCGCAATCGCTCGTGACACACTGAAAACCAGGATCTCTGAGGGGAGAAGAGATATGAACAGCAATCTGTCATCTCCTCTAGACAGTCCCCTCCCCCCTTCAGTTAGAACACAGAGAGGGAACACAATTAACCCCTTGATCGCCCCCTAGTGTTAACCCCTTCCTTGCCAGTGACAGTTTTACAGTAATCAATGCATTTTTATAGCACTGATCGCTGTATAAATGCCAATTGTCCCAAAAATGTGTCAAAAGTATCCGATGCGTCCGCCATAATGTCGCAGTCCCAATAAAAATCGCAGATCGCCGCAATTACTAAAAAAAATAAATAATACAAATTGTATAAATCTATCCCCTATTTGTTAGACGCTATAACTTTTGCACACACCAATCAATATACGCTTATTGCAATTGTTATTACCAAAAATATGTAGAAGAATACATATTGGCCTAAACTGAGAAAACATTATTTTTTATTTTTTTTAAATGGGGATATTTATTATAGCAAAAAGTACAAAATATTGAGTCCACCAAAAGAAAGCTCTATTTGTGGGAAAAAAAGTACATCAATTTTGTTTGGGTGCAACGTCGCACGACCGCGCACTTGTCAGTTAAATCGACGCAGTGCCGAATCGCAGAAAATGGCCTGGCCAAATCTTCTGGGGCTGAAGCGGTTAAAGGAGAAATCCAGCCAAAAATAAAAAAAAGAATAGCCCAATAAAATGATGAAATAAAAGAACAGCTTTTGCCGCAATTTTCACCTTTAATTTAGAGCTGTCCCTGCAGTACTTATTTTTTTGCCAAAAGCTGTCTTCAGTCTCCTTAAAGTGTTACTAAACCCAGGACCCTGCATTCACTATATCTGGTCTCCCACAGTACACAGAACATGGAAATACAATTATAAGAGTAAATGATGTAGCCGGAAGTGGACTATGGTTATCTGATTTTTGCAGCCTTGCCTCCTATTATTCCACCTTGTTTCTATGTCCACCTAGCGCTGAACTCAAATCACTAGCAGCTTAGGAAAGGGTTAATAGTGCCCGTTTTGCGCCGCTGCCGAAGCACTTTGCAGGCTCTTCAGCAGGGCTGCCTATTAATTTCAATGGGCAGGGGCGGTGGAGGAGCGGTGTATACACTGCTCCCCCACCGCCCCAAAGATGCTGCTTGCAGGACTTTTTTTCCCGTCTCGTAAGCTCACCACCACAGTGTGAAAGCACTTGGGCTTTCACACTGGGGTGGCTTGGGAGGAGCTTTTCAGGCGCTTTACAGGCACTATTTTTAGTACTAAAACACCTGAAAAGTGCCCCAGTGTGAAAGGGGTCTAAAATAATCTGCTGACCAGGCCTACGCTCTCTTGCTTCCTGGATCCCATTGCATGGGCATCACGCCACCGATGTGAGGAGAGATTGCGACCTAGCACATGGCACGCAGCCGGCAGCTCCAGTCCCAGCGCGTTTACAGAAGGACACCCCCCGCAGTAGTGCTGAATGGCACGGAACCAGCCAGTTTGCTGAGTTAGCAGACTGATCACCATCCTTGCTCATCTGCAGTAAGAAGCATCGTACGATCGTTCTCCCAAGAGGTTGCCAAGGTCTATCAGGATTGGTGAGGGGGCCTATGCCCACAGATTCTACTACCTTATTACTTTGAACACTGCGCACAGTTAACACCCATTTGGATTACAATAGCATTGCAAACACCAGGATCAGCTATCTTGTCTCGTTTATCATCACTTGTGTAATGGAAATTTGTAAGTTCTATATATAATTGTATTCTATTTTGTATGTATTGCACACTGCCCTCACTGTGCACACGGCACTAATAATGTTTTCAGTACATGTTTACATTCTTTCAAGTCCTGATTAGAATTAGCCTGCCTATGATACGCCCCTTGTTACCATAAACGTACAATTATAATATTAATGTGATACCTACGTAATCATGTGTATAAAAACCTTCAATTGCATCATAAATAAAGCAGAACAGTTATTGTCTCTGTTCCCTACTGCAGTAGTTATTATTAATTTGGAACCACTAATCAATATGAGGACAGGAGTTGCCTATCTATAAATTTCCAGGTCAGGTATCGAGCCAGCCAGGAGGGGTTAAAAGGTGACCCTGAGTATCCGAAACGAGGAGCTTGAGACGATCCGGGAATTTCTGATAATCAGCCGGCTGAGGTAAGCCTTTTGCTTACATTTGAGTTATCAGACTTCCTTGATCGGTAAGGCATTTTCGGGACAAAGGGTACCTATCTTACTCCCCTTAATCGAACTGTATTGATTGGTGATTATATGTTATGTTGTCACTGTCTACTGTCCAGAGTGTTATAGATAAGAAAGGGAAGAATAGTGCTGTTCACAGGTATATGTAGTACATCTGCTAGAAAAAGTAGTTTAGAGGCAAGAGGGTATAGGCACACGTAGAGAAGACTGGCCAGTCATTATGGGCATTAAATTAAGTAAGGGAATGAAGGGTAAGAGACCCTCAAAAATGCCCAGCGCAAGAGGAGCGCTATATATGAACCGAAGGTGCAGTTCCGCCTATACTGAGCCCCTAGATTAATGGTTAAAGTGGACAGGGATCCACAATGGGTAACTGGGTTACCACCGTAGTCCACAGGGACTAAGAATCATGCAGAGTACACAGCTAGAGAAACAGCTATCTATGTGAGCAGGATGAATCAAGGGTGACAATTAACACTTGACAGAAAAGGACATTTTCATGTTAATTTGTGGGATGAATTTGGGGTCAGGCACTACAACTAGTAAAGTCAAGAAACAGAGAAATGAGAGTTAAAACAGAATACTTTATATGTTGTCAGAGAGGGAAGATGAGATGAGCACTATTGCTGCCCGTCTGATCATAGAAGGTACAGTATGTGAAGTATGGTATTACAATACATTGGATGCAAAGGATATCAGAACAAAATAAGGAAAGCACAAATTTATCAAGGAAGTATTTAAAGAGTTAAAAGAAAGTGAGAGAATGATATGCATGTGTTGTGTACAAATGGGAAAAATGTAAGCGATTTTAGACAGATATTCGTGTATGTGTGTGAATGCTGGAACCTTTAGTTCTATCGCTTGTGTGTGTCATGTACGCAGATGTGACCCCCTCCTTTGTGCTCTCCTGAAAGAATGTGGCTGGGATGAGAGGTCGGTGATTAGCTGGAAGGACACCATGCCAATTTCAGTTTTTTAGACAAAACATTTATAACTTTATGTTCTGGGTTAACGAATCTAATGATAAACAATGTGATCACAATTATTTTTTAATCTGTTTTCCAAACATGGTAAAATGAAGGTTACATTTAACCGTGTATTACACAAATTGAATATCCTTTGATAGTGGAAACAGTGCATTTAAAAAAGGGAATTAAGTAAAATGAAGTAATATGTCCCCCTTTAAGGAACTTTATCTGTGGATAAATATTAGGGTGTGATATTGAAATTATCCTTTGAGTATTAATTTCTAATATGAGTTTAACAATTTTATAATATAGATATATTTGAAACTGGTTTAGACAACCTTTGATTGGAAATGAAATCTAGGTTAATGGGGAATTGATAAAAATGGGATTAGTTTAGTTTAAGATAACAATTTTGTAATTTTACATTTATTGAGTGGAAAGAAAAAAAGATAATGATGAGGTTGTTAATTGGAATGCAGCTGTCATAATGTTTAACAAAGCCAAGATGGATGGGATACATAAGAAGTTTTTCTACAAAAATGAAATCTAAAGGTCTTATAATAAATTGATGTGCAGTCCATGATGTGAGAGTAATAATAAATAAAATGTAAATATGACAGACCCATCACATCCCGGGGATTGGCCGGACGAAACGATACCGGAAGTGCTGTGAGATCGGCGTCATATCGCCATTTTTTACGCTGTTACTTTACTTTTTAAATGTAAGGTTTTTTACTTTTATTAATAAATTGCCTTATTAAGACATACTTCACCATTGGCCCCCCTATTTTTGTTCTGCTTCATTTCCATTCTCTGGCGAGTCATCTCTGTGGGAACGCGGCTACCATCTGTGTAGGGAGTTGGTGGGATATCCCAATTAATAGCTGATAGCAGTGGAGACATCACAGAACTGGAGTGGAGTTTAAGGATATCCATCCCCTGGAAGCAGGAACTTGGGAGCCAGTGGAGGGAGACAGTGGAAGTGGAAGAGACCCCTGTGCCTTTTTGATGCCCGTTTATATTCATTTTCAGGTGAGAGGCTAGAGAGCACATTTATGATTAGGTCCTCACGTACCCATCACCCCCCATTTTTGAAGACGAGGATTATTCACTCTTTGGTCACCTCATTTGTATCTGGAGACGGGTCTCTTATTTATGTAACATCTGGACTGTACCATTTAATCAATTACTCCTTATCAGTATATGGACTTTAGCCCCTATTTTATATTGATTGTATACATATTTTATATCCCTGCATAAGAATTTTATCTCTCATTTCACTTATTTGATTACTGTGTTTCCATTTATTCACTATTTGCTTTTATTGGTGTTTTTCATGATCATTAGCACATTGAGCACTTTATTCAATATTTATTTATTTTTTAGGTATGGTGCATATACACAATATCTGATATTTATTATATATCACTATTGATTTTAGCATTTGATGCAGTATATATATATATATATATATATCGATTTATTTTATTGTTATATCACATCCATATTATTTTGGTGCATATTAGCGCGAAATCATAACTTATTTTATTCACTTGTGGGATTGTGTTCACCATTGGATTTTGCTGCTTTTTTATGATTTTTTTCCACACACAGCAATTGAGCTGGCACTTTACTTATTTTATACATTTATTTAATTTATATTATATTTTATATATATATTCTTCACATATTTATTTTCTTGGTGCATAAGATCTAGTTTATTTAACAGCGCGAAGGTCCTATAAAATCATTTTTATAGGAGAGTCCTTACTAAAAGTTTTTAGGTTTTATTTTTACACTCCCTACTGTCTACAATGTAGCGGACAAAGTAGAGTAAGAAACTAGAAAACTTTTACCTGAGTGTTTTCTTATAATTTATCAAGCCCCTAAGGGGATGATGGACTCTCTCCCTATGGGATTTGGTTTGTGAGTGTGTTACTCACTTGCTTATATTTTGTCTCAGCTGCAGCTGAAGTCCTCCATTCGGGTCTCACAGAGAATGTTGCTGATCTTTTTAAGGTTTTTGACAACCTCATTTATGTGTTTTCTCCCCATTTCCAGATCCTAAAAGTTTGGAAGGATCTAAAACTAAAGCCAGGTGACTTGTGGATTGTTAAGAGACAGATAGAAGAGATATAGAAGATATATATAAGGAAATGTTTGGAGACTCAATACAACATCTATTTCATTTACAGTTTTGCAAAACTTGAAGGAAAAGTCACCTGGATCCACACCAGACACTGCAAAAATGACTAAATTAAAGAAATCTCTGTGTTTGATTTGTTTCCCTCTTGCGATCACAGTCTAGGGTACTTTTTGATTCAATTGCTTTAATTGTAAGGGATATATTTTTGAAAAGTAGTTTAGCCATGTTGAAGTCATATTTGTCTTTTGTACCTCTTCCATTTTATGTAGAACTGTCTGTGTTTACATATGCTGACAAGTCAGCATACCAACAATTAAGCTAGAAGGCCATTCTGGCCACAGGAGTGTACAGCCAGTACTCTGTAAATATGTCTTATCAATCATTTGTTTTTCACAATGAAAAGTCATTTTGTAATGAAAAAAGCTGCTCAGCTATTATTTTCTCCACAATGGAGTTTTTGCCTCTTTGGCCAGGACTACCTCCACCTAAGTGTGTGGAGGTTCCAGGTTAAAGGTGATAGCAGGTATGGTTAGTGATCAAAATATTGATCAAAAGAGAGGAGACTGTAATGGAAATTTGTAAGTTCTATATATAATTGTATTCTATTTGTATGTATTGCATGAACAAGTATAACCTACCTCATTTTAATGCTGCCCAGCTGTAACACTCCCACCTTTACATTCCCAATAATGGAGACCACACCGTAGCTGGAGTGCTAATAGGCCGTAGCAGCCCCTTTATTTAATAAACAAACAATAAACAAAATACCGTAAACAAATAAACAAACATATTAATAAAGCGTGGCATTGGTCTACAGGAGGACATTACCCCCCCCCCACCCATTTTACCATAATCAAAACATCGTGCACTGCGGTCACATTAACTGTAAACTAGGCCTCAAGCTGACATGCTAGCTCAGAGACAAAACTATTCCCGCAGTGCAGTCATCCACCATATTCCCTACATCTCCTATAAGGAATATTAACAAACGGGCCCATATCTCCAATGGGTCCCGCATCAAGTTCTCTGTGGGGAGGGGGTATCTTCTCTCTACCTGCGTCAGCCAACATCCGCCACAGCAAACAAGGGTAAAACCTTAACCTTGAGCGCACCTCCACACCCGCAGCGCTCTCTCAATCCCATCCTGGATTCCTACGGCCCACATGTCTGTGCCCACTTCATTCAGGTGCACCCCATCCGCCTTGAGGTACCGCCACGTATCTATCTCCAACTCCCTGTGCCTAATCGCGAGGCCTCCGTTTTTAACAAAAAACCTGCTGGCCTCCTGGTTAATTTTTTTCCTGGCTTTATTGATAAGCTCGACTGACCTAGCAAGCCGCCAAGAAGTCCGAGCTATCATGTCTGACCAAACGATGACTGTCTTTGGAAGAGCCACCCGTAATCGGCAAAAATCGTACTTGATATCCCTGGTTAAGTCCAATTTTGTCCTTAGACCAAGATCATTCCCCCCCACGTGGATAACTAAAACCTCAGGAGGCCTGTCCCATCGCGCAAATCTGTGCGCTTCCGGTACCAGGCGGCTCCAGAGCATCCCCGGCAATCCTAGCCATTTTATATAGGCCTCCCTCCTGGAAAACCCTAGCTGTCTCCCGTCTGGCCTGGCATCACCCCTCCTGGCTCCCCAGCAGACATAGGAATGCCCCATAATCCATACGAGGCTCGGAGCTGTATCTGAAAAAGAAGAAAAAGTAGAAAAACACAAAAAACCCCTGATGAACTTCACCATAGTGTACCACACGAACCCATGCCGGCACATAAATCACACAAACTTATCAACCCACCAAATCCAGCCTCACATACGACCTAAATCGCCTGGATTCCCACCGCCCAATCTTTTTAACCGCCTCCTCATCCAAACCCCACCGAACTGCCTCTGTCGCAGCACCTATCCTAAATGAATGCGAAGAGTATTTCTGTCCCCCGAGATTCAGATGAGCCAAACACTTTTTAAATACCCCAATGAACTGGAAACGCGACAGCGCCTCCCCGTTGAAATGAATTAAGAGAGGACCCGCGATAGCTGGCCTCTGTTCAAGATAAACAGTCGTGACAAAGACGGGGCAAAGCTTGGCATCTGGAATGGCGAATACCACCACTTCCTTGCCTCGACCTTCCTGATCCGTCTTTGATTTCCTTACATGAAATGCCACCCTATCTGTAGCGCAACGCACGTCGCCCACAGCTAAACCATCCCCTTTCGTTTTTGACGAACTAACCAGCTCGCCTATCAGAAAAGCCCCAAAGAATGCCAACACGAAGGCCGTGCGGAAAAGCCCCACTTCATAATCGAATAAGCAAACCCCAGACAAGCTGTCCACCAGCCTGCCCAACAGCTCGAAAGTAACCGGCCTTCTCTCGTCCCGGACCCTCTTCCCCTTTCGGTAACCCTTCACCGCCTGACGGGCCCAAAACTCTTTGGTCCAATCCTTCCCACCCCCGAGCTTGAACCAAAAGGCCATGGCTGCCATCACCTTCCCCAGCCTCGACACGGAAATACCATTTTCCATGTGCCTGGCGACAAAATAAATAAAGAGTAAACGGAGATCACCCTCGCCCTCCGTGGCCTGTGATTAAAAAGCAACCCATTCCCCCCATACTTTCCTGTATGCGCGCCATGTCCCCTCGCTCACTGATTGCCGGATCCAATCTGCTACCTGTCCAGGGCAATCCTCCACAGTGCCGATGGACACGGGACCCCACAACGTTCTGCCTCCGGCGCCAGCTCCCGAAATCTTTCCCACTGAAAGCGAGAGAGAGCATCAGCAATCACGTTGTCGAGTCCTGGTAAGTGCACTGCATGAATAAAGATATTTTGCTGCATGCACCGAAGCACCAGGTGTCTCAACAAACGCACCACCGGCGGAGATGCCGCTGACACCTTGTTAATCACCTGTACTACCCCCAAGTTGTCAATGTGGAAACGAACTTTCCGATCCCGGAAGAATTCCCCCCACAATTCAACTGCCAGCACTACAGGAAACAACTCAAGCAACAGCATGTTCTTGAGTAGCCCCTCCCGCTCCCAGCTGTCATGCCAAGGGCCGGCACTCCAGCGCCCCTGAAAAAAGGCCCCGTAACCCGCCGACCCTGCAGCGTCTGTGAACAATTCTAGGTCGAAATGACTTACCGGCCCGGTCATCCACAACGCTCTGCCGTTGAAATTGTCCAAAAACACATGCCACATCCTCAGGTCATCCTTGTGTTCCCTCGAAAGTGTCACATAATGCCTGGGCGATTCCACCCCACCAGTGCTTGCCGCTAACCTTCTGCTGAAAACCCTGCCCATAGGTATGATCCTACATGCAAAATTGAGTTTGCCCAGAACCGATTGCAGAGCTCTAAGCTGAACCTTTCGCCGACCCACCATCGCCCTAACTTCCGCCTTCAGCGCATCCAACTTCTCTTCCGGCAACCTACATTCCATAGCCATGGAATCTAGGACAATCCCCAGAAAACTGATCATTGTCCTGGGCCCTTTCGTCTTGTCCGGAGCAAGCGGAATGCCGAACTCCCCCGCAATCCTTTCCAGCGTCGTCAGGAGCACCGCGCAAACATTCGATGCGGGTGGCCCCACACACAGGAAATCGTCCAAATAATGGATCACCGAGTTCAGCCCAGCGACGTCCCTCACCACCCATTCCACAAATGAGCTGAAGCATTCGAAAAATGCACACGAGATAGAGCAGCCCATGGGCAGACACTTATCCACATAATACTTCCCTAGCCACCTGCAACCCAATAAATAAAAGCTATCGGGGTGAACAGGTAGCAACCTAAACGCCGCCTCAATGTCTGTTTTTGCCATTTGTGCTCCCCTGCCGTACTTTCGTACCCAAAAAACCGCTGCATCAAAAGACGTGTAAGAGACCGCACAAACCTCGGGATCAATGGCATCGTTCACCGACCCCCCTTTCGGATAAGACAGGTGGTGAATGAGCCGGAATTTGTTCGGTTCCTTCTTGGGGACAACCCCCAATGGAGAAACCACCAATTCCGGAATGGGTATTTCGGAGAAGGGGCCCGCCATCCTACCCAGAGCTACCTTCTTGTGCAATTTGTCCGAGACCACCTCCTGATGATTCAAAGCAGACCGCAAATTGTCCGCCATTGGAGGAGTTATGCCCAATGTAGCCGGAATCCTGAAACCCTCAGAAAAACCCTGCCTCAACAACTGCGCCGCCGCCCCATCCGGGTATCTATCTAGAAAAGGACGCATTCTTTCCGCCCTCACCGGCGTCTTCCCCTTTGCTAGTAGACTCGCTGGCCTTGCCTTTACCCTGTTTGAAACATCGAGATCCCGGGTGCGTGCCACCGCACCCTGAGCACTCGTGCTTATATTTACAGCCGCTGCCGATCTTACAACTTCCTTCGTTGTATTGCCAGCAGACTCCCTTCTTCTTTGTGGTCGATTGACCTAAAGCCCCTGATCCCCTGCCCCCCCCCCCCCCTGAAAAAACTGCCCTGTTGTCTTTGCCGATGACATCAAGCGCATCCAAAGACTGATGTCTTTATGATCCTAAGTGAGACTGTTCATCATACCTAAGCCAGGACAGTCCCCCGTAGGTCCGGTGCGCCTCCCCTATGGCGTCAAGGTAACAAAAGAGTGCCGAGCAGTGCTCAGGCTCTTTCTCGCCTATCACACTCGCCAAGATGGCGAATGCCTGCAACCAATTCTGGAATGTGCGAGGTATCAATCTATATCTCCTTTTCTCCTCGTCTTCCTTCTTATTATCCTCCGGCTTTACACGATCCAAATAAAATTTTTCCAGGGGAAGTAATAAAAATATCTCCACATACTCCCCTTTCCAAATTTTCTCCCTGACCTCTTGTTTCAAATGGGCCCCCAGCGGCCCTTCGAAACACACATACACCTCGCAACGCGCTGAATCAGCCAGCCTCACGATGTCTTGTTTTTTGGGTTTATCCCCCCCTTTTCCCCCTCGACCGCCGGGGACACTGCGGGCGGACCCGCCACCACCAAGTCCCCTGAGTCTGCCTCACCCCCCCGGGGGCACCGCGGGCGGATCCGCCACCACCGCTTCCCCGACCTGCACTGATGCTCCCTCCCCCCCTGTACCTTGCACCTCCCGCCCCCCCCCAGCTGACCTCCCCTTGCGGAACCCAGGCCCTGGCCGGCCCCGGGGGGCCCGCTGGTGTAGGCTCAACGAGCTCCGCTCCCGTTGGCTCCTTCTCCTCCCTTCCGCCGACTTGGCAGTGCATTTCTTTGGGCCCTTGTCGCCGATCACTGCTGCGTCCTGTGCTACTGTCCTGGGATTAGGCCGCTCGCCTCTGTAACCCTGTGATGACCTCCCGGGCCTGGGCCTGCATTCCCTGGTCGCTGGCCGTACGGCTCCTCCCCCTTTCTTGCGCCTGGGCAGGCGGATCGCCTCCATCCCTCTGGCTGCCAATGCTGTCCCTGGGCCTATTCGCACTGGCCCTGAGTGCCGCAGACCTCTGACTGGGCCGACCGCCTCCCGTCTCATTTGTCCCTCTTCCCCCAGTAGGCGGACCGCCAACCTGGGAGTCTGTCTGGGCCGCATCCGCTACCTGGGACCCCCCAGGTGTTCCCCTCTTGTTCCGACTGGTCTTCCTGCCCCCCCCATCTGGCGGGCCGCCACCCTGGGTCTGTGCCTGGGTCCCCCCAGGTGTACTCCTCCTGCTCATGCCCTGGGACGCTGTGTGGGCCCCCCCATCCCCCCCTTCCTTTCAGCCCCCTCAGTCCAAGTCCACCACTCTGAGGCCCTGCCCCCGCCGCATTAGGTAGGCCTGAGGCCTGTGTGGAGCTCCGCATGGTGCCTGGGCCGTCGCGCCGCTTGTTGGGGCCCCCCCGCTCCCCCCTGCAATGGCAGATGACAATGTCTTGCTGCCCCCCCCTCGCCGACCGCTTGGCCGGCGGTTCGCCGCCAATCACATTGCATCTGTCCCCCAGGCCTCCTGCGGCCCTGTAACCATCCGGGGAGTACCGCTCCGGCGGGCGGGAGTGCCGCGCCCGGCCAGTGTCAATAGGTCCCCCCCCATCCCCCCACCACCACCCCCTAACGCTCTGTCTACCTGGGCCCGCATCCAGGCCTCCCCGTTTGCCGCCGCCCTGATGTTCTGCAGGAGCTCCTCCATGTCTGGCCACACTGAACTTTTCTCCAGACGAACTGACGCTGGGGAGGGCTGAACCTCCCTTACTTTACCACAAGCCCCACCCCTTCTCTTAAACGGCCAGCACCTGAATGGCCTGTTAACTGTTTCATGCCAGCCCTTCGCCTATTCTCTGCTGGTTTTGCTGCGGGCTGTTCTCACTGCCCTCACTGTGCACACGGCACTAATAATGTTTTCAGTACATTTTTTCAGTTTACATTCTTTCGAGTCCTGATTAGAATTAGCCTGCCTATGATACGCCCCTTGTTACCATAAACGTACAATTGTAATATTAATGTGATACCTACGTAATCATGTGTATAAAAACCTTCAATTGCGTCATAATAAAGCAGAACGGTTATTTGGAAAGATGCTGAGCGTATCTTTTGTGTCTGTTCCCTACTGCAGTAGTTATTATTAATTTGGAACCACTAATCAATATGAGGATAGGAGTTGCCTATCTATAAATTTCCAGGTCACTTGCTACGGTGAGGAATCATTGTTCCATGAGCTCCAACTCTGCTGGTGAAGACTTTGCCAGGTCATGCTTTTGGGACATTGTTGTTTATTACCCTTAAAGGGGACACTTTGCAGGTAACAATAGTACATTATCTTTCATTAGGAGTAAAGGTATTATAGGCCAGCTCGGGATGCTCCTTTAACCACTTGCCTACCAGGTACGAACACCCCCTTCTTGACCAAGCCATTTTTCAGCTTTCAGCGCTGTCGCATTTTGAAGGACAATTGCGCGGTCATGCAAGGATGTACCCAAATAAAATTTTTATCATTTTTTCCCCACAAATAGAGCTTTATTTTGGTGGTATTTGATCACCTCTGCGGTTTTTATTTCTTGCGCTATAAACAAATTAAGAGGGACAAGTTTGAAAAAACGCAATATTTTTTACTTTTTATTATAATAAATATCCAATTTTTTTTTTTAAACAAATTTTTTCCTCAGTTTAGACCGATACGTATTCTTCTACATATTTTTGGTAAAAAAAAATCGCAATAAGCGTCTATTGATTGGTTTGCGCAAAAGTTATAGCGTCTACAAAATAGGGGATAGATTTATAGCATTTTTATTATTATTTTTTTTTTTACTAGTAATGGCGGCGATTTGCGATTTTTATCGTGACTGCGACACTGCGGCGGACATATCGGACACTTTTGACACATTTTTGGGACCATTCACATTTATACAGCGATCCGTGCTATAAAAATGCATTGATTACTGTATAAATGTGACTGGCAGGGAAGGGGTTAACACTAGGGGGCACTGCAGGGGTTAATATGTTCCCTATATGAGTGATTCTAACTGTGGGGGGAGGGGACTGACTGGGGGAGGGGACCGATCGGTGTCCCTATGTACAAGGGACACACCATCGGTCTCCTCTCCTCTGACAGGACGTGGATCTGTGTGTTACACACACAGATCCACGTCCTGCTCAATTACCGGGCAATCGCGGGTGCCTGGTGGTCATCGCGGCCACCGGGCACGCGCATCGGCTTCTCAGCTACGCGGCGGGCACGCGCCTCCCGCGGCGCTCGCGCGCCACCTAGTGGCCAAAAAGAGAGCGCCGTCATATGACGGCGGCCCGCCACATGAGCTGCACCGTCACGCCGTCATTTGACAGTGGGAGGTCAGCAACAAGTTAATACAGAAATATTCACTTGTATCCACAAATAGCTTTGCCAAAGTATTTCATTGTGACAGTGTTTACTGCTATCACTCATTTGTCATTATCAACTGTTATTGCCGCAAGTATTGTTTCAGCCTAATTTTGGTTGCCTGCAAGATTTGGCTGACTAATCCTTGTTTTAAACCTCTCTTCACAAATACGTAAACTAAGAGAGAATTGAAACTACTTGTTTGTGTCAGTGTGTCATTTAAAGGTGTACACAACATGTCTAAACCTAGAGTGTCAGAGGGGCTGGAAAGTTCACAGGGTAATGACTGCTCAGGAGAACATACATTACCAAGAAACCCCGAGGGGGCAGTGCTACAATATAAACTGCTAAATACCTTTTCTCATCAGCGGTATATAGCAGTCTTGTGACTTCTATCAGTGCCTGGTTAAAGCTTGTAGGAGGAGTTTTCATACTGCACTGGCTGTCCTATTAGGATCCCCTGAACCTCTGTCTGGAAAGTGCTGATCACATGCACTCTCCCAAGAAAAAATAAAAACTCTCTAGCAATACACACCAAACTAAGCATGTGCAGCCTGACTCCAGTAACTCTGTCCTATCCGGACATGTTTTGGAGTCAGTGGAAGAAAAGCAGGATCTGTGCATACAGGATCAAACAGCCTTTTTACACAATGCAGATGATTGACCCTTTAGGTTCCACAGTGAGTATAACAAGCATGCTTAAGGCCCCATGCACACGAGACGCTGTTAAACGCGCGTTCAGAGGCAGTTGGACACTTTTTTCAACTGCACCTGAACGCATGCAATGTTATCCTATGTGTCCATGTACACAGTCTAGTTTTTTCCCGTTTTTATGCAGTTGCGTTTAACCTCGTTTTTCCAGAAGCAAAAAAATGCGTTCAGACACTTTGCTTTTCCGCATTTCAGAAGCAAAACGCAGCTAAACGCGTCTAAACGTGGCTAAATGCAGGCACCTGCGTTTAGCCGCGTTTGCGTTTATAAGCCTTTTTAAAGGAACCCAATTTTTTGGACCAGAAACTCAGAAATATGATGGCAAACCATAAAAATACTAGAAAAATTGTTTTAAAATGTCGTAATTAGTTTAGATAGTTCATAGAGCATATATACTCACTGATGCATACATGTTTGTGAAATATCCAACGGACATTTGCTGTGCCATCAACGGATGGGTCCAATATCGACAAGCTCTGATTCTGGACCTCTCATGCAAATTTGCGACGACGTTGCTGCATCATCAAGAGCAACATCAGGAGCATTTCCTGACATATATTCAATATGGGATCCATTTCCAAAAAAAACACAGAAAGAGAGGCAAATGCAAGTGTACAACTGCTCTCTCTGCTGCTGCTGCTCACTCTGATCAAAATGGCAGAAATAGTTAATAATACATTCTTTCTGAGCTTGGGGAGGGTCTATATGATGTTATCTTTACAAATGCTTATAGACGCGAACGCGGCTAAATGCAGCCAAACGCAGCATTAAAACACAGCAAAACGCGCGTTTTTAAACGCAGGTTTCTGCTTTTTAAAACATGCGTTCAGCAGAGTTTTCATCTGCGTCTCGTGTGCATGGGGCCTTACTGTTTATACAGACTGATCTTACTGTTGTGGGTTTAGTAACACTTTAACTGAAAGTCAGTATCATTCAAATGGTTATCTCTGTGTTCAGGCTGTCAGGGACCAGCCCCAAGCACAGTGATGAGATCACCTCCCTGTCATTCTGCTCTCTCCTTCTATTAGCATACTCTTTGCCAGCACATGAATTGAGTGGCTCAATTAACTGCTTCTTCCTCTCCTAGTATGAGCTCTGCTTTACAAAGAGGAGTATACCAAGTCAAATTCAGGTACTTACGCTGCTTGATTCAAAATAATACATTTAAGGAAGTAAAAATGCATCTTTTATATCTGCCTGGAGTTATGACGTAATAAAAGTATAACTTCTTATACTGTACATTTATCTTTTTATTAAATTTTTTTCTTTTTTCTTTTTCTTTTTTTTTTTTTTATGATGACTTAAAAAATTATTGCTAATATTTTGGTTTTTTCCTTTGACTTATTTTTAAAACAGTGTAACAGATATTAAAACAACAAAAAATAAAATAACTTTTAGTTGCCTTACATAATCCCAAGAAGTTACGACACAAACCTTGATTATTAAAATTTACAAAAAGTGTATTGGTACATAAATTAAAAGCACTCCATACAAACTGATAAAGTGTATCTAAACTATCCCCGACAAAGTTGATAATTCCTACTATGTCCTATTTTTCATATACCGTATATACTCGAGTATAAGCCGAGATTTTCAGCCCTTTTTTTAGGGCTGAAAGTCCCCTTCTCGGCTTATACTCGAGTCAGTGCCGTCTGCCTACATGAACAGCTTGTCATGCAGACAGACGGCAGTGTTCAAAAGCCACGCTGCCTCCTCCCGCCCGTCCGTGATAGGCGGAAACTAATTTTCCCAGCAGTACAGTGTTCCGCCTATCACGAAAGTCCTGTCATTGACGAGGATGAGAGGATGTCCGTGATAGGCAGAACACTGCACACTGACTGCTGGGAAAACCGAGTGTTCCTCCTATCACGGACGAGGAGGAGGAGGAGGCGTGGCTTTCAAACATGTAATGGCGCCGTACACGCTGATCGCCAGGATCAGCAATGGGGGGGACACGGGACAGCGGACACCGGACAGCCAGCGACAGCCAGCGATCTGACACAGGTGGCAGATCGGCGGGAGACAGATCGATCGGCACAGGTAGGCTGCACTGGGGACACGGGGGTTTGTATAGGACACAGGGGACATGCAGATGGGCATTTGCTGACCCTCTTTTCCACTTACAGTAGCTGCTCCATTTCCCCCCCTCGGCTTATACACGGGTCAATAACTTTTCCCATTTTTATTTGTGGTAAATCAGGGGCCTCGGCTTATATTATATTATATTATATTCGGGACGGCCTATACTCGAGTATATACGGTATACACAACATATTACACATACTCAAAAGAGAATACATTATTGTAGACTAGTGATATATAAAAGGGGTATAAATGGCACCTTAAAGTCCCCTTTTCTTTATGTTGTTTTGATTTCATAATTGGGATATGTTGCTAAATTATTTTGGCTCTGATGAAGGACATGCCTTTGAAAAGCGTTAGCCAACAGAGACTCCTGTGAGGTCCCTCCTTTGCTCGAGTGTTTGGAGAGTTATGGAGAGTGCTACCAAGTAGAGTTGTCAGGTGAGGTTTTACACAACCTATGTTTGTAAATAGTATCTATTTATTTAATTTCAATCAAATTTGTGGGATAATGCACTAGGCCAATGCATCGTCTTTCTTTTATCTATCTCTAACTTAAAATACTAATCCATGTATCCCAGCTTGTTTACAGCTGATGGAACACCTTTGGAATGAATTAGAAAGGATACTGCGAGCCAGGCCTTCGCGTCCAACATCAGTGCCTGACCTCACAAATGTCCTTCTGGAAGAATGGTCAAACATTCCCATAGACACACTCCTAAACCTTGTGGACAGCCTTCCCAGAAGAATTGAAGCTATTATAGCTGCAAAGGATGGGCCACCTCAATATTGAACCCTACAGACTAAGACTGTAATGCCATTATAGTTCATGCACGCGCAAAGGCAGGCATTCCAATACTTTTGGCAATATAGTGTGTGAATATATATATATGTAGCACTAACCCCCGAAAGAGCTGTTAACTTCTTGGCCTCGTGTGCGTCTAGGGGTTTCCCGAGGTAGATGGCCCAAAAACTGTAGAAACTGACACTGGATCCACTTTGGGATTTTTATTTGCAAAAAAGGGTAGACAAACACAGTCTCTCAATTAGGGATAGAGGGTTTAGGTGGAAAGTTCAGGTACTCTTGGAACTGCTCAAAAACTGAAAGTCTCTCTCTATAAGAATCCAGAGAATAGCCACTCACAACTGAATTGTCACAGCTACCGGATAGACCTTCTCTCACCAGGCCTAACAGCCGGTGAAGTATCAGATAAAGTGAAGTCTCTGCCACAGACTTGTTGTAACTGAAGGATGCAGACAAACTTAAGGAGCCCTCATACGGTACCAGTATCTTGCAGGCGGTCCGGCAATACCGTTCGAGTGTAGATTCACTTGGTGTCTTTCAACTTAGCTTCCAGGCTCTTACTGAGGAACCAGCCTTGTGCGTGACCCTCTCCCGAAGAGTCCTCCCCTGGTTGCTTCTCTCAGTTGCTGGGCCTCTCCACACACGAGGCGGCACCGGACCACCTTGGAATCCTCCTTCCAGTTACTTTGTCTCGGGCTAGCCAGCCCGAGACTCGGAATTGGATGGATCCGCACCCCAGGCCTGTGGGCTGGTCAGGAGGACCAGGACCAATAGGACAGAAAGCTCTTCTGGACCGGAACCCAGAAGCACGTGACCTCAGTACCTTAAGTACCCTCTCCCAGAATACACAGCAAGACGACACTCTCACTGGTTGGTTCCGAGAGAGATTGACACTCAATGCGCCCAGCCAAACTGCGTTCTCATGCTTGCCAGAAGTGACAACGACACCTATGGCCAAGCAGAACCCAGCGCAATACAGCCAGACTGGCACTGAAACCATAATTTGGTACAATTAACCCCAGAACCCAACTGTGGGTCTGGGAACATTAAATTTACAAAACACATAGCTCATGCTCGTTAGGAGCCCGGCGCTATATATATATATATATATATATATGGATGGGGCAGACTCAATGGACCGCATTATCTTTTTTCTGCCATCACTCCTCTATATTTTTTTGCCAAATTTTCTTAATAAAGTATTAAATAATACAATAGCAAATGCATGTCCAGAGTTTTTGCCTCTGATGAAGGACATGCCTTCGAAAAGCGTTAACCAGCAGAGACCCTGGTAAGGTCCCCCTTTTGAGCAAGTGTTTGGAGAGTTGTGGAGAGTGCTACCAAGTAGAGTTGTCAGATGAGGTTTTACACTACCTATGTTTGTAAATAGTATCTATTTATTTCATTGCAATTAAATTTGTGGGATAATGCACTAGGCCAGTGTATCCTCTTTCTTTTATCTATCGCTAACTTAAAATACTAATCCATGTATTCCAGCTTGTTTACAGCTGTTTCTTGTTTCCTAGCAAAAATAGCTTTCATGTAGTGTCTTAAAGCGTTTCAAATGTAGGAATATCTACAATATCACTTTATTCAACATTAGCTATCTGGAGCTGGCTGCGGGGCTTTGCTCCATCAGTTTCAATTAGGTACACATTTGTTTTCTAAAGAAAAAGAACTCAATATATTGATGGACGTTGTTATGTGTTTGCCATTATTAAATTGCTCTCTAATCCAATTTCTTCTACTGTACATTTAATACATTTAAAGTCAGCAAATCGAGAATTTAGAAAGTGTAATGCAAATCTAAAAAATGCAACGAAGCATTGTATTTCACAACGCTTAACTTTGTTTAGGCAGAAGACATAGCTGGTATACAGAATCTGGAGTGTTTTAACTGTCAAAGGTGCAAAAAAAAGATAGAGCAAGAGATGGCCACCTGTATGGAACATCTCAGAGAAATTCTTCTATGGAAGATTGTGGCATGTATGGAACATCTAGAAGAATATCTGCTGCAGAAAATGGCTACCTGTTTGGAAATCTTGGTTGCTCGGTAATCTGTTTTGCTGAAAAGTGCCCTGAAGGTCTTCAGAGCAGCTGCTGCTGTAAGATATTGCATGGAGAATGTTTGCTTTACATTTTAACCACATCAGCCCCAGAAGATTTTACCCCCTTCCTGACCAGAGCACTCTTTGCGATTCGGCACTGCATCGCTTTAACTGACAATTGCGCTGTCGTGCAACGTTGCACCCAAACAAAATTGACATTCTTTTTTCCCACAAATAGAGCTTTCTTTTAGTGGTATTTGATCACCTCTGCGGTTTTTATTTTTTGCGCTATAAACAATAAAAGAGCGTCAATTTTGAAAAAAGCACAATATTTTTTATTTTTGCTATAATAAATAGCCCCCAAAAATATATGAAAAATAATTTTTTTCCTCAGTTTAGGCCGATATGTATTCTTCTACATATTTTTAGTAAAAAAAAAAATCACAATCAGTGTATATTGATTGGTTTGCGCAAAAGTTATAGCGTCTACAAAATAGGGGATAGTTTTATGGCATTTTTATTATTATTATTTTTTTTTTTTACTAGTAATGGCGGCGATCTGCGATTTTTATCTTGACTGCGACATTATGGCGGACACATCGGACAATCTTGACATATTTTTGGGACCATTGGCATTTATACAGCGATCAGTGCTATAAAAATGCATAGATTACTGTAAAAAATGTCACTGGCAGTGAAGAGGGCGATCAAGGGGTTAAGTGTGTTCCCTATGTGTGTGTTCTAACTGAAGGGGGGATGGGACTTTCTAGGGGAAGAGATAGATCGGTGTTCATACTTCGTATGAACACACAATCAGTCTCTTCTCCTCTAAAAGAACCGGGATCTCTGTGTTTACACACAGAGATCCCGGTTCTCGCCATGTCATGAGCGATCGCGGGACCCTGGCGGTCATCGTGACCCCCGGGCACTCGCATCGGCCCGGGGGCAAGCAGCGCGCGCCCCTAGTGGCCACAGGGCAAAGCGACGTAAGATAACATAGTTTCGCCCAGCCGTGCCATTCTGCCACAGTACAACTGCCGCGGCTGTTCGGCAAGTGGTTAAGGTCAGTATTTGGAGCTTCTTTCTAGAAGGGCCTTTCCTGGCCATGCTTCTGATGGAGAAGAGTGTCATTGTGAGGATATCTACTCTTTTTGGGCCTTGCCCCAGCAGGTTGGCTTCTGCCAAGGCTTGAGGAACCTGAGCTGCCTTGTTGTTCTGCCAGACCATCCAGGAAAAAAAAAAAAAAAGCTAGAATAAGGGATGGCTACCTGTATGTAGCATCTAAGAGGACATCTGCTATGGAAGATACCTGTGTATGCATCGGCAGTTGAATAGGTCCAAATGTAGTCTATGTCCTTCTTGCTACATTGCGTGTATCACAGCTGTAGCAGACTTGAAATTTTAAAGTCTATCTCCACTATTCACATTTATTTTTAGAAATACATAACTCAACAGTGTGAAAATAACCTTGTTAAACTACTCACCTTGTTTCTCCTCCAGTCCTGGAGGAAAGAAGGCAAAGGGGAAATCTTTAAATACATTAAGGGTGTGAATAAGGTTCAGGAGGGCAGTATCTTTATTATGAAGCCAATATCAAGAACACAGGGACATGACTTCAAACTAGCAGGAGGAAAATTCAAAAAAGTTGTTGATGCTTGAAATAGACTTCCAGCAGAAGTAATGGGTCAGTCAACAGTAAGTGGATTCAACGTGCTTGAGACAAACATAGATCTATACTTATATTTATATATAATAATATATATATCAACCCCTCCACTGGCTTCCACTCGGCCAAAGAATTAAATTCAAAATACTAACAACTAAGTACAAAGCCATCCACAATTTCGCCCCCAGCTACATCACTAGCCTAGTCTCTAAATACCAACCTACTCGTTCTCTTCGTTCCTCTCAAGACCTCCTGCTCTCTAGCTCCCTCATCACCTCCTCCCATGCTCGCCTCCAGGACTTTTCCAGAGCCTCTCCAATCCTATGGAATGCCTTACCCCAATCTGTCCACCTATCTCCTACTTTATTAGCTTTTAGACGATCCCTGAAAACCCTTCTCTTCAGAGAAGCATATCCTACCCACACCTAACAACAACTGTATTTTCATTTTCTCCATCAGCTCATCCCCCACAGTATTACCTTTTGTTCCAATTGACCCTCCCTTCTAGATTGTAAGCTCCAACGAGCAGGGCCCTCTGATCCCTCCTGTATTGATTTGTATTGTAATTGTACTGTCTGCCCTCATGTTGTAAAGCGCTGCGCAAACTGTAGGCGCTATATAAATCCTGTATAATAATAATAATAATATATTTAAAAGTTGTCTTAAAAAATAAAATAAAAAATATATATGTGTGTGTGTGTGTGTATATATTGTTTATTTATTTATTACAGGATTTATATAACGCAGCGCTTTACAATATTAAAGGGAGACAATACAGTTATAATACAATAAAATACAAGAGGATTAAGAGGGCCCTGCTCAGAAGAGCTTACAATCTAATAGGGTGGGGGAGGTGATACAAAAGGTTGTAACTGTGGGGAATGAGCTGATGGAAGTGGTAACAGATTAGTTGGAGACGTGATAGGCTTCCCTGAAGAGATGAGTTTTCAGGGATCGCCTGAAGGTGGCTAGAGTAGGGGATAGCCGGACAGGTTGAGACAGCAAGTTCCAGAGGATGGGAGAGGCTCTGGAGAAATCCTGGAGACGAGCATGGGAGGAGGAAACAAGAGAGCTTGACAGGGGGAGATCTTGAGAAGAGCGGAGAGGACGGTTTGGGATATGTTTGGAGACAAGATTGGTGATATAGCTCGGGGCAGAGTTGTGAATGGCTTTGTATGTTGTGGTTAGTATTTTGAATTTAATTCGCTGGGGGATTGGGAGCCAGTGTAGGGATTGGAGGAGAGGGTTGGCAGACACTGTGCAGTTGGTAAGGTGGATAAGTCTGGCAGCAGCGTTCATGATAGACTGAAGAGGGTAGAGCCTATGGAGAGGCAGGCTAATGAGAAGGGAGTTGCAATAGTCAAGGTGAGAGATAACGAGGGAGTGAATGAGGAGCTTGGTGGTTTCATTTGTCAAAAAGGAGCGAATTTTAGAGATGTTACGGAGGTGAAGTCTTCAAACTTTTGACAGCGATTGGACTTGAGGCTGAAATGACGAGTCCGAGTCTAGGATTACACCGAGTACTCTGGCGTGAGGGGAGGGACTGATGGTTGCATTGTTGATTTTGATGGAAAAGTCATGGAGGGGGGCACGAGCGGGGGGGAATATTAATAGCTTTGTTTTAGAGAGATTTAATTTAAGGAAGTGGTGCGACATCCATGCTGATATGTCAGTTAGTAAGTTAGTATATATATATATATATATATATATATATATATATATACACGCACACACACACACAGTATATACTGTATGGGGCAAGCTCAATGTAACACTTTACCTTTTTTCTGCCGTCACTCTTCTATGTTTCTTTTTCAATGTTTTTAATAGAGTTTAACAAAATACAATCTCAAATGTCACAAAATATACATAAAGAGTTACCAACATTAGGCAACTTTCACACTGGGGCGCTCAGCTTAGCGGTGCTTTACCGTTGTTTTAGCAGCGCTTTTCGGCCGCTAGCGGGGCAGTTTTAACCCCCACTAGCGGCCGAAAAGGGGTTAAAACTGCCCGCTTTGCAGGCGGGTTGGGAGCGCTGCCCTATTGTTTTCAATTGGAAGGGGCGCTTTAGGAGCGGTAAATACACCGCTCCTACAAAGATGCGGCTTGCAGGACATTTTTTAGCATCCTGCAAGCGCACCACTCGGGCTTTCACACTGGAGAGACAGCAGCGGCTGTTTCAGGACGCTTTGCAGGCGCTATTTTTAGCACTTTAGCGCCTGCAAAGTGCCTCAGTGTGAAAGGGGCCTTAGGTACACAAGAGAATAAAAATTAGGTAGAATGTAAACCATTTTACAATCATCTGGAATATCAACAATAGTAACCTAAAAAAAATGTAAATAATTAAAAAATATATAATTTATATAGAATATTTACAAAATATATTTAGTGACCCTTTTCCTTATATTCGTTTTCTAGACATATTTTCTATATTCTTATATTTGGTTGCCTGCCTGCTATGAATTTCTTTTTCTGAGGTTCTTTTTTCTTTTCTTGTTATTATTTATTACAATTGAGATATGTTTTTATACTCTTATTATTTGTAATCAACTACTGCACCCTTTCTAACAGGTATTTAAAAAAAAAGACAATAAAACTTGGTTGAAGTTCTAATTCTCCTCTCCCTCCCCTATCCAAAACTAAAACAAAAAGTTTTGCATTTTTATTTACTTTAAAGTGTAAGTAAACCCCCCTATCGTTTTCAGCCAAGGAAGCTGTCATCTTGGCCTCTGTTTAATCTTCAACTGCCACGATGCTGCACATGTGATCAGTTATAACACCAGACATTGGATGGTTTGACAGTTTGGTTGAGAGCACAACCAATGTGACAGTTATATTCCTGGCATGCCAGAAATGTAACTGTTTTTTGAAACTGTTAAATTGATGGGTCTACTTCCGCTTTAAGTAGCTGTACAGTGTTCCAGGAGTCGTGCCTTTTTTCTTACCAATTTTAAGAAATGAAAATCATTTTTCAATCATTATTTTTAGATTAGGACAGAGACAATTGAGTACATTCCGTGATACTTTTTTTATTTGCACTAACGTATCATTTTTCATGGACAAGCTTTTGGGGTAATGTCACCTTCTTCAAGGTCCAAGCAGTGCTGATTCACAAATTTTTTGTGAATCAGTACTACTTGGACCTTGAAGAACGGGACACACCCCGAAAGCTCGTCCATGAAAAAATATATGTTAGTGCAAAAAAAAAAAAAAGTATCACGGACAGTACTCAATTTTCTCTGTCACAATTTCCCTAATACGGCTACAATCACAAGTAGATTAGGACAAAATTTTATTTGGATAAGGTTTGCTCTGGGGTTTGTCTCAGTTTCAGATGCAGCAGTCTATTTCACAATATTGATTAAACGTTACTAAACAATAGCATGATCTTGTTCCCTTCAAATTGTACCGATTAATTCAGAAGTTGGATAAAGATTAATTTCATTCTCTCCGGGCTTGTCAGAATGTTGTGTAGCACCAATGAAACTGTCACCTCTCCTTACAACGAGCCGGTAAAAACCAGCAGCGTGAAAGGTAATCACTCCTCTGCAAATCACTGGCTTTTCCCTGCCAAAGTTCAGCTACAAGATTTAAGAGTTTTCAACACTTTGCGACCTTTGGAATGAAATGGTTTAAATAAAAAAACAACTCCCTAACTTACTTATCCTAATATAATCCTTCAGAGTTTAACCTGTCATGGATAAAGTGAACCAGCGCTCATAAATTAACATTTTATTTTTAAAAGCAAAAGAAAAATACCATCAGGGCATATATCACGAGAGACATGTTTATCTAGAAATACTTCATTTTTGCTTTTAAAGAGAATGGGAAAATAACATTTTATTTGAGTCATTTCTTAGGCCGGGTTTACACTATTGAGCTGAGGCAATGTTAGGGGCATTATTTATTTATTGTTTTTTTTAAGGTACTTATATTATAGCGCCATCAATTTACGCAGCGCTTTACATATACATTGTACATTCACATCGGCCCCTACGGGTCACCCTGTTCGGATCGGCACACGCCGCGATCCACGGCCTCTGCCTTAGGAAAGGCCGCGGCTTCGGCCTAGCTCCGGAGCGGCGGCCATCTTGGTGCACCCGTCGGCCATTTACAATGTGATCGCTCCGTCAAATGACGTGGAGCAATCACTTGTAAACAAACCGGCGTCAAGATGATGCCGGTTCCTCTCTCCCCTCTGTGTACAGATCTGTACAGTGGAGTGGAGAGATCGGATGGCAGTAGCGATATGGGCTGGATCTGCAGTGCCCACAGCGCTGCTTTGTGACAATTGCAGTCACAGCCACCCCCCCCATACCCTGCAATACCCAGCCAATACTCTGCCATACCCTGCAATACTCTGCCATACCCTGCCAATACTCTGCCATACCCTGCCAATACCCTGCAATACCCTGCCAATACTCGGCGATACCCAGCCATACTCAGCGATACCCAGCCGTACCCAGCCATGCTCAGCCGTACCCAGTCATACTCAGCCAATATTACAGTGGGGGAGATGACGTGGATATTACAGTTGGGGAGATGTATATAACAGTGGGGAGATTATGGTTATAACAGTAGGGAATAGATGGTGGTGGAATTTTCACAGGTTTTTGCAAATTCAATTATTATTTGCTGATCCTAAAAATGATCCGATCCGTGACTCTGATCCGAGGATCGATCCGATCCGTGAGTTTTTTGATCCGTTGCACCCTTAGTCCCTACCCTCAAGGAGCTTATAATCTAAGGTCCCTAAGTTACATTCATATACTAGGGCCAATTTAGACAGAAGCCAATTAACCTACCAACATGTCTTTGGATTGGTGCCCTTCATTCTTAACAGCATCCCAATGAAACTTACCAACACACCACAGTGCACAGTAACATACTATCATGTGTTGTCATACACTGTGGTCTAAAATATTGACTTTTTGTGGTGAATTTTGGTGTGTTAGGCTGCCCACTCAAAGTGTACAGTATGGAAAAAAATTTTGGCTAAGTTTTGGATGGAGTGGGGGAAGTCTTAAAACTCCATCTTCCATATCTGTCCTGGTGACCAGTGTCCCTGGTACAGAAGATGATCAGAAAAACAATATTTTAGAGCTGTTACTGGACAGTTCAGTTGAAAGCACAAGCAACTGTGACAGTTGCCATTCAGGGCATCCCTTGAATGTAACTGTTTTGGGAAACCGTTAAATCAATGGATTTGATGTAAATCTCACCGATGTGGCTCAGACATAAAAAAAAAAAACTGTCATGGGTCTAAACCGTTCCCTCCTCCATTCAGAACTAGGACTTTTAATATTACTGTATTGTTTTTCAGTGACTGCATTGACCTGACTTGAAATGTACTGTACATTTTTAAACTTAAAGGTCCCACCTAACAGCAGATAGCACATGAGGCTGGCTATTGCCATAAACCTTAAGTTTAGTTTAGGCACAAGGGATGGTATTTACATTCAATGAGATGTTTCCTTTTTTGTGCTGGTGGCTGCTAAATTAATTTAAATCTTCTGTCCTTTACCCCCCACCCCCATCTCGATAATCTTCCAAAGTGGTGGAGGGTTAATACAGCTGCTGAATAGGACATAGGCACTTGTTGAAAAGGCCAATTATGCCAGCCCTTTCCGTTGCACTATAGCTTCCAGTAAAACAATCTATGAAAGGAAGAGGTGGACTATTCACTCATCCGTCCATCCTCCATTCATAGGGGGAGATTTACTAAAATGGGTGCACTCAGAATCTGGTGCAGCTGTGCACGGTAGCCAATCAGCTTCTAACTTCAGCATATTCAATTAAAGCGGAATTCCACCCGCACTAAAATTATTAAAAGTCAGCAGCTACAAATACTGCAGCTGCTGACTTTTAATAAATGGACACTTACCTGTCCCAGGTTCCAGCGGTGTAGGCAGAAGATGACGAGCGACCGCTCGTCTCTCGGCTGCCCCGCCGCCATCCTCTGTCAGGGAACCAGGAAGCGAAGCTTGCGGCTTCACTGCCCGGTTTCCTACTGCGCATGCGCGAGTCGCGCGTCTTTATTGGTCCCTGTTGTGTCCTGGGAACTGTGTGTTTCCCAAGACACAACAGGAACCCTCGGATATGGGCGGGCATCCTCGGATATGGGCGGGGAAGATACCTGTATTATACAGGTATCTGCACCCCCTCCCCCCTGAAAGGTGCCAATTGTGGCACCGGAGGGGGGGAGGAATCCCAAAAGCGGAAGTTCCACTTTAGGGTGGAATCCCGCTTTAAGCTTTGACAATAAAACCTGGAAGCTGATTGGTTTCTATGCAGTGCTGCAACAGATTTTGCACTCTCCAGGTTTAGTAAATAACCCCCATAGAGCGCTTTTCATTGAAGATGGTCAATGTCACAGCTCTATCTAAACCGGTACCAGCAATTCACGTCCAGCTTGGTGGGTACACATCAGTAATTTTACACCATTGTTCACCTCGATTAAACCTTAGTAATTACTTCCTTCATGAACACTTCCTTCATGAACACCACCTAATCATACTTATTTATGACCAGTAAGGTTAAACCATACATTCAAACTTTACAAACAAACTCACTTTTGTGGGCACCTTCAAGGACCACCAATGCTGTAAATAAATTACAACATACCCCACAAGTCCCCAACTTTCTTCCCATAAGCAGATTTCCCAAGCATATGCACCAGTAGTGGTGCATCCATTAAGGGCGCAAGGGGCGCAGCCCCCTCTGTCACGCCACCCCCCTATATGTAAAATGGATAGATTCATGCATAGCATGAATCTATCCATGGTCGCTGTAGCCACCCCTTATTCAGGCGTCCGGCCCCTTTTCGGACACTGGGTGCCTGAATTACAGTGGTGGGGGTGTTTTTTGAAGCACCTGATTAGAGCCATAGGCAGGGCATCCCTTGAATGGGCATCCCATAGGCTCTAATAGGCTTGAAAAAAGGTGGACTTGGAGCACAGATCATTGCGCTCGGAGCCCACCCAAGTGTGTTAGAAAAGCAAATGATATTTGCTTTTCTAACACTGAACCACCGCTATGCCAATCAGGAAGCGTGGGTCTAATACCTGTCACCTAATTGGCTGAAGGCACAGGCATCCCTATTGGATGTCTAACGGAACATAAGAAGAGACGCATGGGAACCATGGAGGATGTAGGAGCCGTCGCCTGTATTAAGTGCCCATTAGACGGCAAGCAGGTGGGGGAGGGGTCACAGTAGCTGCATATGATGGGCACAGAGGCTATAT
The DNA here is from genome assembly GCA_028564925.1 of Lithobates sylvaticus. Taxonomy (NCBI): domain Eukaryota; kingdom Metazoa; phylum Chordata; class Amphibia; order Anura; family Ranidae; genus Lithobates; species Lithobates sylvaticus. The sequence goes on from CM053026.1 coordinate 731,006,109, forward strand.
ATGATGGGCACAGAGGCTACATATGATGGGCACAGAGGCTGCATATGATGGGCACATTGGCTGCATATGATGGGCACATTGGCTGCATTTTATGGGCACAGTGACTGCATATGATGGGCACAGTGGCTGCATTTTATGGGCACAGTGGCTGCATTTTATGGGCACAGTGGCTGCATATGATGGGCACAGTGGCTGCATATGATGGGCACAGTGGCGGCATTTTATGGGCACAGTGGCTGCATTTTATGGGCACAGTGGCTACATTTTATGGTTACAGTGGCTGCATTTTATGGGCACAGTGGCTGAATATGATGAGCACAGTGGCTGCATTTTATGGGCACAGTGGCTGCATTTTATGGGCACAGTGGCTGCATTTTATGGGCACAGTGGCTGCATATGATGAGCACAGTGGCTGCATTTAATGGGCACAGTGGCTGCATTTAATGGGCACAGTGGCTGCATTTGATGGGCACAGTGGCTGCATTTTATGGGGCACAGTGACTGCATATGATGAGCGCACAGTGGCTACATTTTATGGGCACAGTGGCTGCATTTGATGGGCACAGAGGCTGCATTTGATGGGCACAGTGGCTGCATATGATGGGTACAGTGGCTGCATTTGATGGGACCAGTGGCTGCATTTTATGGGGCACAGTGGCTGCATATGATGGGCACAGAGGCTGCATATGATGGGCACAGAAGCTGCATATGATGGGTACAGAGGCTGCATTTTATGGACACAGTGGCTGCATATGATGGGCACAGTGGCTGATTATGTTGGGCACAGTGGCTGCATTTTATGGGCACAGTGGCTGCATATGATGGGTTCCTATTTATCACCACCCTCTAAACTCACCCTTGTAGCCAGTTTTCAATCCATATATTCACCCTATGGTCCATGCCAACGGACCTTACTTTGTACAGTAAACGTTTATGGGGAACTGTGTAAAATGCTTTTTCAAAATCCAGATACACCACGTCTACGGGCCTTCCTTTATTTAGATGGCAACTCACCTCCTCATAGAAGGTTAATAGATTGGTTTGGCAAGAAAGATTCTTCATGAATCCATGCTGATGGATGAATTATTTCCATCAATATATATATATATATTTTTAAAATAACAAACATATCATACTTGCCTCCACTGTGCAGCTTGTTTTGCACAGAGAAGCCCGAACCTGATCTTCTGGGGTCCCAGGCGGCTCTCGCGGCTTCTCCCCACATCAGATAACCCCCCTAGGAGAATCGCTCTCCCGAAGGGGTTACCTTGTGGGCTCGGTGCCGAGTCCACCTTTCAGCGTCCATAGCCACCGAATGCATGACTCACCCCCGCCCCCCGGTGCCTGCGTCATTGGATTTGATTGACAGCAGCGGGAGCCAATGGCTGCGCTGCTATCAATCTATCCAATCAAGAGCCGAGAACCCCGGGCAGTCCTGACCTCAAACCGATAGAAGACCTTTAAGATGAATTAGAGCGGAGACTGCAAGTCCAACATCAGTGCCTGACCTCAAGAATGCGCTTCTGGAAGAATGGTCAAACATTCCCATAGACACACTCCTAAACCCTGTGGACAGCCTTCCCAGAAGAGTTGAAGCTGTTATAGCTGCAAAGGGTGGGCCAACTCAATATTTAACCCTACGGACTAGGACTGGGATGCCATTAAAGTTCATGTGCATGTAAAGGCAGGTGTCCCAATACGTTTGCTAATATAGTGTATCTCATAAGTGAATTACCCGAAAGTATGTTTTTGAGCAGCTTTTAAGCACAACCTTTTCCTTATGTTCTATATATTATATCTGTTAAAATATGCTGCCTTCTGCAAAGTTCTTCAAGTTAATCCTCTAGAAAAGACAGAAAGTGCTGTTTTCCCAAAAAGCAATTAAAAAGGGGCTTGAGAAAATGATCAGATCCCAGGAACACAAATTTCTCAAGGTTATAATTACCTAGGTAGATAGCTTTTCAGAATTTAATAAGCTGAATCTCACAATCCATGAGCAGACTCTTGTCTTCTATAAAATAAAACGTGTTTGACCACTAATGATTTTCTTATTGCTTTCAGGAGATTTTCCCTAAAACAAACTTTACTCTTTATAAACCAACACGGAAAAAATTACTACGATTTGCACTTGCTTTATATTCATAGTCCTTTAAAGAAAAAAAAAAGAAAAAAACAATCCTGGCAAATAAAATACATAAAAAAACACTCTTTAGTTTACTTTAAAGTCATGCTTTTATTTCACTTCAACTGGTATGATTATCTGTCATCATAAGGAGAAGACATTTTCAGGACCCCCCACACACACACTCCATAAACCTTTACCCTAGGTTCACACAAATGCGTTGTGAGCGAGCACACTATACCAGGCCGCATGCCCTCAACATGGGGATTGGGTGCTTTGGGGGGACAAGGGCCTCTTCCCGACAACCCTGGGCTGTGGTTGTCAGGTTCTGCGGGTGGGGGGGCTTATCAGAATCTGGAAGCACCTTTTAACAAGAGGGCCCCCAAATTACACCCCTCCCCCATGTGAATGGGTATCGGGTACATCGTACCCATACTCACTCACCCGAAAAAGATGTGAATGAAATGTTAAAAAAACAAGATCCGTCTTTTTATATAAAAAAGCCCCAAACTGTCTTCTCCTTGTGCTGCCTTCTCGCCGAGCTGTCTTCTCCCCGAGCTGTCTTCTCCCCGAGCTGTCTTCTCCCCGAGCTGTCTTCTCCCAGAGCTGTCTTCTTCCTCACCACCTGTTACCCAATAAAAACAAAAAAAAGGCTTCTTTTCTTTTAAGACTGTCTTCCTCCGATGTCACCCGCTGTCTGGCATCTCTTATATAGCCATGGGGCGTGGCCATCCAGTGACGTCAACCGGAGAGCCTGCCCTTTGTAACAAGGTGCCATCACAAGGGGCGGGCTCTCTGGGTGATGTCTCCGGATAGCCACGCCCCATGGCTATATAAGAGATGTTAGACAGCAGGCGACAACATATCGGAGGAACAAAGCCTTAGAAGAAGAGCGGCCTTTTTTGTTTTTAGCAGGTAACCAGGAAGAAGACAGCTTGGGGAAAAGACAGCTTGGGGAAAAGACAGCTTGGGGAAAAGGCTGCACCGGGAGAAGACTGCACCAGGAGAAGACTGCACCGGGAGAAGACTGCACCGGGAGAAGACTGCACCGGGAGAAGACTGCACCGGGAGAAGACTGTTTGGAGAGAAGACAGCTCGGGCTTCTTTTTTAATAAAGGACTTTTCAAAAGCCGACTCTTGTTTTTTTATTTTTTTATTTCACTGCTACGATGTACCTGATACCCATTCACATGGGGGGGCAGGACCTGGAGGCCCCTTGTTAAAGGGTGCTTCCAGACTCCAAAAAGCCCCCCACCATCAGAGGTAGACAACCACAGCCCAGGGTTGTCGGGAAGAGGCCCTTGTCCCCCTCAACATGGGGGCAAGGTGCTTTGGGATGCACCCACAACCCCCATGTTGCGGGCATGCAGTCTAGTATGGTTTAGGAGGCGCTTTCTCATTCCCTCCCTTTCCTGACCTGCGGGGCTACATGCTTGGATTAGGGTCTGGTGTGGACCCCACACCATTTAAAAAGCAAAAATTTATCGTGGGGGGTCCCCTCTAAATCCATACTAGACCCGAAGGGCCTGGTATGTACCTGGGATTTTTTTCATGATTTTTTTTTTGCCAGCTATTTTTATTTTACACTCAGCAGACAGCTGATGACTCCCCTGATGGCTTCCCGGCCCCTCCTTAGCAACCAACAATGTACAGTGTGTTTAACTACTTCCCACCCATTCACTGTATACATATATATATGTCTGGGTGGGAGCCGTCTACTTCTGATCGGACGTTCCTGAACATCCTTCAGAAGTAGCGGGATCAATCCCGATGCCATTGCGTCACCCGGACATGGCACATCTCGGATCGGCAGGAGGGCTCTGTGATTGGCCCTCCTGATCACATGACGGCCGTGTCCAATCACAGCCGTCATGTGATGTAAGCAAACAGCCGGTTGCTAGGCAATCGGCTCTCCTCTCCTCACACGGAAGTCGTCGCTGAGGAGAGGAGAGTGGATCGCTGCAGCCGGCTGGTGATCAGTGAGTATTAGCTGTTTTTTACAGCTTTTTACTCACTGATCACCAGTGTAGTGTCACCAACACAGTAAACACACATGTCCCCACACATGTCCCCAAAACATACATGTCCCCAAATAATAAAAACACATGTCCCCAAATAAAAACACATGTCCCCAAATAATAGAAACACATGTCCTCCACATATGTCCCAGTAAAATAACATGTGCCAATGATTATCTGCACACATATGTCCGTGATCACCTGCACACATCTGTACATGATCATTTGCGTACATATGTCCGTGATCACGCAAACCAATTATTATACACTTAACGGAATTTTTTTTACTAAAAACATGTAGCAAAATACATTTTGGCTTAAATTTATGACAACATTTGATTTTATTGGTTTTCTTTTACAAAAGAAAGGAGAAAATATAGTTTTTTTCCCAAATTTCCGCAATTTTTTCGCTTATATCGCAAAAAAAAAAAAAAAAAACGGAGTTGTGAATAAATACCACCCAAGTAAAGCTCTATTTGTGCAAACAAAATGATAAAAATGTCATTTGGGTACAGCATTGCATGACCGCGCAATTGTCATTGAAAGTGCGAGAGCGCTGAAAAAGGAAAATTGGTCTGGAAAGGAAGGGGGCGAAAGTGCCCTGTATTGTGGTGGTTAAAGAGAAAAAAAAAGTCAAACGCTAAATGCATAGAAAAAACTAGGTTTTAAAAACGCACAACACACTGTAAAACGTGCCTGAAAAACGCATCAGGCGCAGCCACATTGATGTGAACCTAGCCTTAACCCTTTCGCTGCCACAGCCATTTTTGCGTTTTTTGCATGTGTAAAAAAATTATTTAGGCCTGAAAATTATCCAAAACTCACAAATATTATATATTTCCTGAAAGCAGGCACCCTATAGAATAAAATAGTGGTAGGTGCAATTTTTTATGTCATACGATATTACCGCAAAGGTCTAGGAAACGCACAATTTTTTTTAAAAACACACTAACGTGAATTTTAGGGTAGACGCAATAAATTGCCCACGTTTTTGGTAAAATAGAAAAGACGAGGTTGTGCAGAGTAAATAGATACCCAACATGCCAAACCTTAAATTTTTGTGCGCCCGTGAAATGGCGTCAAACTTCAGTACCCTATATTTTCTATATTTTTTTTATAGGTATCGGTTTAGTGTTACGAAGGAGGTCTTGTGTTGGAATTATTGCTCTCATTCTGCTGCGCACGTCGATTTGTAACATGAGTTTCACAAACAACGTTTTCATGCGCAGGCGCCCCAACGATTGTGTTTACATTCGTGCGCGTATATGTGGGGTGGGGGGGGACCTAATTTTTGGGGGGATTTTATGTGCTTGGGTGTCATTTTCTTTTTCATCACATAGGGGACAAACTGTCCCCTATGTGATGATTTTTAGGTGACAGGTTCTCTTTATTGAGATATACAGGGTCTAAAAGACTCTGCATGTCTCCCATGTATTCCACTGAATGTTTTGCATTGCAGATCATATTGTAAAACATTCTTTCCCGGCAAAGCGAGCCAGGGATACCGAGAGCGCTTTCTGGGTCACAAGAAGAAGTGGAGGAGAGCGGACGTGTGTCCGCTCTTCTCCTTCCCCTCAACCCGCCGCCACCGGCCATGGAGATCCTGGGCCTGCCGATGGGCAAGCGAAGCCCGGTAAGTAAGGCGGGCGCAGCTGCACGGGGGTGGCGCTGGTACAGGGGGTGTGTGCAAGCGATTGGGTAGCAGCGGAGCCACCCGAACGCTCTCACCTGACAGGAAGGAGTCTGCCTGTCAGTTACACACACATTCCCGGTGACTCCACCGGGATTGTGTGTGATACCCCCTGCCGTTAGGTCCTTACGACTTACGGACCTGGCGGGGAAAGGGTTAAACCTGACTAGGGGGGAAATAAACAATCATACTTACCAATATCCTTGAAAATTTCGGCAGAATGGCACAGGCAGGCAAATGGCCGTACCTGTACGTCCCTTTAAATTTATCGGGCCTATCGCACGCCGCGGGATCGTGCCCGCGGGTTCCAGGATCTCAATGTTTGCCGGCGGCCGGCGATTGCGGTGTGGAGAGGTTGAACGGGGAGATGCCTATGTAAACAAGGCATTTCCCCGTTCTGCCTAGTGACATGATAGGGATCTACTGCTCCCTGTCATTGGGAGCAGTGATCGCTGTCATGTCAGTGGAAGCCCATCCCCCCATAGTTAGAACACCTCCCTAGGACACACTTAACCCCTTCATCGCCCCCTATTGGTTAACCCCTTCACTGCCAGTGTCATTTACACAGTAATCAGTGCATTTTTATAGCATTGATCGCTGTATAAATGACAATGGTCCCAAAATAGTGTCAAAAATGTTCGATGTGTCCGCCATAATTTCACAGTCCCAATAAAAATCCCAGATCGCCGCCTCTACTAATAAAAAAAAAAATTATAATAAAAATGCCATAAAACTATACCCTATTTTGTAGACGCTATAACTTTTGCACAAACCAAACAATATACGCTTATTGCGATTTTTTTTTATAAAAATATGTAGAAGAATACATATCGGCCTAAACTGAGGAAAAATATATATTTTTTATATATTTTTGGGGGATATTTTTTATGGAAAAAAGCAAAAAATATTGTGTTCTTTTCAAAATTGTCGCTCTTTTTTTGTTTATAGAGAAAAAAATAAAAACTGCAGAGGTGATCAAATACCACCAAAAGAAAGCTCTATTTGTGGGAAAAAGGAATGTCAATTTTGTTTGGGTGCAACGTCGCACGACCGCGCAATTGTCAGTTAAATCGACGCAGTGCCGAATCGCAAAAAAGTGCTCTTGTCAGGAAGGGGGTAAAATCTTCTGAGGCTGAAGTGGTTAAAATATACTACATTTTTAAAAACAAAGAGTAATCACAATTTTTCTTGTACACAATTGTCATGTGTGCTAGGTGCTACTCCTCAAAACCATTTTACATGAAGGAACTCTGTCTTGCACATAGTTGCTTATTTAATGAAGTCGAGTGGCCAACGCATTTCGAGATCTGTTGGATCAGAACCAATCTCTTCCTTAGGGATACACGAATACCACCCTGCGAAAAGAAAGCCCCCATAATGTACTATTCACACAAATTATTTAAATTCACCATAGGGGATTTCTACATCAATACTTACACACATCACTACAAGTCCTATTACTCTTCAATGCATTAACATACCCAGCCTAACACAAAAGGAGACTTTTTTTGCCCCTTGTAGGAGGGATTTCATGCTCTGCTCTGGATCTAGATGGGGCTCAGGTAAGTATTAGGGGGGTTGAGGGAGGGCTGCTGCACCCTGAAGTTTTTTTTTTTATCTTAACCACTTAAGGACCGAGCCTCTTTCTGAGATTTGTTGTTTACAAGTTAAAAACATTTTTTTGCTAGAACATTACTTAGAACCCCCAAACATTATATATTTTTTTAGTAGCACCCTAGAGAATAAAATGGCGGTCGTTGCAATACTTTCTGTCACACCGTATTTGCGCAGTGGTCTTACATGTGCACTTTTGTTTGGAAAAAAAACACTTTTTTGAATAACAAAATAAGACATTAAAGTTAGCCCAATGTTTTTATTATATTGTGAAAGATAATGTTACGCCGAGTAAATTGATACCCAACATGTCACGCTTCAAAATTGCGTCCGCTCGTGGAATATCGACAAACTTTTACCCTTAAACATCTCCATAAGTGACGTTTAAAAAATTCTACAGATTGCATGTTTTGAATTATAGAGGGGGTCTAGGGCTAGAATTATTGCTCTCGCTCTACCGATCACAGCGATACCTCACATGTGTGGTTTGACCACCGTTTTCATATGCGGGCGCTACTCACGTTTGCGTTGGCTTCTGCACGTGAGCTCGGTGGGACGGGCACGTTTAAAAAATTACAAGGAATGTAAACATCCCTTGTAATAGAAAAAAAGCATGACAGGACCTCTTAAATATGAGATCTGGGGTCAAAAAGACCTCAGATCTCATATTTACACTAAAATGCAATAAAAATAAATAAATAAATTTGTCATTTGAAAAAAAAATGGCCTTTTAAGAGCTATGGGCGGAAGTGACGTTTTGGCGTTGCTTTCACCCTGCCATGATATGGAGACAGGCGGGGGCCATCTTCCCCTCCCTCATCTCCATGCTGAGCAGGAAGAAGGATGCGATCGCATCCGCCGATACCGGAGTACAGGCCTCTCCCGCCGCTGAAAAAAGTGATCTTGCAGCGAATCTACCGCAGAGACCACTTTTATCTGAAAGTGGACCGCCCGCTGAGGAAGAGGGTACCAGGGTTATGGCAGCTAGTTGCTGCCATAACAACAATATTGCTCTTCAAAGTAGCGACGTATAACGACGGCGGGTGGTCTGTAAGTGGTTAATGCATAGAATGCATTAGGATAAAAAACCTTCTGCTTTTAGAACCACTTTAACCGCTTCCCGACCGCCTCATGCACATATACGTGTGCAGAATGGCACGGGCAGGCAAAATCCCGTACCTGTACGTGATCCTTTAAATGCCTGCTCGTGGGTCGCGTGCGCGCCGCCAGCGGCGCGCTCGCGACCCGGTCCTGAGCTCCGTGACCCCGGCCGCGGGACCAGCGGACCCGATCGCCGCTGGTGTCCCGCGATCGGGTCACGGAGCTGAAGAACGGGGAGAGGTATGTGTAAACAAACCTCTCCCCGCACTTCCTACACTGCCTGTCATTGATTGGCTGTTCCCGGTCATCGGGAAAGCTGATCAGTGACGTCAGACGTCAGCCCCGCCCCTAATGTAAAAAAACACACACACGTCACAGCCCATAACCCCTCCCCTCCCCCTAGTGGTTAACCCCTTCACTACAACTGTCATTTATACAGGAATCAATGCATTTAAATAGCATTGATTGCTGTGTAAATGACAATGGTCCAAAAAATGTGTCAAAAATGTCCGATGTGTCCGCCATAATGTCGCAGTCACAATAAAAATCGCTGATCGCCGCCATTACTAGTAAAAAAAAAAAATATTAATAAAAATGCTATAAAATTATCCCCTATTTTGTAAACGCTATAACTTTTGCGCAAACCAATCAATAATCGCTAATTGCCATTTTTTTTACCAAACATATGTAGAAGAATACGTATCGGCCGAAACTGAGGAAAAAAAAGGTTTTTTTATATATTTTTTGGGGATATTTATTATAGCAAAAAAGCAAAAAATATTGCATTTTTTTCAAAATTGTCGCTCTATTTTTGTTTATAGCGCAAAAAATAAAAACCGCAGGGGCGATCAAATACCACCAAAAGAAAGCTCTATTTGTGGGAAAAAAAGGATGCCAATTTTGTTTTGGAGCCACGTCGCACGACCGCGCAATTGTCAGTTAAAGCAACGCAGTGCCGAATCGCAAAAAGGGGCCTGGTCCTTTGGCTGCCAATTGGTCCGGGGCTGAAGTGGTTAAGCAAGGCGGGAGAGTGAATGTAATGGCTGTACTCTGTCTCTAGTAGTAGCTAATCTACAAATCTCTGCATTTACTAGAATATGTAAGCTCAAGTATGCACTAATTTAAAGTAAATACTGTAATAAGAACTAAAAATATGTGCTTGCTAAAAACCCACTTTGCCTTTCTTTTAGTGTCTTTTTCATCCAAGGCCTGGAGAGATAAGTATTGCTGTCTACGTCTACTTGGAGCTCTGGCTGTGTGCACAGGCTGGTTCCTATTAGAATCGACTCAGACCGGCTATTTTTGGAAGGCACTCGGTGGGGTAGAGTTATGATCCAGCTGCAGTAAGCTAATCATTCCCAGCTGTATCCTTCTGCACACTGTACATATCCAGATTTCTCTTTCCATAATAGCTTGTCAGGAAAGAGAAGAGCCCAGCGTTGTATGCCCCCAAGCAACCCTCTTATCTTGTAATGGCTCCTACCAGATTGTTTTTAGACCCTGACATCTCCAACCTCCATATAATTCTCATTTCATCCCATATTTCCTATTGTAGCCAGCTGTTTGACTGGCAGCGGGGATTCATTTGTGTGAATGGTGTGACGGAGGTCTGCACAGTTATAGGATGTTCATTGGGCACCATTCCACCGTAAAAAAATTAAGATAATATATTCTGAAATAAAGCACAGGAAATTGTACTGCAGTTTTACCCATTTATTGTGAACCTTTGGGCTTGTGTTATTAAAGACAAATAGAATGTTTGCTTTGCAAGGGAAGTTGCGCTTTGCAAGGAATTTCTCCTAAGAGCTTAGTGACTGACGTGAAGCTCTGCTGGCTTTCACCATTCAATTATGTGCAAGCAAACATGCTGTTCTTTTTTTTTCCTTGCAGGTGGGTATTTTTGGAAAAGTGAAATTTCATGACATTCACTAAATTCTACAAAGTGCAGCTTCCCCTGCAAAGTGAACAGTCTAGTTGTCTTTATTAAATCAATTTTGTTTTCTCATACACAACCCTTGGTGACATTGCGTTTTTTCTAGTGATCTCCATAATTTTGGGGTCGTTTTGTGTGTCAGGTTACCACAACACCATTATTATCTTGTATTTTTTAACCTCAAAGAGAAAGTTTGGGCACCCCAGATAAAAATGTATATTAATGTGCATAACGAAGCCATGGAAAAATCTCCAAATGGCATCAAATTACAGATTAGACATTCTTATAATATGTCAAAAAAAGTTAGATTTTATTTCCATCATTTACACTTTCAAAATTACAGAAAACAAAAAAATGGCGTCTGCAAAAGTTTGTGCACCCTGCAGAATTTTATAGCATGCACTGCCCCCTTTGCAAAGCTGAGACCTGCCAGTGTCATGGATTGTTCTCAATCATCGTCTGGGAAGACCAGATGATGTCAATCTCAAAGGTTTTAAATCGCCAGACTCATCTGACCTTGTCCCAACAATCAGCACCATGGGTTCTTCTAAGCAGTTGTCTAGAAAACTGAAACTGAAAATAGTTGACGCTCACAAAGCTGGAGAAGTCTATAAGAAGATAGCAAAGCGTTTTCAGATGTCAATATCCTCTGTTCGGAATGTAATTAAGAAATGTCAGTCACCCGGAACAGTGGAAGTTAAAGCAAGATCTGGAAGACCAAGAAAAATATCAGACAGAACAGCTCGCAGGATTGTGAGAAAAGCAATTCAAACCCCACGTTTGACTGCACGATCCCTCCAGAAAGATCTGGCAGACACTGGAGTTGTGGTACACTATTCCACTATAAAGAGATACTTGTACAAATATGGTCTTCATGGAAAAGTCATCAGAAGAAAACCTCTTCAGCGTTTGAACTTTGCAAATGAACATATAGACAAGCCTGAGGCATTTTGGAAACAAGTTTTGTGGACCGATGAGGTTAAAACAGAACTTTTTGGCTGGAATGAGCAAAGGTACGTTTGGAGAAGAAAGGGCACAGAATTTAATGAAAAGAACCTCTGTCCAACTGTTAAGCATGGGGGTGGATCAATCATGCTTTGGGGTTGTATTGCAGCCAGTGGCACAGGGAACATTTCACGAGTAGAAGGAAAAATGGATTCAATAAAATTTCAGCAAATTTTGGATGGTAACTTGATGCCATCTGTGAAAAAGTTAAAGAGAGGATGGCTTCTACAATTTGGATAATGATCCTAAACACACCTCAAAATCCATGGGGGATTACATCAAGAGGCGTAAACTGAAGGTTTTGCCATGGCCTTCACAATCTCCTGACCTCAACATTATTGAAAATCTATGGATAGACCTTAAAAGAGTAGTGCGTGACAGACAGCCCAAAAATCTCAAAGAACTGGAAGACTTTTGTAAGGAAGAAAGGGCAAAGATACCTCAAACAAGAATTGAAAGACTCTTGGCTGGCTACAAAAAGCGTTTACAAGCTGTGATACTTGCCAAAGGGGGCAGTACAATATATTAACTCTGCAGGGTGCCCAAACTTTTGCAGACGCCATTTTTTTGTTTTCTGTCATTTTGAAAGTGTAAATGATGGAAATAAAATCTAACTTTTTTTGACATATTATAAGAATGTCTAATCTGTAATTTGATGCCATTTGGAGATTTTTCCATCTTTCCTTGGCTTCGTTATGCACATTAATACACATTTTTACCTGGGGTGCCCAAACTTTCGATCCCCACTGTACAACTATGTTGGTTTCCCTTGTTAATTTTACATTGTATTTTTGAAATGTACCTGCCTACTCACAAACAAACTGTTCTTTTTGAAGTAAAACACATAGCCAAGTATTTGTCAAAACAAAAATTTGAAATTTAATAGGGGTCATAACAAAATAAAGAGGAAGGCAACGCTGGAGAAACTGTTGGAATTGGTGAAGCCTTTGTACCCCAGGGCAGACATCAACTATTTGACTGTAAAAATTGGTAACCTGAGTAGTCCATTTAATAGGGAGCACAATATGGTCCAGGACTCCGAGAGATCGGGAGAAGCAGCAGATGACATGTATGTGCCGAGGCTGTGGTCTTACAACAGCCTGTGTTTTTTGCCATCCCACACCAAACCCAGGCCATCACTATCAACACTTCCTTCCATGCTTCCTTTCATGCTGCTCTGGTGGGTTGGGTGGCTGTGGTGTTAGTGGTGTTGCTGGAGGAGTATGGTCCAACTCACACAGATGGGCTTTATTTGTGAGTTGGCCCGTCGTCCCCTTGTTTAGGGCCTTCAAAATGATTTCCTCACAGATTGTGCATTGGCCCTCCTCCATGTGTTCCAGTTTTCTTGCTGTCACACAGCCAATGCCTCGTGGCCACCAGGGATCATGTTAAGTGCCGCAGTAGCCTGGAGAATGAAAACAGTCGCTGACTCCTCCGGGTTCCTCGCCTTCCTGGTCCTTTTGGGCGGAGGGGAGGAACCTGGGATTCCGTCAGGCCGCTTGCCATGGCCACCTCCTGGCGGAGACATTCCTGTGTATGTAAATGGTACATAGTTTTAGTTTTTTGGTCATCAATCGCACACAATTTTTAGCTCATGGCTGTTGTAAATTGAATGTTAACAAATAGAAAAGACTATCATTCTGACCCCAGCATTTTTCATTCTTGTCCCAATCATTTTTGGCTACTACTGTCTATTGATATGTAAACCACTTTGTTAAATCTTAAATTAGTAATCATTAATTTTTGACAAGAAATATGTTCAACAATGCTGTACCTGGCTCAAGCTGGGCTCCTCCACGTCTTCTTCCTGGGTGGAAGGCCCAGGTTGGACTTCAGGAGCCTCAGCTCATGTGGAAGGAAGTGTTGAAGGAAATGTAGATAGCGATGGCCTGGGTTCCGTCTGGTCTGACAAAAAACACAGTCTGTCGTAGTATCACAGCCTGGGTAAATATACGTCATCTGCTGCTGCTCCAGATCTCATGGAATTCAGGACCTTCATGAGCTCCCTATTATATGTGCTCCTCAGGCTACCAATTTTGGCCTTCAAATAGGTGATATCTGCTGTAGGATACACAGGCTTCACTAATTACAACAGTTTCTCCAGCTCTGCCTTCCTCTTTAGCTTGTTGGAGAAGTCCCTGTTTTGGCCTTGCCAGAGACATGGCTGCACCCTGTACATGTCTAGGAATTTGGGCAGGAAGTCCGGGTCAGTGAATTTATCCACCATTTTAGCTGCAAGACACAACACAAGACAAACCCTAATGTCAGGCTAAACTCTCCTAATCTTGTCCTAATATAGGCCTCAATCACTGATGCCCCAAGTTACAATTGTTCCTTCGCTTGAACGATCAGCGCTTACAATCCTCAGTCCTCCACTCACATATCGTACGTATGACGCACGTTTGTTATGCTTCATATACACTGCGCATGCATGAAACTCCACCCCTGTCCTTCTTTCAAGTGTATTCCCCGCCTCTTCTCTTTCGGGGCAGTGGGAGAGCACATGGCAGAGACACAGCAGGTGCCTGCAGAGAGCAGCAACGACGAGGAAAGCCTGGAGCAAGGCAGTTACACATTCAGGAGGAGATATAAGGCCTCAAATATGTCCTTTTGTAGAGATGGTGTAGATGGTGGACATCTTAAAGAGGACACACTATGATGGGAATCATGGACCGTACAGAAACCCAAATGTGAGAAAGGCCAAGATCATGACTAAAGTTGTGAGATTTGAGGAAACGCTGATCAGACCTGAAATTGAGGGAGCACGATCAGTATAGAAGTATACAAGTATTTGACCTGTGTTCCTATTATTATTATTACTTTTGTGCTGGTCCATGTACTTTTCTTTACTGTTGTACAGTTTAAAATGCCAAGTTTGAGGTTTGTGGTCATAGAAATCGTTCGTATTAAACATTGTTTGTTCGCCCACTAATACAAAGTTTTTGGCAGATGCAGGTTAACTACATTTGTTCATGCCTATTTGTATTAACAGAAGTTTATTACATTGTTGTCTAGATGTGTTTGTAACTATAATGAAATGCAAACTTGATTCAGTGTAAGGAGAGGACACTCAGCAGCTGTTTACACATCTTTACGCAGGAGCACTAGTGTGAACAACCTTTTTATGGTGTCCCATGTAGGTGCTCCAGTGGATACTAGGGGTCTCTCCATATGTGAAACTTGCACAAAATAGGTAAGTATTCCAGCTTTTGAAAGGGAAATAATCATGTCTTCAGCTTGGAACTCAAAAAATTGCAAAAACAGACAATTGGATGACACTTCCAAGCAATGTTTCATATTACTATTTCTCGCCTCAAATATCTGTCTGCTAAGTATACCTTTTTTGAATTCACATAGGGGAGAAAAGAATAGGGACATCTGAGGACACTAGGAACCCCACTCTCCTGAAGAAGGGGAACTCGGCACACAACCTGAGAATGTGGATGCCGAGGTTCAGGAAGTGGTCGAAATGGTGACCACAACAGGTCAGTGTCTGAGACCACAGGTTCAGGTAATATATGTATGCCTGCAAATTTATAATACATGGTGTGTTTTTTTTCTTTTTAGGTGATGTGGATGTTGTGGAAGAAGAAACTCACTTTAACAGTGCAAGTGCACAAGTCCTCATCAGTGAAATAAGGGTGTGCAATCGGGCATTAGAGTAGGTCAAGCAAAACATCAATGGTGTTCAGAAAAGACTGACCAACATCATTGATGTTTTAGCCAAAATCTGAAACCACCCAAAAATGTAAATTTTGTCGTTATTGCTTTACGTTTTTAAAAAGTTTTAAAGTAATTGCAAAGCCAAATTTTGAAGATGCACACAGTGTGTCAACATGTGCTATCTGCCATCATGTGTGTCAACATGTGCTAGCTCACATCATGGGGGATCAATGGACGTGTTTTGGGGTGCAACCCCTTCCTCTCACCTACTTTAGTTGCGAGGAAGTGGTTGCACCCACAAAACGTGTACATTGATATCCCATGATGGCAAATAGCACATGTTGACACACTTTGTTTTGTGGCTTTCGAAAAATTGATGTAGGGAAAAGACACACATTTTAGGCATGGGATCATGAGGGAAATCCACATTTTGAGTCCCAGTTTGTGTGCATCTTCAAAATTTGGCTTTTACAGGGGTGAGATCACCCTACCTGATTAAGGGAAAATCAACACAGTTTTGACATACTAATTTCTCATATGGCCTTCACTTTATCAAAGATGAACTTTGTAAGTTCCTGAGTTGCGGATGTGTATGTTATGGTTTTAAACATGCCCGTTTAGCCACAAAAAAGGCTATATACTGTCAAACATACATGTTATACACCAAAGATGTTGGTTTGTTAACCACCTTAATACAGTGCATTTTCACCCCCTTACTGACCAAGCCATTTTTCAGCTTTCAGCGCTTTCACACTTTGAATGACAATTGCGCAGTGATACAACACTGTACCCAGATGAAATTGTTATCATTTTGTCCTCACAAATAGAGCTTTCTTTTGATCACCTCTGCGGTTTTTGTTTTTTGCTCTATAAACAAAAGAAGAGGGACAAGTTTAAAAAAATATATATATATTTTTTACTTTTTGCTATAGTAAATATCTCCCAAAAATATATAAAAACATTTTTTTTCCCTCAGTTTAGGCTGATACGTATTCTTCTACATATTTTTTGTTAAAAAAATCGCAATAAGCGTATATTGGTAGATTGGTTTGCACAAAAGGTATAGCGCCTACAAAATAGAGGATAGATTGATAGCATTTTTATTATTATTTTAACTAGTAATGGTGGTGATCTGCGATTTTTATCGTGACTGCAATTTTGTGGCGAACATATCAGACACTTTTGACAATTTTTGGGACCATTCACATTTATACAGCAATCAGTGCTATGAAAATGCATTGGTTACTGTATACAGGCATACCCCACTTTTAAGTAAATCATGGGGTTTATTTACCAAAGCTAGAAAGTGCAAATTCAGGCTCACTTCTGCATAGAAGCCAATGAGCGTGCACGCTCCCAGGAGGGCCGGAAAGGGGAGGACGTCATATGACGCCCTTCCGCCATGAGAGCTGTGCCGCCTGGCCGTCAATTGACAGCCGGTGGTTGCTGAGCAGTTAAAAAAAACTTTTATAGTGCGCATGTGAATGTGCTTGGAGTAAAATGTTTTAGGCCCCTTTCACACGAGGCGGACTCGGCTTCCACGGAGTCCGCCTCTGTCCGCCGGCTCAGGGGAGATCTCTCCGTTGATCGCTGAACCGGCGGATGACAAGTCCCTCTCCGCTCACTGAGCGGGGAGGGGCTTGCGAGCGCCGCTGGTCTCTATGGAGAGATCGGATGAAAACGGACAGTGTGTCCGTTTTCATCAGATCTCACCCGATCCGATCCGCCAGCGATGGATCTGGACGTAGAGCCATACGTCTGCTTTTGGCGGATCGGACCGGGTCGGATGTCTCCGCTGACATCCGACGCTCCATAGACTAAAATGGAGTGCCCGTTCAGATCCGCCGTCAAAACTGACAGGCGGATCTGAACGGTCCGTCCATGTGAAAGGGGCCTTATACTCGACAATGTGTGGCTTCTTTTTTCAATGCTCAATACCATTTTTTTTTAGTAAGTTGGTGTAGTTACAGTGGCAATGGGGGTTATTTACTAAAGGCAACTCCACTTTGCTCTACAAGTGCACTTGCAGTGCAAAGTGGATTTGCCTTTAGTAAATAACCCCCACTGTGCTGTAAAATTTCCCAAAATCAGGCCATTTTAGGGACCACAAGCAATTAATTCATGGAGTTGAAAAGGAGGAATATTTTTATCATTAATTCATATACATTAACAACAAAAACTTTGTGTGTGTGTAGGAGACCCACAGCACAACATAATAGCTGAAAAAGAGATTGTCACCTCATGTAACAAATAAGTTACGTTTGCACTTGTAGTGCCCACCACTTTAGGCGGGTGCTATTCGTTTAAATACAGGTTAAATTGCCAGTGCCTTACTGTATTTAGTACAGGCCTGGAGGTTTGTTTTGGGTTAGGGTGGAGTTATAGGTTAGAGGGGGGTGTGGCCACCTGTTCATCACCCTGGTAAACACTTCCTCACTTGTCCACAGAAGTGTCTGGAAAGGAGGCGGGTCAGGCCCTGAAGGACAGGCAGTGTGTATGGGTCCCTGTCCCATGGTTAATTTGCTTGGTCAGGGCGGGGCTCATACATATACACATGTTCCCTGGGGAGTTGGAGATGGGAAGCTGATTAATCCACACAGGCGCAAAGATGTGATGATAAGGCCCAGGGCTGGAAGGCCTGCAACTGCAGCGATTCCAGAGCTGGAAAGCCACTGAACCTTGCTGGAAGGTGATGGAGAGCTGGGGACTCCAGAGCTGGAAGGTATTCATCCCACAAGCATGAACCAACTACACATGACCAGACCGGAGTGGACCAGGATATGCCTGGACCTTTCCTGAGCTGGCCTGGGAAAGAGGAAAGGGGCAGGAAGGAGAAGGTAGGTGAGGCCTGGGACTGTCAGCCTTTTAAGTACCTCATATCTTTCAGAGAGATATGCGTGCCAGCTCACATAAGAAAGGGACTATCACTCACACACAGCATTCCAGAGGCAACTTGTATCTTGTGCATCATTGAGATGGTAGCACCTGCTGCAAATCTGGAATAAAAGTTGAAGTTTTGAACTGTTCTACACTGTCTGTGCCTCGGAAGGGGTGGAAGAAATGAGGGTTAAACCAGCATGTACTGTAATGAACTTACTAGCAGCTCCCAAGGGAGTAGTGCGCTTCACACTATTGAAGAAAATGGCCAAAAAGAAAAGGTCATTGGAGAACCTAGGAGACAGATAAGAAACACAAGCAGTAAATCAAATGAAATATGAGTTTAGTTTTTCTCAAATAATTTATTTGAAACAGCTTAAAGATTCTCTGGAATATCAATTGCCCCCCTACCCACAAAGTACTCCACATAGCTATGCCGTACTCCGTGGGCGCTTTGGGGGGGGGGAAGCAAGGACGGCCAGGTTCAAGCGACGTAATTTTCTCTGCCGGTCAGTAGGCCTCAGTCGCAACTGAGAAAAACAATATAAGTCCTTAAGCGCTAGAACTGACATCATAATAAAACCATTGTATTGTGTGGTTGGTATTGTATTCAAAAAGCAGAATCCAGTGCAGCCGCCAACTCCTAGAGGGAAGTAAGTTACAAATGGACAAAATTGCAGCGCTCAATGGGTTCCAGCAATAAGAGATTGTTGTAAGTCTTGTAAACAATCAAATCTATTTATTGAATGCACATAAAGTAAAGATTAAAAATGAAAAAATTCCTTAATCAGAAAAATCCTACATTAAAACATAAAATCCCACTATAGGATCAACGTTGGTTAAAAAACAATGTCAGAATTGAAGTACTCTGAAATTTTAGTGTGAGTGATCCGCCAGGAATCCAGTAAACAGAGGGTTAATGTCAGCAAGTGTGCTGTTTAAGGCAAGCCTCAGCGGCAAATGATGTGGCTGTAATTACATGGATGGTAAGAGTTACAGCTCACTGAAGTTTGACAGGGGGATGGAACGCTAAACTCACTGTGACCAGAGATGTAGTGTCAACACCATCAGAAGAATCCCCTCGTCCCGCTGGCCGGCCACGCTGAGAATTAGCTTCCTGAGCAGCACTCCAGCTTGTTAGGTGGATCGGAGGAGCGGAGTCACCCGATCTAAGCTGATGAATGCCGGAAGTGGGAAGAACCTGTGCTGTATGGAGACCAATGCTGAGCGGACCGCAAGCTCCGTTATGTTGCCGTGGTGACTGTGACAAACATGTTTTGCGCGCCTGGTGCCTTGACAAAGCGCAGGCGCGCAAAACATGTTTGTACATAACATTGCAAACAGATTAACCTCTTCGCGCCCGCGCTATAGTCGAAAGACGGCTGCAGCGCGGACGCTCCCTGCAGGGAGGACGTCCCTGGACGTCCTGTTGTTTACTTCCCTAATGCGCGCTCCTGAGAGCGCGCATCGGGGAAGTTCTGTGCTGGCCATGTCCGTCGGACACAGCCGGTCACAGATCGCTGTAAACGGCCAATCACAGCGGCCGTTTACAGCGAGATCGGCGTGTCCAATGAGAGATGATCTCATATGGAAACATATGAGATCATCTGTCAGTGCCGCTCTCCCTCCTCACACAGACAGCGTGTGGGGAGAGAGAGATCAACGGCTGCAGCGCCGTAAGTAAAAAAAAAAAAAAAAAAAAAAACGAAATGTGCGATCTGTCTCCCCATCTGTGTCCCCATCCACCTGTCCCCATCTGTGTCCCCATCCACCTGTCACCATCTGTGTCCCCATCTGTCTCCCCATCCACCTGTCCCCATCTGTGTCCCCATCCACCTGTCCCCATCTGTGTCTCCATCCACCTGTCCCCATCCACCTGTCCCCATCCATCTGTCCCCATCCATCTGTCCCCATCTGTGTCCCCATCCATCTGTCCCCATCTGTGTCCCCAGTGCACCTGTCCCCAGTGCACCTGTCCCCAGTGCACCTGTCCCCAGTGCCATTTGCCAGTGCCATCTGTCATCAGTGCCACGTGTCATCAGTGCCATGTCAGTGCCATCTGTCATCAGTGCCATATCAGTGTCACGTGTCATCAGTGCCACATATTAGTGCCATCTGTCATCAGTGCCATCTGTCATCAGTGCCACCTGTCATCAGTGCCACGTATCAGTGCCATCTGTCATAAGTGTCACGTGTCATCAATGCCACGTACCAGTGCCATCTGTCATCAGTGTCATCAGTGCCACGTGTCGGTGCCATGTGTCATCAGTGCCACCTGTCAGTGTCACGTGCCATCTGTTATCAGTGTCACGTGTCATCAATGCCACGTATCAGTGCCATCTGTCATTAGTGTCACGTGTCATCAGTGCCACGTGTTGGTGCCATCTGTCATCAGTGCCACATATTAGTGCCATCTCTCATCAGTGCCACGTATTAGTGCCACATGATAGTGCCACGTATTAGTGCCATCTGTCACCAGTGCCACATATTAGTGCCATCTGTCAGTGTCACATGTCATCAGTGCCCCGTATTAGTGCCGTCTGTCATCAGTGTCACGTGTCATCAGCGCCCCATACTAGTGCCATCTGTCACCAGTGCCACATCAGTGTCACATGTCATCAGTGCCAAGTATCAGTGCCACCTGTCATCAGTGCCACGTCAGTGTCACGTGTCATTGTCCTGGTGCTCCAGGGCCTTCAAAAGTGTACTAGGTAATCAACAAGTTAGATGTGTAATTTATGCTCCTAGAACACGTGATGGCGCTCCCTGCATTTTGGGCCTCTCTAAGTGGCCAGGCTGTGTAAAAGTCCCACATATGTGGTATCGTAATACTCAGGAGGAATAGCAGAATGTATTTTGGGATGTCATTTGTGGTATACACATTCCATGTGAGAGAAATAACCTATTAGAATGACAATTTTGTGAAAAAAAATAAAAAATAAAAAAATAATTTATTTTGCAAAGAATTGTGGGAAAAAAATGACAACATCAAAAAGCTCACCATGCCTCTTACTAAATACCTTGGAATGTCTTCTTTCAAAAAAAGGGTGATTTGGGGGGTATTTGTACTTTCCTGGCTTGTTCGGGCCACCAGTACATCAGATGTGATCAATTTTGTATAATTCGCACCACAGTTTGTAGAGTCTGTAACTTTCACAAAGACCAAATAATATCCACTAATTTGGGTTATTTTTACCAAAGATATGTGGCAGTATAAATTGTGGCCAAAATTTATGAAGAAAAATGTATAATTTGCTAAATTTTATCACAGAAACAAAGAAAATGCGTTTTTTTTTTTTTTCAAAATTTTCAGTCTTTTTTCATTTATAGCGCAAAAAATAAAAAACCCAGAGGTGATCAAATACCACCAAAAGAAAGCTCTATTTGTGGGAAAAAAAGGACAAAAAATTCATTTGGGTACAGTATTGCATGACTGAGTAATTGTCATTCAAAGTGTGAGAGCACCAAAAGCTGAAAATTGGTCTGGGCAGGAAGGGTGTTTAAGTGCCCAGTAAGCAAGTGGTTAAACAAAAACCTTCTTGGCCAACATAAGTATAACTTTTTTTGAAATGAGTATTTAAAGACAAAAGTATAAGGTCCACTTAACAGATTCCCCCCCCCCCCCTTTGATGGCCCATTGGAAAACTTTTATGGTGGGGGGGGAGATGGACAGGTAACTGTCTCCACTTCATTAAGAGCTTAATGCATAAATAATGTGTGTTACTTTGGCCAGCCCCTCCTTACTAACACTATTGGCAGCCCGTTGGACAGGTAAGAAGTGTCATAATCCAAAAATATGAATACACACTGTCCAAATT
Source organism: Lithobates sylvaticus (assembly GCA_028564925.1). NCBI lineage: Eukaryota > Metazoa > Chordata > Amphibia > Anura > Ranidae > Lithobates > Lithobates sylvaticus. The sequence continues at coordinate 731,027,950 of CM053026.1, forward strand.
GAAGCACATTTTTGCATTCTGCAATTACCTATCAAGATAATAGGAGAACAAAACTTTAAACAGTACCATTTGAAAGTATTCAGGCAGGCACTTGCACTTGGCGAATTCATCCATAAATCTGACCACAAAAGAGGTAGGTATAGTGTGTATGGGTTGGGCAAAGTCAGCAGATAGAGTATTGGTATCGGTTGACTTAGCAGTTGGGGGGCGGGGAGGGTTCCAAATGAGTTTTGTCCCCCAAAAAAAGCCTCTTGCACCATGCCTGAATTTAAGGACAACAATAACATTTGGCCACATTTTAGGGGGGTGTTTAGGGTAAGCACTAGAAAGGAGCTGACAAAATACATTGTTAAGTGACTAGGCTAGGTGTGTATGGGCCCAGGATAGCATGCTGGGGAGGTTAGTGAAGACAAATTTGCATGAAGGACAAAAAAATTATTATGGAATGAAGAAATGAATACAATACATTAGCAAAAATTAAATACATAGAATGTGATGTTAAAGGATAAAACTTACCCTAATATAGTCCTTCTGCAGGACCTGTATGATGGCAGAACAGGTCTCTGGAATAATGATTCCCAGAGACCGGGGGGAGATCCCTGTCGTGAACTTAATATACTGGAGACTTCTCCCGACGCCAAGTACCGCAAAGTGGCAAAGAGTCTTTGCTCGGGAGTGATGGCTTGCCGCATGCAGGTGTCCTCCTTGGTAATATAGGGGGACAGCAAAGCCAACAGTCAGTAAAAAACGGGGTCCGTCATCTGGAGATAGTTCCTGAAATCATCAGGATTATTCTCCTGGAGCTCTTGCAGCAAAGGCATATGAGAGAATTGGTCACGATTAAGTAACCAATTCTTGGTCCATGAACTCCTTCTCCCCCTGTTCATGGACTGGACTTGGATCAAAGCAAGTACTCCAACACCAAGCCCAACAACAGCACAAACTTTACGACAAGAACGTAACCGCAACATGGAGCAACAATAAAACGGTTGGCTGCTCAGAACGAACTGACAGAACGCACTGAAAATCAGAAAGGATCTGAGAAGAACGAGCTGAAAATCAGAAACGAGCAGGCAAGAACGCACTGAAAAACCGAAGCAAACGTTAAATAGAACGCACTGAAAGACAGGAATGAACTGTCAACACGCACTGAAGAACAGATACGAACTGACAAGCACAAACTTATAAGCAGAAACTAACTAAAAATCACGAGGCTGAAAAGCGTGAATCGTCTCTCACCAAACTTCTACTAACACGAGATAAACACGAGATTAGCAGAAGGAGCCCAAAGGGCGGCGCACTGGCTATTGAACTTCCTTTTTATCGGCTTGTCATACGTGTTGTACATCACCGCATTCTCACGTTTGGAATTGTTGGCCAACATTTGTGTTACCGTGTGTATGCAAGACAAGTTTGAGCCAACAACCTTCGAACAAAAATCCACGGTTTTGTTGGCGGAAAGTCCGATCGTGTGTACTCAGCATTAGATTATTTATACAGGCTCCCAGTCACCGCCCGGACACCTCATGCCAGGGATTGGCCAGGGCTGTATAAATATTTAGCTGCTGATTAGACCCTTCCTGCTCACTAACTTCGAGAATATTTCTTGACAACCAGGGGGGAAGCAGTCAATCCTGCAACCACTGAAACACAAACACAAAAATAGTCCTGGGGATTAAATAGCTATACATAAAGCCCATGTGCAGATTTTCTCTTTTTGTAGCTGTTAAATTGATCGAAGCGATTGACATTATTGCTGTTTACTACATCACACACATTCTTATTGTGCCATTGACTGACTCATTTCCAATTTTAGATCTTTTTTGCAGTTCCTTTTTTGATGGTTGTTGCACTAAACTAGGAAAGAAGCATTACAATGGATTAACAAAGGAATGAAAACAAACCCTGCAGTTTTCATCTGCTTTCCATCAACTTTAACGTAACAAAAAGGAAACAAAAAGGATGAAAATTGCCGCATACAAGAAAGAGAAAATATCTCACAAAGAAAATATTATTTTCTACTCACACCATCTCATGACATGATGTACCCTACTGTGCCATGGAATGGCTGCTCCTTGGATACTTCCAGGCTTTCTGGCCATTTTTGTTAGCCACTATCAACAAAGGAATTGTGGTTACACAAAAATGTCTTTACTGAGTTTTATTAATGAACATTCTGCATACTGCTTTATTCTGTTATGCACTTCTAGCCAACTTTGAATAAGTAAGATACTCTTTCATGCTATATTGCAATACATGTTCAAGCTATGGGCAGCTGCTTTATAACGATCCCCTGCTGCCAGTCCCTTATTTTAAAATGTCAAATAATTACATTGCACCAAAAACAAAAAATGTGTCCCTACAAAGGAAGATAGTTCATATCTCTGACTCACATCATGTCTTGCTTAACCACTTAAGGAGCGAGCCTCTTTCTGAGATTTGGTGTTTACAAGTTAGAAAAAAAGTTTTTGCTAGAAAATTACCCCCAAAACATTCTATATATATATATATATATATATATATATATATATATATATATATATATATATATTTTGTAACATACTAGAGAAATGGCGGTCATTGCAATACTTTCTGTCACACCGTATTTGCGCAGCAGTCTTACAAGCGCACTTTTTTGGGAAAAAATACACTTTTTTGAGTTAAAAAAATAAGACAACAGTAAAGTTAGCCCAATTTTTCTTTATATTGTGAAAGATAATATTACACCAAGTAAATTGATACCCAACATGTCACGCTTCAAAATTGCGCCCGCTCGTGGAATGGTGACACGTATGCGTTCACTTCTGCACGTGAGCTCGGCGGGATGGGCGCATTAACATTTTTTTTTTGTTTCTTATTTATTTTACCTGTTTATTAAATTTTTTTACATTTTTTTATGTCATTTTAAAATCAGAGAGCACCGGAGAGCGGCAGGGGGGGCCTCTCCTGCCACCGATAAAAGTGATCTTATGGCGAATCCGCCGCAGAGACCACTTTTTTTTCTTGAAGCGGACTGCCCGCTGAAGAAGAGGATACTGGGGTTATGGCAGCTAGCTGCTGCCATAACAACGGTATTCCTCTTCAAAGTAGCGAAGTAAAATTACGGCAGGCGGTCCATAAGTGGTTAAAGCGTTTAAGCAGGTGAAGTTAGCTAATGTGCCACTAGGTGGCTCTGTCCCAGAATAGCGAGTGGTAACAGAGAATAGAGTAATCAGGCGCTAGGTCCCTTTTAGTTAGAGCCCTCCTGTAGTTACAGTATGTCATGGATGAGTCAGTGTCTATGATAAGCCAGGTTGGGAGAAGCCTTAAAGTGATTTTAAAAGTTTTTTTTTTTTTTTAAATAACAAACATGTCATACTAACATGCTCTGTGCAAGGGTTTCCCAAGGGCGCTCCTCCTCTCCATCGAGTGCCCCTCGTCGGATGGCCCGCTCTGACCCTCTCTGATTCGAAAAAGTGTGGCAGAGGAAAAAGCAATTTTTCCATCCGCCATCGGATCGGAATGACGATGGACTCTACGGTCCGTCGTCACCCGATCTCCCATAGGGGAGAGCGGCGCTCTGACAGGTCCATCCCTGCGCAGTGTAAAGAGACGGACCTGTCATCTTCCTGCTCAGCAGAGATCGCTCCGGTAATCCCTGCTGAGCAAGCGGATATCCACGGGGCGGATCAGCACTGATCCGCCCCATGTAAAAGAGGCCTAAGGCACAATACTTATCAGCACCCCATCATATACGCTAAAATGCATGCAAAAACATACAAAAAAAACCCACCTAAAATTACTTCTGAAAAAGTATATACTCAAACAGGAGTATCGTGTGCAGGAGGCCTAATAATGCACTCCACAACCTATGAGGAAGTCAACCCGACAAAATTATTATTTTGGAGATTATCATTAAGGAGAATAAAGGTATTGGAATTTATTCTATTGTTACACTATGGTCCTTCTTCTCTGATCTTACATGGTCCTGTGCCCCATAGTGATATCAAGAGCGGGATTATTGACATTTCTAAATGTGTCCCGTAACGCACAAAATCTTCACTCTTTGAATCCAGGTCCACCGTAAGATGGAAAAAAGAATAAAGAAAAGAGAGCGCACCAGCCTAGTGCTATATCCTTTGATACATTTATTACAAGAATGAATTAAAAACTACTCACAAGCATGTGAAAGAAAACCGCAATGTAAATGCCTTAAATGGTGGCAATTGGTCTGATAGCATCAGTCTCCAGGTGATGAAGGAGAGGACATAAGGACCACTGCTGGCTGACGCATTTCGAAGGGATACCTTCTTCCTCAGAGCCACCTTAAAGAGGAAGTAAACCCTCTGGGACAACTTTGGCCTACAGATAAGCCTAGATTAAGGCTTACCTGTAGGTCTAATAAATATCTCCTAAACCTACATGGTTTAGGAGATATTTAGAAAAGAAAGGGCACCGCTATCTATGGCGCTTGCGCCGTAGACAGCGGCGCGCAGGCGCACTGCGCATGCCGAGATCACGGCGATATGCCGATCTCGTGCGCATGCGCGGGAGTGACGTCATCGCCACTCCAGCGAATCGCAGCGCTGGAGCGGCGAGACCTGGAAGTCACTCCCGTAGTGATGGCGGCGGAGAAGGACGAGGATGAGGATCGCTCCGGGGGCTTCGTTTTCAGGTAAGTTATTCATAATGAGCTAGTATGCTATGCATCATAAGTCTGGCACTTATGGATGTGCTTTATCATCAGAAATATAATTATTCATTTTGATGTTTACACTCTGCAACTGAAATTGGAATTTAGAATAGACCCAAATATAACCCAAAGTTGTGTTTGCAGTAATTGCTGAATGATACATGTTTTATATTTTTTAAACAGAAGTACTTCTTTTGTGGAAAAACAGCACTTCCTGATTCCTCTCCTAGGCAAAAAATACATCTGAAACCCTGATGTCTCCTGGGATTGCTACATCACATCCTAAGAAGCAGTGTTAAACTCAAGGGCATAGGTCAGCTGCGAGATTCTGTGCTTTAGCTGATATGGCGCCTGTCTCTACCTGGCAGCCGGGACATGATCACGGGACCAGTGGCATCTGTGCCTAGGAATTCCTCGAAACATGCTGCAGGTCTCTGCCAAATTCTGAATACCTGGCAGAGGCCTGCGCCTCATCTGTGCATCCACAGGATCTCTAAAGATTGTAGTGCAAAAGAGGAAGTAAAAATATTGCCTTAACGAAATTCCTCTTTACTGACTAAACAGAGGATAGGAAATCTGAAGTCAACCAATAAGGGGTTGTACAAAGAAAGTTTTATATTTTTTCTTTAACCACTTGCCTACAGGGCACTTTCACTCTTTTCCTGCCCAGGCCATTTTTCAGCTTTCAGCGCTGTCACACTTTAAATGCCAATTGCGCTGTCATGCTACACTGTAACCATGTGAACCATGTTCACACAAATAGCTTTCTTTTGGTGGTATTTAATCGCTTAAGGACCGCCTCCTGCACATATACGTCGGCAGAATGGCACGGCTGGGCATATCAACGTACAGGTACGTTGCTCTTTAAGAGCCCAGCCATGGGTCGTGCGCTTAGCTCCGTGACCGCGGGACCCGCGGACCCGATCACCGCTGGTGTCCCGCGATCAGGTCAGAGAGCTGAAGAACGGGGAGAAGTGTAAACAAGTGTAAACAAACTGATCGTCTGTTCCCTGTCATCGGGAAAGACGATCAGTGATGTTGAATGTCAAGCCACGCCCCCCTACAGTAACGTCACAACACGTCACACTTAACCCCTTCCCGCCCCCTAGTGGTTAACTCCTTCACTGTCAGTGTCATTTACACAGGAATCAGTGCATTTAAATAGCACTGATTGCTGTATAAATGACAATGGTCCCAAAAATGTGTCAAAAATTTCCGATGTGTCCGTCATAATGTCGCAGTCACAATAAAAATCGATGATCGCCGCCATTACTGGTAAAAAAAAATATTAATAAAAATGCTATAAAACTATCCCCTATTTTGTAAACGCTATAACTTTTGCGCAAACCAATCAATAATCACTAATTGCGATTTTTTTTTACCAAAAATATGTAGAAGAATACGTATCGGCCTAAACTGAGGAAAAAAAAAATTTTTTATATATTTTTTGGGGATATTAATTATAGCAAAAAGTAAAAAATATTGCATTTTTTTCAAAATTGTCGCTCTATTTTTGTTTATAGCGCAAAAAATTAAAAACCGCAGAGGTAATCAAATACCACCAAAAGAAAGCTCTATTTGTAGGAAAAAAAGGACGCCAATTTTGTTTGGGAGACACATTTTACGACCGCACAATTGTCAGTTAAAGCAACGCAGTGCCGAATCGCAAAAAGGGGCCTGGTCCTTTGGCTGCAAATTGGTCTGCTTAAGTGGTTAATCACTGCTGGGATTTTTATTTTTTACAAAAAAAAAAAGACTGAAAATTAAAAAAAAATAAAAGTTTTTCTTAGTTTCTGACAGTAAATTTTTAAAATAAGTGATTTTTCTCCTTCACTGATGTGTGCTGATAAGGCATCACTTATGGGCACTGATTAGGTGGCACGGATGGAGAGGCACTGATATTTGGCACTTATGAGCACTGATAGGCAGCACTGATGGGTGGCACTGGTGGGCACAGATAGGTGGCACTGGTGGACACTGATATGTGGCAACGATGGCACTGATAGCTGGTACTGGTGGGCACTGATAGGCGGCATGGATAGGTGGCACTGATGGGCGGCTCTAATGGGCATTGGTGGGTGGCGCTGATGGGCTGTACTGATGGGCATTGATGGGCTGCACTGATGGGCATTGATGGGCAGCACTGATAGCCAGCACTGACTTGCATCACTAATGGGCACTGATTGCTGGCACTGGTGGGCACTGGTGGGTACTGATTGCTGGTATTGGTGGGCACTGATTATTGGTACTTCTGGCACTCTATTGTAATCAGGGCACTGATGATCAGTGCCTTGATTACATCTCTTACTGTCCCCTGCGAGGAGATGCCGCTGATCGTCTCTCCTCACCACATCCTCTGTCAGTGTGAGGCGAGGAGTGACGATTACCGGCACTTCCTTGTTTACATGTGACCAGCTGTGATTGGACACAGCCGATTACATGGTTAAAGAGTCGTGTCAGCATCAGCGACTGCGATCACAGGAGCGGCTATTCGGGTGCGCTGTAATATGACGTCCACCCAGAACGAGAGCCACACCGTCCCTCCGTCCTTGGGCGGTGGGTGGGCGGCAAGTGGTTAATCAGAGTTACAGTATGCGCCACTGATTTGCTATAATCAATGGAGCATTCCATCTAAAGAAATAAAACATTGTTTCCTTTTCTGTACTTTACCAAAATCCTGTGCTATCTATGACTGCTTTATTCATTAGAAACTGTTTTCGACCAGCTTTGCTTTACCCTTTTAAGGAACTGTTTTTAAGATTCTTCTTAGAATAAACATATAAAATGTATTTTGGTAAAATTTTACAAATTTTATTGCAAAACTCGAACAGAAAAGGAAAATGTCACAGCTGTGACTCATTTAATTTGAATATTGTTATAAATATAGAAAAACACATTATTAAAAATGTCAGATAAGATATGACCTTTTTTTTGAAAATCAAACTTATGACATTCCATGAAAATGTTATTCAGAATCGATGGAATTTCATTAGCTTCTAACATGCCAATAAGTGTCATTTATTACTCACTGCGGTCAGGGTCTCTGCAGCTGACCGGGGCCAAATACCATCTCAGTAGACCATTTTCAATAAAAATTATTAAAAGTTTACCTAAACACAAAACTTTGTATGCAGTTTTGCATAGTGTAAGTGTAGCTTAAGTGCTGGACTACAGCAATATTGAGACGGCCACAGTGGGCAAATAAGACTGTGCACTTGCACTGTGCAAGAGCAGTTGCTCCAGAGCTTAGTGAATGAGCAGGAGCTCTTCTGACTTCCATCATCCAATCACATGCAAGCAAAAATGCTGTTTTTTTTATTTTATTTACCTTGCATGTGACTGGGTATTCTTTTAGTAAGCTCTGGAGCAACTGCACTCACAGAGTGCAAATGCACTTTGAAAAGTTCACAGTCGATTTGCCTTTAGTAAATCAACCCTGTTGCCTTTTAACCACTTCAGCCCCGGACCAATTGGCAGCCAAAGGACCAGGCCCCTTTTTGCAATTCGGCACTGCGTCGCTTTAACTAACAATTGCGCAGTCGTGCGACGTGGCTCCAAAACAAAATTGGCGTCCTTTTTTTCCCACAAATAGAGCTTTCTTTTGGTGGTATTTGATCGCCCCTGCGGTTTTTATTTTTTGCGCTATAAACAAAAATAGAGCGACAATTTTGAAAAAAATTCAATATTTTTTACTTTTTGCTATAATAAATATCCCCAAAAAATATATAAAAAAAACATTTTTTTTCCTCAGTTTAGGCCGATACGTATTCTTCTACATATTTTTTGGTAAAAAAAATGGCAATTAGCGATTATTGATTAGTTTGCGCAAAAGTTATAGCGTTTACAAAATAGGGGATAGTTTTATAGCATTTTTATTAATATTTTTTTTTTATTAGTAATGGCGGCGATCAACGATTTTTATTGTGACTGCGACATTTTGGCGGACACATCGGACATTTTTGACACATTTTTGGGACATTTGTCATTTATACAGCAATCAGTGCTATTTAAATAGCACTGATTCCTATGTAAATGACAGTTGTAGTGAAGGGGTTAACCACTAGGGGGCGGGGATGAGTCAGTGTGACGTGTTGTGTTTTTTTTTTACAGTAGGGGGGCGTGGCTGTACGTCTGACGTCATTGATCGGCGTTCCCGATGACAGGGAACCGCCAATCACTGACAGTCAGTGTAGGAAGCGCGGGGAGAGGTTTGTTTACATAGACCTCTCCCCGTTCTTCAGCTCCGTAACCCGATCGTGGGATACCAGCGGCGATCGGGTCCGCTGGTCCCGCGGCCGTGGTCACGGAGCTCCCGACCGGCGCGCGCGCGCCCCCCCGGGCAGGCAAATTAAAGGGGACGTACAGGTACATGCTTTTGCCTGCCCGTGCCATTCTGTTGACGTATATCTACAGGAGGCGGTCGGGAAGCGGTTAATTCTTGTCTCACTCTACTGAGATACTGATATTATGCTGCACCATCCTCCTCTGTCCAGCAGGGGGGGGGGGGGGCTAAAGCACTCTGCTCACAGAGCCCTAAGAACTGAGCGATCAGCGGTGTTTGATCGCTCGGTTCTCAGTCTTAGAGCAGACAGGGACAGATGCAGCTTTTAGACCGATGCTGCATCCACCTAGGTAAGTATGATTCTTAAAAAAAAAAAGAACGTTACTTTTATTATAAAACAACTTTAACCGGTTCCCAACTGGCGCACGACAATGTACGTCGGCAGAATGGCACGGACAGGAATAAGGGCGTATATATAAGTCCCTTTTTAAATGCAGCCGTGCCATCGGCCTCCCGCGCCGGTCAGGACCCCTGTGAGGCCGGTTGCGGGTCCCGCGGACTCGATCGGGGACACCCGTGATCGTCTCACGGGAAGGCTGAACGGGGAGATGTGGAAATAAACAGCATCTCCCCGTTCTGCCTAGCAACTAGTGACGCCGATCTCTGCTCCCTGTGATTGGAGCAGAGATCAGCATTCACTAGCTGACAGCCACGCCCCCCCACAGTAAGAAACACACCTCTAGGCATACTTAACCCCTACACTGCCCCCTAGTGGTTAACCCCTTCACTGCCAGTGTCATTTATACAGGAATCAATGCATTTAAATAGCATTGATTGATGTATAAATGACAATGGTCCCAAAAATGTGTCAAAAATGTCCGATGTGTCCGCCATAATGTCGCAGTCACAATAAAAATCGCTGATCGCCGCCATTACTAATAAAAAAAAAAAGATTAATAAAAATGCTATAAAACTATCCCCTATCTTGTAAACGCTATAACTTCTGTGCAAACCAATCAATAATTGCTTATTGCGATTTTTTTTTACCAAAAATATGTAGAAGAATACGTATCGGCCTAAACTGAGGAAAACAAATGTTTTTTTATATATTTTTGGGGGATATTTATTATAGCAAAAAATAAAAAAGAATGCGTTTTTTTCAAAATTGACGCTCTTTTTTGTTTATAGCGCAAAAAATAAAAACCGCAGGGGCGATCAAATACTACCAAAAGAAAGCTCTATTTGTGGGAAAAAAAGGACGTCAATTTTGTTTGGGAGCCACATCGCGCGACCGCGCAATTGTCAGTTAAAGCGACGCAGTGCCGAATCGCAAAAAGGGGCCTGGTCCTTTGGCTGCAAATTGGTCCGGTCTGAAAGTGGTTAAGGCCTCATGCACACTGGACGTTTTTGGACGTTTTTACTTGTACTTACTGAAATGTAAGTGTCTACTACTTTTTTGTATTACCGATTAAAACACTTTACTCAGAGGCGTTTTCTGTCTTTGCTTTTTCCATTTGGACGTTTTTACAGCAGCTGTTTTTGGCTTCATGTTTCTTTTCTACATTCAATAAACTCTCCATCATGTTATCCTATGGGTCTATGCACACATAGGCTGTTATCAACTGTTTTTGGCTGGGGCGTTTTTTGGCTGTAAAAACAAAAACGAAAAGAGTCGGTTCTGAGAGGAGTTTTTCAGCTGTAAAGATGCTCTAACTGCGAAAAACACCTAAAAGCACAGATAAACGCTCAAAAAAATTTTTTGACCCTATTGGGAAAAAAACGCTTAAAAACACTAGCGCTAAAAAACGCTGAAAAATGCTAAAACACACTGAAAATTTTTGAAAAACTCACTGCAAAGCTACTGGCATTTTAATAACATTATAACGTTCAGTGTGCATAAGGCCTAATGCCGCGTACACACGATCAGAATTTCCGATAGAACGATTTTCCGTCGAAAAAATTGAGAACATGCTATCAAATTTTTGCTGGCAGAAATTCGGCCAGCTAAATTCCGATGGAGCCTACACACGGTTGCATTTTCCAATGAAAAGCTCTCATCGGTCTTTTGCTGACCGAAATTCTGATCGTGTGTACGCGGCATAAGGCTTCATGTACACTGCTGCTGGTAAACAGACGTTTAGGAGCAATTGGGCATTTTTTTTTTCTTTTACAAAATATTTTTTCTTTGGTACAAAAAGTCGTACAAAAAGCTTTGTCATATGCCAGAGGAAAGTACAATACAGGTTTTTTTACACATAGGAAAAAACAAGATATACTGTTATATATGAGGAATATAGTTTATAATAGTGTACACTATGCACATTGTATATAACTCCTAATGCCCCGTACACACGGTCGGAAATTCCAACGGAAAATGTCCGATCGGACCATGTTGTCGGAAAATCCGACCGTGTGTGGGCTCCATCGGACTTTTTCCGTCAGAATTTCCGACGGAAAAAATTTGAGATCCTGCTCTCAAATTTTCCGACAACAAAATCCGATCAGACTTTTTCCGATCGTGTGTAGAGAATTTTGACGGACAAAGTGCCACGCATGCTCAGATCAAATTACGAGACCAAACCTGTTGGCTAATAGCCTCTACGTAGTTCCGTCGTACGCAACGAACGTCACCACGTTCAGAATGATCGGATTTTCCGACAACTTTGTCCGACCGTGTGTATGCAACACCAGTGTCGGACAAAATCCGTCGGAAAAAGTCTGACGGATTTTGTGGTCGGAATTTCCGACCGTGTGTACGGGGCATTATAGTGTTCTTCATATATATGTTAATAATATTATCATTCAGTGTTGAAAAAAAGATTGGAAAAATTAAGCCATGGGTCCCATTTTTTATTATAAAAATAACTGGTGTTCTGTAGTGTGTGGAATATTTTTTCCATAAGATTGATATTGTTAATTCTGTTTTTTAAGTGTGTTAATGGAACTGATGAGGATTTCCAGTGAAATGCTATCAACCAGTGTATTGCTACACATATTATGTGGATCAGTCTCATATTATGGGATGTGAGTCCTGTGATAGGGAAAATAATAGACAGTTGTGGAAAGTCAGGTTAATAGTAATATCTGAGATTTTGGAAGCAAATTTTTCTAATTGCTTCCATATATGTGTGACTTTCTCCCAATTCCAAAAAATATGTGAGAATGAACCTGTGGAGTTGCAACCTTTGAAGCATGTCTGAGGAGATGTGGGGAAAATGGCGTGATTATTAACCGGCGGAGTGTAATACCGTCTTGGGAATAACTTAATTGCAGTCTCTTTAATTGTGATTGATCTGGTGCACTTGTACACTACATGTACACAGGGTCGTTTATAGTCATTTCCAGGCAGTTGAGTTTCAAAGCATTTTTTGGAAAGCAAAAAAACGCATTCAGGATGGATGTTCAGAGGCATTTGAAATGCCATATGGCTGTAACAGCTTGTAAACACTGTTAAACGCAGTAATTTGTGTTTAGCTGCGTTTCGTTTACAGGCGTTGTGGAAGAATGGCACGGCTGGGCGAAATGACATTACTTTACGTTGCATCGCCTTTTGGCCACTAGGGGCACGCGCACACCCGCAGTGTGTGCCCGGAGCCGATGTGAGTGCCCGTGGGCGTGATGACCGCTGGGCACCCGCGATAGCTCGTGACAGAGCGAGAACCGGGATCTGTGTGTGCAAACACAGAAACCCCCGGGTTCTTTCAGGGGAGAGGAGACATATTGTGTGTTCATACTATGTATGAACACTGATCTCTCTGTTCCCCTAGTCAGTCCCACCCCCCCTACAGTTAGAACACACATAAGGAACACAGTTAAACCATTGATTGCCCCCTAGTGTTAACCCCTTCCCTGCCAGTGACATTTATACAGTAATCAAGGCATTTTTATAGCACTGATTGCTGTATAATTGTCAGTAGTCCCAAAAATGTATCAAAAGTGTCCAAATTGTCCGCCACAATATCGCAGTCCCCATAAAAATTACAGATCGCCACCATTACTAGAAAAACAACATAATAATAATAAAAATGCCATAAATCTATCCCCTATTTTGTAGACGCTATAACTTTTGCGCAAACCAATCACTATACGATTATTGCAATTTTTTTACCAAAAATATGTAGAAGAATACATATCGGCCTAAACTGAGGGAAAAACTTTATTTATTTTTTAAAATGTGGGATAATCATTATAGCAAAAAGTAAAAGATATTGGGGGTTAGTTACTAAAGGAGAATCCACTTTGCACTGCAAGTGCACTTGAAAGTAAAGTCGCTGTAGATTCGAGGGGGACATGCAAGGAAAATAAAAAACAGCATTTTAGCTTACACATGATTGGATGATAAAATCAGCAGAGCTTCCACTGATTTCAGATCTACCCCTTAGATTTAGAGCGACTGCACTTCCAAGTGCACTTGCAGTGCAAAGTGGATTTGCCTTTCATAAATAACCCCCATTGTGTTATTTTTTTCAAAATTGACGATTTTCTTTTGTTTATAGCGCACAAAATAAAAACACAAGGTGATCAAATACCACCAAAAAAAAAGCTCTATTTGTGGGAAAAAAGGGCGTCAATTTTGTTTGGGTACAACGTCGCACGACCGCGCAATTGTCCGTCAAAGCGACGCAGTGGCGTATCGCAAAAAATGGCCTGGTCATTGAGCAGCCAAATCTTCCGGGGCTGAAGTGGTTAATGGAGATACATTTTTGACTGTTTTAAAAAAAAAAGTGCGGATAAACGCGGCATGTAAACCAGACATTTTTAAACGTCAATTACTATCTGTCAAGTTAAGTCGTTCAGGAGAGGTTTCAAAATGTCCCATGTACATTAAGCCTAAAGACTGTTCAGACATGGTATTAGCTGAATTTTGGAGTTTCATTTTAGTTTGTAATGTATATTTAAAGTAATTTTGTCATCAAAGTGATATGGGTGTTCCACTGCTGACCTCTCCTTTTGAAATTACCAGCTGCCTAGCTGTTATGCTAATCTACTGGTTTAAAGGGGTGTTTCAGCTTCAAAAAAAAAAATTTAAAAGTCAGCAGCTAAAAAAAAGTCGCTGCTGACTTTTAATAAGCACACTTACCCTCCCAGGGCGCCCGCGCTGCCATTCGTGGAGGCCGAGATGTCCCTCGGCGTCCCGGATCCAGCGCCGCCATCCTCAGTAAGGGCAGCGGCTTCGCGCGGCCTACTGCGCATGCGCGAGTCGGCGCGCGGCCTACTGCGCATGCGCGAGTCGGCACGCGGCCTACTGCGCATGCCCGAGTCTTATTTGTGAATGGGGAACGCGGTGTGTTGTGGGACACAGTTCCCACAACACACCGCGCCCCATTCACCAGAAGACGGAAGAAGAGAAGATCACCGCGGCGTTGGAGGAGGCAGATTAGGACGATCTGCCTAGCAACAGCCATTTATGGTAAGTAAAAAAAAAATTTTTAATTGTTACTAACATTTTTTGTCGTTTTCATTTTTAGGGTGTCCCACCACTTTAAGTAATTACTGAGTTACAGACTGGGAACACAGATCGGGAAAGTAAGAAAGAAGAGGGAACTCTTTATATGCATAATTATTCTGATCCACTGGATCAAAGTAAGAGGGTTAACATAAAAGCCCAGCAACTAAAAATTTTTAGAAGAAGAGCTCAGCAGTGACATGTATCTATGGCATATGTATGTTTCAAAGATTTTAACAAACTTTGTAGCATATTTCTTCTTTCCACTATGTCGTTTCAGACTGATTCCTAAATGGACAGATCTGGTTCATTATAATCACCTGGTGTACAGAACGCCAACACTCTCAGTGTTCTAATCAGGAAAGCTGTAGTGTCTGCATCCCTTCAGAAGTAATTAACCCTGATGGAGTATCATACCAACAATAAATTCCTATTGCAGAGGATGCCTAAAATTTTACTTGTATCTTAGTGAAGAGGTCCGAGTCAATCATACACACTGGAAATGGCATTTCTGGGGGCATTCTGTACACCAATGGTATACAGAGTGCCTACACGTTGGCATATTGTATGAATTATTTGAACAATTTCATTTAAATATATGGGTGATTTTTAATAACATGAAATTACCAAATAGCTTGAGTGGCAATACAAAAGACATGTGCATTCTTCTTGAATTTTAGTGTCCTTTGTGAATTTCTTCCAGATCTAAGGAATAATCCAGTTTGAAACCACACCTGCTTTTTGCATCTGTGAAAGATTGTCCTATATAAAAGACTGGTCACTGCTGCTCTCTCTCCTTGTGCAGGGTGACTAGTCATGGTCCCGCCCCTTCCTGTGGTTTTCTGCAGTCAGCCTGTAGTGGGTGGAACCTGCTGGGCCACTCCCACGGCTCTGCTTTCTGATCAGATTGTGTACAGTCACTATTACAAAGTAATATCATAATTTACATACATACAGGTGCATCTCCAAAAAATGTAATATCATCAAAAAGTTAATTTAGTTCAGTCATTCAATTCAAAAAGTGAAACTCATATATTATATAGATTCATTACACGCAGAGTGATACATTGCAAGCCTTTCCTTCTTTTAATTTTGATGATTATGGCTTACATCTAGTGAAAACACAAAATCATAAAAAATTTAAAGAAAGAAATGCTTGAAATATTTCTGCACTGCGGGGGTGTTGATGCTGGTGGCCGACGGTCGCGATGCCTGCCGGCCACAAGCGATCGCCGGTCACGAGAGGCAGAACAGGGACGTGTGTGTGTGAACACACAAATCCCTGTTCTGTGAGGAGAGACAGATTGTGAGTTCCTAATAGCTAGGAACCACGATCCATCATTTCCTCTAGGTCAGTCCCCTCCCCCTACAGTTAGAAACACACACATGGAACAGAACACAGATTGCCCCCTGGTGTTAACCCCTTCACTGCCTTTGACATTTATACAGTAATCATTGCATTTTTATAGCACTGATCGCTGTATAAATGCCAATGGTCCCAAAAATGTGCCAAAAGTGTCCGATGTGTCCGCCATAATGTCGCAGTCCCGATAGAAATTGCAGATTGCAATCCAATCAATATATGCTTATTGCAATTTTTTTGTTTACCAAAAATATGTAGAAGAATCAGCCTAAATTGAGAAAAAAATTCCTGTTTTTTTAAAAAAAGGGGGTATTTATTATAGCAAAAAGTACAAAATATTGTGTTTTTTTCAAAATTGTCGCTCTTTTTGTTTATAGCGCAAAAAATAAAAAACGCAGAGGCGATCAAATACCACCAAAAGAAAGCTCTATTTGTGGGGAAAAAAGGACGTCAATTTTGTTTGGGTACAGCGCAGGGTTGCCAACCTCCCGCAGCATTTTTTACTGACAAAACATGTAGAATTTACAGAAATCCTATTTAACTAACACAGTGAATATTTGAACAGTATAAACATGATATTGAAACACTGACAATTCCTACAACAAACTAATTTGCTTGATTTACACTTAAAAAGTCAACACAGCATGAAATTATCAGTCCCTGATATTTACTGGCAGTTGTAAAAAAAATCACTTATTTTTACTGGCAGTTGGCAACCCTGGTACAGCGTGGCACGACCGCATACTTGTCAGTTAAAGCGACGCAGTGCCAAATCACAAAAAACGGCCTGGTCATTCAGCAGCCAAATCTTCCGGAGTGCTGAAGTGGTTAAAAGAACATGTACATACATATATTTATATGTGTGTGTGTGTATATATATATATATATATATATATATATATATATATATATATATATATATATATATATATATATGTCTGTGTACTGTGTACACATATATATATATATATATATATATATATATATATATATATATACACATATATATATACATATATATAATGAATATTAACAATAAATTATATACCGTATTTATCGGCGTATAACACGCACTTTTTCCCCCTTAAAATTGGGGGAAAGTCGTGGGTGCGTGTTATACGCCGATACCCCCAAAAAAAGTGGCCAAAAAAATCAAACGGCGCCGAAAAACAGCGACCGCCGCCGGAAAAAAACGAACGCCCAGCCGAAAAAGACCGATCTGTCTGTTCGGCTCCGCTCGCAGTCCCGCCTCCCTGCGCTCGCTTCCGAAACAGCAGGGAGGCAGGACTGCAAAAAGGAGGCGAACAGACGGCTCTGGCTTTTCCGCCGGCGTTCGGTCTTTTCCGGCCGCGCGGTCTTTCTAGGCGGCAATTTTAAATGTGGGAAAGATGCAAATGACGCTGGCAAGCTGCAAATGACGCTGACAAGCTGCAGATCACACTGGGCAAGCTGCAAATGACGCTTAAATGTAAGTGTTTTTTTTCCCTAAACTTCCCTCCTAAAACTTTTTTCCCTTAAAATGCCCTCCTAAACTTGGGGTGCGTGTTATACGCCGGTGCGTGTTATACGTCGATAAATACGGTATTAACAATATATATAATATATGTCTGTGTACTGTGTACATATATATATATATATATTGTTAATATTCATTTTCAACCCACTGGTGCTGATATTGTGTAGAAAGAAGCCTTCTTCCTCTTATCACACCAGCTTCTCTCCCAGATTCTCCACCTCTGAGCTGGTGAATCTGGAAGGGAGATATTTCAGTGTAACGTTAAACTAGTCGTTTGTGACAGAACGGTCCTTTACTGTGATGAGAAGCGGAGAACATGTTCTCTGCTCCTTATCTCACCTACATAAACCGGTACGCCCCAGAGATCAGCCGATAATGGGAATTGCTGAATTTTTATGTTCACATCTCAGTCCTTCAAGTTCTTCAAGCATCAACAGGGCAACTGCAAGGGACCATCTTAGGTTTGCTAGGGGATTGAAAGAGTTGAGGATCCCTGAATATTTCTACCCAAAAGTGATTGACTTTATTCAGATAATAATGCTTTATCTGCTTTTTTAAATATGCTTTAATTGTAAGATGATTATTAGGATTTGTTGAAAATGTTCAACCATGGAGCTTCCATAATTTCCCTTAACAAGGCTGAGCTGCATGAGTTGTAACTTGTTCACATTAATCTTCCCCTCTCCTATCTATATCTGTTCTAATAATGAATAACTTCTTATTTTACATTTCCACCATATAATAAAATGAATGTTAAAAAAAAGACATAAAACCTAAGCAGATTAACCCTAGCAGATGTCTACAGGAAATGGTACTATAACTTGATGGGGGGGGGGGGGGGGGGCAGGCATTAAAAGGAATATAAACAACACATTTCTAGGTGCAAATATTGGATGTGGAGCTGAACTCCATGCAAATAGTTAATTACATAATTAAAGTGTTATGTATTAAAGCATATAATGGACCTTACCTACCAAAGGATTCATATTTCTGTCCACCCGATCCTAAAATTCACACAGCATAGCCAGGCTGGTGACCAGACTTTTGTCTATTGCCAGGTCACCTCCCAGTCCCCATCCTATGATTGGACATTGAAGAAGCAGCAACAGGTTGTTTAGGTCACCAGTCTGCTCTCACCTCCTGTCAGCATGTTACTTGTCAGCACATGAGCATTGCAGCTAGACATGAGCAGAACGAAAAAATTGTTTACGATTCATTACTTACATAAATTTGTTTAGTTAAATTCCTTTTAACCCTTTTAATTTGTTTTCGGAATTTGTTTTGTTTATTCGTATTTGAATCAAATTTTCAGAATTCAAATCCAAATCAATTCAATAGTTTTCAAATCAATTTCGAATAGTTTTCAAATTTGAATAGTTTTCCAATAAGAGAATAAAATAGAATAGAAAATAAAGGAATGGAATAGAAAAAAATAGAATAGAAAAGAATATAACACAAAATAAAATAATAGAAAAGTAAAAGAGTAAAACAGAACAAAATAGAATAGAAAATAAAATAACAGAATAGAATGGAATAGAATAGAAATAAATAGAATAAAATAAACAGAATATAACCATATACTGAAATTCAAATAGAAAAGAATAGAATAGAAAAGAATATAATTAAAAAAAAACAATAGAATAGAATAACAATTTGAAATTGGATAGAATAGAAAATAATAGATTAGATTAAAATGGAAAATAACAGAATAGTATAGAAAAAACAACAGAATAGAAAATAATAGAAAGAATATAACCATCTTCATATTCTAATCTATTCTTTTCAATTTTGAATTTTGGGACATGGTTTTATTCTTTCTAATCTATTGTTTTTTTTATTCTATTCTTTTTCTATTTGTTTATTCTATTCTATTGTTTTCCAGTCTATTATTTTAATTTCTATCCTATTCTATTCAAATTCAAATTTATTCTATTTGAAAATTCGAATTTCAGAAAATGGTTATATTCTTTATATTCTATTCTATTGTTTTTTTCTATACTATTCTGTTATTTTCTATTCTATTCTAATTTATTATTTTCTATTCTATTCAAATTCAAATTGATTCAATTAAAATTTTGGGAAATGGTTATATTCTTTCTATTCTATTCTATTATTTTTTTTTCAATTATTTTCTTTTCTATTCTATTAGTCTATTCTATTCTATTCTTTATTTTCTATTCTTTTATTTTCTATTTTGTTCTGTTTTACACTATTATATTCTATTCTCTTTTTTTCTGTTATATTATTTTCTATTCTATTATACTTTTTTCTATTCTATTCCTTTATTTTCTATTCTATTTAATTATTTTTGGAAATTGGAAAACTATTCTAATTCAAAAACTATTTGAATTCGAAAACTTTTTAAAAATTCAAAAGCATTTTGAATTCGAAAACTATTCGAATCAGTTCTAATTCGAATTCTGTCCGAATATTTTTTCAGTTATTTCGGATTCATTTAAGTTCAGTACAAATTCGGAAATTCGAATACATCCAAATTTATGAAAAAACAAAAATTTGTCCAAATTTCAATTCGGAATTAAATGAACTACACATGTCTAATTGCAGCATACCTGATTGGCCCCTGGAGCTGCCCCTCTTTCTCCCATGCTTTTGCAGAGTTTGAGGGGTTCATCAGAAGCTGTAATCAAGGTATTTACACTAACTGAATAGAAAAAAATAAATTGTAATGGGCATATAAATGCATTCATTTGTCTATTTTTTTTTTAACATCTGCCGAAAGTTGAATGAAAATTGAACGTGATTATATATAATCGCTTTAACTCACTGTATCAATAATCCTTTTTTTTTCCGTAAGGCTAAAAATATGAATTTAAAATAAAAATGCTGACTGGCTGCTCACCGTAACCAGAAGCGTAAAACAGATTTATTCATCATAGACAAATCCCTTTTAGAGGTTTTTCTCTGCTGTCACAAAAAAATTGAAAATCAAAACATGAATTTTAAATTCTAAATGGCAAATAAAAATATATATTGTATGTATTGTGTGTGTGTGTGATGGGCCTTTATTATTGTAAATTGTTATCTTTTCGTTAAAACAAGCTTGATTCCAAAAATGTTCTAAGCGGTTCCAAGTAAAATGACTGATAGTAAATGCATCAAAGGCTCCTTAGAATAGCCCACATCATGCTGAGAGGTTAAAAATATTCCAACATCTGAGCCAAAATATCTGCCGTTATTATGTTTGATAGCCAGGCTTAAAATACAATCCAGAACACAAAGAGGATACCACAAAAAATAACAACGTTTTGGCTAGTGGTTATCAATTTAGAGCATAATTACAAGTATATTTATTATTATTTATTATTATTATTATTATCATCATTATTATTATTATAATACAGGATTTATTTAGCGCTTGACAACATGAGGGCAGACAGTACAGTTACAATACAATTCACTACAGGAGAGATCAGAGGGTCCTGCTCATTAGAGCTTACAACAGTGGTCTCAAACTGGCGGCCCTCCAGCTGTTGCAAAACTACAAGTCCCATCATGCCTCTGCCTGTGGGAGCCAAGCTTGTAACTGTCAGCCTTGCAATGCCTCATAGGACTTGTAGTTTTGCAACAGCTGGAGGGCTGCCAGTTTGAGACCCCTGGTTTTCTAAGAAGGAGGGTTAAGTGACACATATAAAGATAATAACTGTGGGGGATAATCTGAGGGAGAAAATAATTGTACAGTTGTTAGATGGAGGCAGATTAGGCTTCACTGAATAAGAGGGTATTCAGGGATAATCTAAAAGCAAATAGAGTAGGAGATAGTCAGATAGATTGGGGTAGGAAGTTCCATAGGTTGGGAGAGGCTCTGGAAAAGTCCTGGAGATAAGCATGGAAGGAGGTGACGAGGGAGCTAGAGAGCAGGAGGTCTTCGGAGGAATGAAAGGAACGAGTAGGTTGGTATTTTGAGACTAGGTTAGTGATGTAGCTGGGGGCCGAGTTGTGGATGGCTTTGTAAGTTGTTGTTAGTATTTTGAATTTTATTTGTTGGGTGAGGGATTGACAGAGAGGAGTAGCCGAGTGGACGAGTCTGGCAGCAGCATTCATGATAGCCTATGTAGAGGTAAGCTAATGAGAAGGGAGTTGCAGTAGTGGAGGTGAGAGATGACCAGGGAGTGAATTAGGAGCTTTGTGGTGTCGTTGGTTAGGAAGGGGCGTATTTTGGAGATGTTGCAGAGGTGGACCAGGACCTTTCAACACCCTAATGCATGTAATGCATGCACTTTTTTTTTTATATCAGTGTAGACTTTTTTTTTTTAAACGTGTAGCTGTTAGTAAAACAATTAATACATTTTATTCTATTATTTGTTCCTTTTAAAATGACACTAAAACTATGTTTTTCAAGGCATTGTCATTTTTTTTGTTTTTTTACACATTTACAAGTCTTTTTTTTTCCATTTAGCACATTTTTTGATGCCATAAAAACTTAAATAAAAATGTAAATATTAATTATTAGAAAAATATGAATGAAAAAAAAAAAAGCAGGAAAATAAAAGCTAAGAAGGGGGATTAGGAATCAATTAGGGCTGGTTTGGATAAACTAAGCATTAGTTTATTAGTGAGGTTGCTTTAACCACTTCAGCCCCGGACCATTTGGCTGACCAAAGACCAGAGCACTTTTTTGCGATTCGGCACTGCGTTGCTTAAACTGACAATTGCACTGTCGTGTGACGTGGCTCCCAAACAAAATTGACGTTCTTTTTTTCCCACAAATAGATCTTTATTTTGGTGGTAATTGATCACCTCTGCGGTTTTTATTTTTTGCCCTATAAACAAAAAATACAGTCAATTTTGGAAAAAAAATGCATTATTTTTAACTTTTTGCTATAATAAATATCCCCCAAAAATATATAAAAACATTTTTTTTCCCTCAGTTTAGGCCGATACATATTCTTCTACATATTTTTGGTAAAAAAAATCGAAATAAGCGTTTATTGATTGGATTGCGCAAAAGTTATAGCGTCTACAAAATAGGGGATAGTTTTATGGCTTTTTTATTATAATTTTTTTTTTTACTAGTAATGGCGGCGATCTGCAATTTTTATCGGGACTGCGACATTATGGCGGACACTTCAGACAATTTTGACACATTTTTGGGACCATTGTCATTTTTACAGCAATCAGTGCC
Source organism: Lithobates sylvaticus (assembly GCA_028564925.1). Lineage (NCBI taxonomy): Eukaryota > Metazoa > Chordata > Amphibia > Anura > Ranidae > Lithobates > Lithobates sylvaticus. The sequence goes on from CM053026.1 coordinate 731,050,372, forward strand.
ATAAAATTGCATTGATTACTGTAAAAATTTCACTGGCAGTGAAGGGGTTAACCACTAGGGGGCAGTGAAGCGATTAAGTGTGTCCTATTGTGTGTTCTAACTGAAGGGGGGATGGGACTGTGTAGGGGATATGACAGATCGCTGTTCATACTCTGTATGAACAGACAATGTGTCTGTTTTCCTCTCAGAGAACCGTAAACTGTGTGTTTACACACACAGATACCGGTTCTCTGTGTGCCCCGAGCAAACGCAGGAGCCCGGTGATGATCGTGACCGTCGGGCACTCGCATCGGCTCTGTGGGCGAGTAGGGGGTGCGCGCACGCGCCCCCTAGTGGCCGTCTATGTTACCGTCTATGGTACCGACGTACCATGAAGGCAATTCGCGCAGCCATGTCGGCTGGTTGGCGTACGGTTAAAGTGGTTGTAAAGCCTTACATATACCCAGTGAAGTGACCAGCATTACGTGATAAAGATGAAACAAATCCTTCTACATAAGTTGTAGCTGTGTATCTGCAGTCATTTCTTCTGTAGATTGTTCTGAAAACACAGGAGCAGGAAGGAGGGGGTCCGAAGTCTTCACAGAGCCAACAACTCTGAGTCCTCATTGGAGGGAAGGAACACACCGTCTTCACACATTACAGAGAACAAGCACAACTGTGAATATGAGTCACGGGCTGTGTGTTGCAGCTCCTTTCTCTGTCACCTTTTTAACTCTTGATGTTTGGAAAAGCTGGTTCTGGACAGCCGCACTCCAAAAAAAAAGCCTTTTATTCAAAAAAAAAAACACAAAGTCCAAAATTGCATGTCACAATCATAGCTATGATTAAGCACTGTGCCTAGTGCGAAACGTGTCAACTTTCCTGTTGTGCTGTGACATGCAATTGTAGATTTTGTGTTTTTTTAAATAAAAGGCTTTTTTTCTGAGTGCGGCTGTCTAGAACCAACTTTTCATTCATTGCTAAATGCATTGTCGGCACCTTTGGTTTCTTTAACTGGGTGAAGAGCCCTGCTATCAGACGATCCTCCTGGAGTGGTGACACTCCCTATCCCTATCCTGTTTGAAAAAGCTGCCAGAAGTGAACCATATCGATAACAGAAGAACACAGCAGCAGTGAGAAATTACATTCAGAGCTTTGAAGAGACAAGTACACAGTAAAGAAGGATATGCTTTTTTTTTTCATATTTAATTTCTTAGGTTTACCAGCACTTTAACTGACATCATATTCAGATCAAAACATGGTGCTTTGATCTACAGATGAATGAAACAGAGTAAGTACAAAAGTAACAGTGTTAATTTGTATCTCTCTAGTTCCTACCTGAACAGTGTTTATAAACAATGTTCCGCTCTGTGCCACAGATATCAGTACTACTGTACTTACACAGCAACACCTGGCAATCATTTTGACAGTCTGGAATTATTGGCAAGCATGGTGTTGGAGTGGAATGGCAGTGGTGCAGAAGGTGGTGCATACTACATACACCCTGTGTACTTCGAATAAGTTTTTGGGGGCATTTGTAGTATGACCATAGAAAAAAAAAAAGCATACACCAGGCCTATTTTCCCTGATTAAAATATACCTGCTGATGGCCAGTGATATAATTTTGTAGTCTCTGCATCTCAATACTTAACCCCTTTATCTATAGTAAATTTTACTCTAGCCTCCCTTATTAAAGTCGTCCTGCTACTGGACAATTTGACACTACTGTGTCATCTGGGGCCTCTTAATTCCTGTAGTAAAAGTCCTACATTTAATCTATGAGACTGATTTACTTAAACTGGAGAGTACAAAATCTGGCGCATGGTAGCCAATCAACTTCTAACTTCAGCTTGTTCAATTAAGCTTTGAAAAAAAAAAAACTGAAAGCTGAGTAGTTTCTTTCTAGAGCTGCACCCAATTTTGCACTCAACACCTTTTGTTTCTAGTACATTTAGGTAAATTATTCCTAATTAAAATTGGCCAATTTTACACTACTGCAATATCTATGGTTTCCTAATTCTGTGGGAGAAAACTGCCTATTCTCTTTGTCTCTAGTACATTTAGGCCTATTATCCCTAATTGAAACTGTCCTGCTACATGCCAATTTTACACTGCTGTATCATCATTCTTTAGCAGTATCTTATTTCTGGTAGTAAAACCCCAACCTGTGCTTTTTGGACAAGGGGCAGCAAGGGAAGCTAAGCTCCTGTGAAAAGGACTCGGACAACTTCAGCACCTGTGCTGTGATCTTTGAGGATGAATTGCTCCACAGTGCTTGTACTTGAATATACCAAGGCTAGCTAGGGACATTCAAGTACAAAGTTCACATTGCCCGAAAACCTGTATTCAGACAAAAATGTAGGCTGCCATTGCAGAACTCATTCTGAGGATCTACTGGCTTTCTGATACACTGGCCCAATACAAAAACAGAGATCAGGACTTTTAACGTCTCTCCCACTCACCCCACAGTAACTTAGTTCTAGGTTAGTGACTCAAAGTAGTAAAGCCAAACAACTTGCATTTTCAGAAGAAGGTCAGCAATGGCAGCTTACATAATGACCTCTGTATGGTTTTTTTTTTGTGATTGTCCTATTAATAAAACATAATTTATATTTTCATTTCTTTTATATGGCATCATTGCTTGGTAATTGCTTAAAAAAAAAAACATTCTCTAACAATTTAATGAAGGTCCTTTAATTCCATGATTGCAAAGTAAAGTTTGTCCTGCTCATTTTAGCTAACTGAACATATAAAAATTGATCATGAGTGGATGCAAATTACTGCAACATGTTACTAATCCTTATATTAACGGATCAGTACATGCATTTTTGTGTTTAATCAGAATAAAGCAAATAATAATGACCAACTGCTACATCAGTTTTTGCAATTTAAGAATAATTGTTCATAAATTGGTTGGTGCCTTTGGTATTCAAAAATGCCTTTGTTGTCAATGTTCTACAGTCACGCAAAGGCCTTTTTGGATGGTAGTTTAAAAAAAAGGTCAGTCTAGGTTCACTCTTTTAATGTCCCACAATGGAAAGATAAGTGCACGGGCCACCTTGGAGGATAAAAGAGAATTGCCTCTCTACGTGATCAAAGGGACACTGTAAACCCCATTTACACACATTTTTTTATTTAAAGGGTAAGGAAATCTTCAAACAAAGTTTTGTTACCATTTTGTCCCTGAGCTAAACTATAACCTCCCTCAAAGCACCATGATTACAAGGGCCCTGCCATTGTGGCCTGCCATTATGTTAAAGCCAAAGTCAATTATTCCTTTCACTTTAAAAAGTTAATTTGGGAACTATTTCAAAAGATCCAATCCCGATGGTACCTAAACACATACCACATAGCAAAGTTATCTCTAACAACTCACCACTATGCTAGAGATGATTTGGACAACTTGTTACCCTTCAACACATATTCTGGACATGCAAGGGACTAATCAGCTATTGGAACAAAGTCTTCCAGTTAATATCCCAAATCATTGGAATACTTACCAAACCTGACCCAGCACTAGCTTTACTATACTTAGCTTTCACAATGTCACTGTACTTATGCTCATAGCCGCTAAGACACTTAAAGCGGAAGTAAACCCATCGATTTAACAGTCTAAAAAAAAAGGCATGCCGTGAATGCTAACTGCACATTGGCTGTGCTCTCAACCAAACAGTCAAACCATCCAATGGCTGGTGTCATAACGGATCACATGTGCAGCACTGTGGCAGTTAAAGATTAAACAGAGGCAAAGATGGCAGCTTCCTTGGCTGAAAACGATAGGGGGGTTTACTTCCACTTTAAATATAGCCCTTAGAATAGGTTCCCTCTATAAATTCAATCAGATGTGGAGCCCATGGATCTAAATGCTATCTCATACTGTACTACTGTTTGAAATATTATATATTGTATGGTATAAGTTGCCGTTAGCTTGCTTTACCATCATTTTGCCTGATTGTCATTGCCTGTTTGTTGTATACAATGTTTTATATTACTGGTCTGTTGTAGACCTTGTTGTTCTTGTGTCCCTTGTCTTCTGTGTATTACTTGTACTACTTTTAAAAAATCAATAAAAATCCAATGGAAAAAAAAGCGAATTTGGGCCAAGCTGGCTCAAACATACTACTTCCATAAAGTTAGATCAGTCCTGTAACGTACTGTAATAGCATCAGGTGACTTCCTGCCTGCTTCCAGAAGTTGAGATGAGTGCTTTATAGCCATTCAGCCATTGTATTTTATCAATGCAATAAAAAGGGGGTAATCTGGTGCACTATAAGAAAAAGTCCTAAATGTTCATATGGACTATCAATGTCCAAAGATTTCCAATAGGCAAGGCTCAGTGGCAGCCACTTCTGGAAAGTTAGAAGGGACTCTGCATTAGGCAAGAACAAGGAAAAGAACAGCACCTTCTGAGTGTAGCATTAAAAGCACTTCACTGGGAAAACAACAAGGTGGCAACTTACAAGATATAGATAAAAAGAGCGCTCATCGGGGGACGCCTGAGAATGGAGCTCTCTCAATGATGGGGACACAACGGCACAAAGTGGGCTGTAAAGCCAGGAAACACAGCCATCCAGACACACCACTACTGGAGCCTCAGCCCAAAGCACCCACCAATAGCAATGGGGAAGATAAAGGAGAACTGGAGGCCACAGAAACTGATGGCCTACTTCACACAAGGGCCTAAGCAAAATGGGGCTGGCTCCTCTGCACCAACAGCTCCTCACCAGATGCTCCACTATAACCATCCACATAAAAGAACCTCACCTCCTAACTACCAACAATCTCCCCTTCATACCCCTACCTCAGGGAGTCCGGAGAAGGTGAGATTCAGGATGGATGGACCGGATCCTGGACGAGAGGTGAGCCCGGGCCCAGACTCAAGGGATGAAACCAGGGAGCTCCCTGAGTCTATTGATCACTTCCCCACAAGTAATCAGCCAGTATTGGATACGACCCTGAAAGACATGCTTGTCTCCTTGCGGAGTTCACTATATGCAGACATGCTGTCATGTGTTCATAAATTTGGAATTGAAATACAGGCAGTGACTTCCAGGGTGGATCACATTGAGAAAAAGATAGGGGAGTTTACTACTACTATCAACGATATGATAGATGCCCGGGAGGATAAAGAGGATGCAATGGAAGCAGGTAATGCAAAAATTGCAGATATTGAGGACCGCATCCTGGAGTAACAATTTAAAAATCAGGGGTGTCCCTGAGTCAGTACAACAATCAGATTTGTGCAATTATACTGTTCAAATGTTTACCTCCATACTACCTGACCTCACAGAGCTAGACATCATGGTAGACAGGATCCACCGCTTGCCTAAGCCCTCGTACCTCCCTGATAAGGTAGCCAGGGACATCATCCTACGCCTACACTTCTTTCATCTGAAAGAACGTCTCATGTCCGCATCACGCAAGAAAGATCTCTTCCCTCCTCAATATAAAGATCTACGATTCTTTGCTGATCTGTCCCAATTTACCTTGCAAAAAACGCAGGAACCTTAACACCATCTCCAAAACGCTGAGGAATCACAAGATCACTTACAAGTGGGGGTTCCCAACCAAATTGATCATTACCAAAAGGGGAAAGACCACGTGGTGGACTCTCTAGCTAAAGGTCTAACACTACTAAAATTGTGGCATATAGTACCTGACAGCCCTCTGCAGGCTACCAGATCACGTAGTCCTGAACAAGTTGAACACAACTGGAACCTGGTTACATTCAGGAATGCTAGTAGGCACAAATGAGCAGTGATGTAAGTAACTGAGTTAAAATAAACTGAGTTACCTAACGCAGTTACTTTAGAGGGTAACGAGTAATCTAACTGATTACTTTTCCCCTCATGGTAACTCAGTTCCCATTACTTTGGCTTAGTTACCCCAATTACATCTACCGCCACTAGATGGCAGTAGTGTAATTCCGGTGTCCTGCCGAAAAAGTTCCCCCGCCGGATAAGGACCCCCTGTACTGCGCAGGTGCAGGGCTTGCGCAGTACGAAGGACTACGGAGCTTCCGAAAATTGCCGAACCTAAACAGCTCTGAGTGAACTCTACACCGCGCAGGTGCAGTTAACATGTAATTGTACGAGGCGATGCCGCACGCTCCCGATGCTTGTGCTACTCTGCAAGGGGCGTCTATCGTGTAAGTAAGGGGCGGGTCTAGTATTACTGTAACCAAGGGGTGCAGTTATTATTATTGTTATATATCGAGCTCTGCCCATTAATTCAACATTCGCCCTCTTCTGTAGCCATCCGCCCCTTACACGATATAATAATAATAGACCCGCCACTTGCTTACACGCTATAACAGATCTGCCCCTTGGTTAGAGTAATAATAGAGCAGCCCCTTGGTTACACGATATATAACAATAATAATAAATGCGCCCCTTGGTTACAGTAATACTAGACCCGCCCCTTAGTTACACGTATAGAATATTTTAAAAAAAAAGTCAGTTACTTTGCTGGGTAACTAATTACTTTTCCAATGTAGTAACTGAGTTACTAACGCAATTACTTTTTGGGAGAAGTCATTTGTAACTTAACTAATTACTTTTTTAAAGTAAGATGACCAACACTGCAAATGAGCAGGCTTGAAGTCATGCTATGCACCTCGACATAGGCCCCTGATGTGGGAATTGTCCATTAAGCTGAAACTTTTCTCCCCTTAAATTTATTGAGTGGCATTGCGCTACACCCACAATGATCTACATCTGTTTCCTTTGTAATTTTCTACTTCCTTTTTTTTCTCCAGTTTTACTCTTGCAGTTTAACCAATGTTTGTTCTCACAGTCGAATCCATATTGTATGGTATAAGATGCCTTTACCTTCGCTTTACCATTATTTTGCCTGATTGTCATTGCCTGTTTGTTGTATACAATGTTTTATATTACTGGTCTGTTGTAGACCTTGTTGTTCTTGTGTCCCTTGTCTTCTGTGTATTACTTGTACTACTTTAAAAAAAATCAATAAAAATGTTGAAATAAAAAAAACAAATTTAGGCCAAGCTGGCTCAAACATACTACTTCCATAAAGTTAGATAAGTCCTGTAACGTACTGTAATAGCATCAGTTGACTTCCTGCCTGCTTCCAGAAGTTGAGCTGAGTGCTTTATAGCCATTCAGCCATTGTATTTTATTAATGTAAAGTTGATAAATGCTATGAGTTTTTTAGCCCTAATGAATGGGGAGTGCTGAGTATATGTGCAATTTGTTTTGTTACAAATTCTTTTCGGATGAAATTCTGCATATTTATTCATTCAGAAGCATCCAGATGAACGAAAGACTTTTGACGAATGCATACAAAATCGAATTGTCAAAAAGAACGAAAATCCGAAAGAGCAAAAAATCGGAGAAAACGAAAGCCCGTAATGCCCCGTACACACGGTCGGATTTTCCGACGCAAAATGTCCTATCAAACAATGTTGTCATAAATTCCGACCGTGTGTAGGCTCCATAGAACTTTTTCCGTCAGATTTTCCGACGGACAAAGTTTTATCTCCTGCTCTCAAATTTTCCGACAACAAAGTCCTATCGGACTTTTTCTGATCGTGTGTAGCGAATTCCAACGGACAAAGTGCCACGCATGCTCAGATCACATTACAAGACCAAAGCTATTGGTTACTAGCCTCTACGTTGTTCCGTCGTAGGCAACAAACGTCACCACGTTCAGAATGATCGGATTTTCCGACCGTGTGTACGGGGCATTAGAACGAAAACCCGAAAGAAAGAAAATCCGAAAGGACGAAAAGCTGAAAATCCAAAAATCCGAAAGAGCGAAAACTATTCAACCTACGAGTTTAATAAATTGATTACATTTGGATAATTTTGTTTTTCATATTTTCTATTATAATTAAATATATATTTTTTAATTTATCTATAATATAATTAAATTATTAACGATTAACTATTATTATTTATTATTATAAATGATTACATTATAAACTATTCAATTATAAATAGCTGAAGTAAGTAATTCTTCTTTTCAGGTCTCTGCGCCATAGCAGCTAATTTGGGATCGATTCGATTTACATTTTTATTGGACCTTCCTTTCAAATTTGACTACATTAACTGTTAGTGAACATAACGAATATGAATGCATCCGAAGTTACGAATTATCTGAAGTAACGAATGCCGCATCTAAGTGAATACAACGGAACGAATATGAAAGCATCCAAAGTTATGATTGATCCGGAGTAACGAATGCTGATCATAACAATTGACCTGATAAACAAAAAAAAAAAAAAGAAACGAATGAAACGAAACAAAACAAATTTTTTGGTAGTGCACATGTCTAGTGCTGAGCCCACAAAAACGCGTTAGTGTTACAAAATAAAAATCTTTTAAAAAGTCTGTACAAACTGGTATGGCACTCCCATCCTTTCAAAACGTCTACAGATGCCAAAGAACAAGGAAAGATTATGTGACCACCAGTGGCAGCCTATCCATTCGGGGCGCAGGGGCTCCGCCCCCCCCCTAATCCATGTGCCCGGCCCCTAATCTACATTCAGGGTACCGGACACATGGATGCCATTTTTTTTTTAGAAGCACATAATTAGAGCCTGAGGCTCTAATTGGCTTCAAAAAAGGGTGCTCTCGGGGCGCAGAGCACTGCACCCCCAAGCCCACCCACTTGTGTGACAATAGAAAATTTATATTTGCTATTGTCTTCCTGATTATCCTCCTGGGCCAAGGAGAAGAGATCCTATTGGCCACCGAGGAGGAGGTGACGCAGTGGAAGCCGTCGTGAAGCCGAAGAGGAGGAGATGCAGGGTAATGGGGGGGGGGTGGGGTGGGTGTATTGTTTTTGCCACCCCCCCCCCCCAAAAAAAAAATAGACCACCAGCTGCCACTGGTGACCACACAAAAGCGCTGCAGGAATAAGGTATTTATTTAAAATGTTAAAATTTAAGAAAATTTTAAGAAACAAAGACAAAATACAGTGACATGATATCTATGATTTATGTCACTGAATTATGGCTGTTTAGTATCACTTTAAATTCTTTTTTGTAACATCTGTAATGAGAGGCAGTATTTTTAAGCCCCTTAGTATAATTCTTTCCCCTGGGTCTGGTGCATTGTATGACCTTGTGTCCCACACTTACTTCCCGATATCATCATTGCCGGTGTTCCCTGTATTTTACAGTAACATTTTTATTTTACTTGCTCTTCTTCCAACATAAACATATTAGAACATGATGGTCTACTGTGTTTTAAATGGAAGACTTCACACGTACAGTGCAGTAGGAGTTGGCGATAAGTGCTGAATTTTAAGTATCATACTTGTAAAACTTTTTATGCCGAGGAAAACAGAGTACATCTGCTGTGCTGCTTGATGCTGTGAAACTAAATTTGTGCCGGGGGTGGAATTGCTTGGACATGACTTCTGCTCACAGCAAGATCTTTATTTAAAGGACTCCATACAAAAGTTATACACACGATCAGACTTTCCGACGGGAAATGTTGGATGTCAGGCTGTTGGAGGGAAAATCCGACCATGTGTATGCTCCATTGGACAATTGTTGTCAGACTTTCCGCCAACAAATGTTGGCTAGCATGTCTTCAAATTTTCCGCCAACAAATGTGTGTTGTCGGATTTTTCGATCGTGTGTACACAAGTCCATCGGACAAAAAGTCCAAAGTACAAACACGCATGCTCGGAAGCAGAAGCGGTCGGTCTTGTAAACTAGCGTTGGAGAATTAACATTTGTCACGAAGCAAATTATGAAATCTCCAAATGCAGCGCACAATTCTCTTCTTCTTTAATGGGATAATAATGCAGCTGCTTTGCTGGTGATACTGATGTAGTTATTGCAAACAAATTTTGTTTGCAATAACTCGCATGCCCTCAACATGGGGGTTGGGTGCTTTGGGGGAAGGGGGACGCCCTGCGCCCCCCACCCCAAAGCACCATGTTCCCATGTTGATGAGGACAAGGGCCTCTTCCCGACAACCCTGGCCGTTGGTTGTCGGGGTCTGCGGGCGGGGGGCTTATCGGAATCCGGGAGCCCCCTTTAATAAGGGGTCCCCCAGATCCCGGCCCCCCACCCTATGTGAATGAGTATGGGGTACATGGTACCCCTACCCATTCGCCTAGGGGAAAAAAGTAAATAAAAACATCACACTAGACAGGTTTTTAGAGGCGCCTCTAAGTGTAGAAATTAGTTGCTAAATGTTGTACCTTCATTAAATGCAACCATATTGCTACACTAATGCCCTGTACACACGATCGGACATTCTGACAACAAAATCCATCTGATTTTTTCCGACGGATGTTGGCTTAAACTTGTCTTGCATGCACACAGTCACACAAAGTTGTCTGAAATTCCGATCGTCAAGAACGTGGTGACGTACAACGTGTACGACGGGACTATAAAGAGGAAGTTCAATAGCCAATAGCTTCCATCTCGTAATTTATTCTGAGCATGCGTGGCACCATGTGCGTCGGAATTGTCTACACATGATCGGAATTTACGCGATCGGATTTTGTTGTCGGAAAATTTTAGATCCAGATCTCAAACTTTGTGTGTCGAAAATTCCTCAAGAAAAAGTCAGATGGAGCCTCCACACGGTCTGAATTTCCAACAACACGATCCGATTGCACATTTTCCATCGGAAAGTCCAATCGTGTGTACGGGGCATTAGAGGCGACTCTCTTCTCTTTTATACTCACTTGTGACGTGACGCTACTTGTATATCAAGACATCGCTTGTATATCATGTCAAAATGTATTAAAAAATTTTGCTTGTCTTGCAAATGGCTCTCAAACCAAGTTACTCTCAAACCAAGGTTTTACTGTACAGAAAATCTGTGTGCATTCCCTTTAAGAAGGCATACTATTATTTTTAGGAACGATTTAAACAAATTATTGCTGCTGTTATGACACCAAAGCATCTTTGAAATAAAACAATGGGTTGGATTTAGTTAACAAATAAAAGGTCTGAAAATAAGGAAGGAAAATCGTTTTACAGCTTAATGTGCTACTTCAACATAAAAGGCTATTCAAGGTCATCTAGAACTTCTGCAGATACAACAGTTGCCTTTGGTCTTTTTTTTGTAATTTAACTTTCAACATTATAGATTCTCATAAACACGCTTAGAACACACTGTTCGTAAATCACTTCATTTACACCCAGATTAATAGCGGATGGTCTAAGTCCTCTGAACAAACTGCATTTGACAGTTTAACATTCTGTGAATAATATTTTGATGTAACAAAACATTGCTGAAGCTCTTTATGTCAATTAAAATGAAAAAGAGGATTAAGGGAACATAAAAAAAGGCTGCAATGCCCTAATTCATTGTAATTTCATAATCTCTTATGTTCTTTATGGAAGGAACACAACGCATATAAATAGGCAACCAGTAGGCTTCAAGATACAGTGAGGCAAATGATTATTTGCTAATCAGGGAGACCCATAGCAACTAGAGCTGCACGATTAACCGTTAAGAATTGAGATCGCAATCCCCCCCCTCGCGATCTTAACAAAGCATTTTCCCGATTCTTTGCAGAGAGTTCTCTGCTCAAACCGACAGCTGTCAAAACAAAAAAAAACAGGCAGTCTGTCAAGTTCCACAACATTCCTCAGCCATATAGCCATAGAGCTAACTACTGTATAAACATTGTAACGTTTTTTGTTCTTTAGAATCAAAGGAATGAACTTCAGTCTGTAAATGAGGGCAGTTTCCTCTGTAAACCGACCACGGTATATCATGGCTGCTAAGACCAGACACCGTGGTCAGTTTACGTGCCTCTGTCATCGGCAGCCTGTTATCTGCTCTCCTCGTTGCTCCTGTGTCCTCCTTCCCTCTCCCATCTCTGTCTCTGTGTGAGCCGCCCCTCCCCCCTCCTGCTGCTCTCATAACACTAACCTGTATACACCATCAGCACTGCCTCCTATTGCAGTGTCCCCCTCTGTGAATGCTTTATAAATATAAATGCTGTAGATACCTAATTTAAGAGCTGAGATTGCGATCACATGACCAGCCAGCTCTCTCCTCCTCTCCTCCTGCTCCCCTCCAGACTGATGTCAGCAGGGAAATCTCAACCCCGCCCGCTGCATCTCTCCGAGGTGGAAAGAAGAAAGCTGGCCAGTCATGTGATTGTAATCACGGCAGTGAAATTAGTTTTTTTCAGCATTTATTTTTATAAATCACATACAGAGTGGGATACTACAATAAGAATGTTGATGGTGTATACAGGTTAGAGTGGCTTAACAACCACTTTAAGATTAAAAAAAAAAACTTCTGCTTTTACAACCACTTTAAAGTGGTTGTAAACTCCAAAAAAAAATCCCAAAAAAAACAACCTGCAAGACAAAGTCATAATGAGCTAGTATGCATAACATACTAGCTCACTATGAATTACTTACCTGAAATCGCAGCCCCCACAGCGGTCCTCATTCACCACTCCGGTGGCCGACATTGCTCCCGGGTGTTACTTCTGGGTATCGCGGCTCCGGCCATTTACAGCGCCGGAGCCGCAATACCCGGAAGTAACCCCCGGGGTTTTTTTTCTGGATTTGACGTCATGGCATGCGCGCGGGAGCCGCCAGTAACAGCACAGTCTAACTGAAGCAACGGCACGTATGTTCCGTTGCTTCAGTTTGCTTAAGTGCGCATGTGCCAATGACGTCGGCACATGCAAATACAGGAATATCTCCTAAACCGTGCAGGTTTAGGAGATATCCAGTGTAGCTACAGGTAAGCTTTATTATAGGCTTGCCTGTAGTAAAAAGTGGTTGAAAAGGGTTTACAACCACTTTAATGTTCCTGTATCCATTGTGAACGACATTGTCAAGAAGTTTACAGCCCACGGCACTGTAGCTAATCTCCGAGGATGTGGACTAAAGAGAAAAAGTGATCCAAGAGTTTGCCAAAACTTACCTAAGGAAGCCAAAATCCCTTTGGGAGAATGTGCTGTGGACAGACAAAACAAAATTACAGCTTTCTGACTTTCCAGCTGGGCTTCGCCGGACTTGAAAGCGAACGGACTTGACCACACACGATCACGCTAAAAGTACGGCGGTTCACGCGATGACGTACAGCACGTACGATGGGACTAGAAAAAGAAAAATACTAGAAAAATACTTGCTACTGAGCATGCGTCCTTTTTGGTCCGCCGGACCATACTACACACGGCCGTATTGTCCGCCGGACTGCCGTGGGATTGTGCGCTCGTGTGTACGCGGCATAAGTGGTTAATTATCAAGAATGTCCGGATGGAGTGAGCTACATACAAAGCAAAACATTTTTTTAACTAAACAGACTGAATTTATTTTTTAATGTATTACATTACATTTACTTCCAAACATCTACATTTACATCAAGATGCTGTTTGACATGGATTTCAGGTGTGATTTACCAAAAATACATTTAGCAAGACAATTAGCAGGACAAATTGACTGCGAATGTAAAGAAAAAAAAAGAAACAAAGACATACAGATGAAGTTAGTGAGGCGTGTTTCTTATGTTTATCTAATATGAAGACATGGATGGTTTGGTTCTAGTGCCTTATGCCGTTTTTGACATACCTATTACACACACAAACTATACTAGGCGCAATGAACTATATAAATGTGAAGTCTAATTTAAACACTTTCCATCAGGCTATTACGGTAACTTGTTGGAGTTTGATTCTATGAGAAATCTCCAGAAATATTCTATGACAGGCTCCAGAAATAGAACTTCTGAATGAAATGTGTCTATAGCCCATCACTCAAGTCTAGTGACTGCAAGAGAATTGTTAAAAAAAAAAAAAAAAGCGCATCCACACAGGTTTTGGTTAGGAGAACTAAAAGTTGAATTCCAAGTTTGGACCAGTTTGGACCAATGTATCTATGTATACAGGCGGTCCCCAGGTTACAAACAAGATAGGGACTGTAGGTTTGTTCTTAAGTTGAATCTGTTTGTAAGTTGAAACAGGTAAATATTTTAAGTGTAGCTCAAGCCAAAAAATCTATTTTTAAGCTTTTTGGATATCATAGAGAAGGGTTATCATCACCCCTGTAACATTTGTTTTGCTGTCTGTGCCCCTGTTCAGAAGATTTCACCTCATTTTCTGTCCCAATGACAATTGGATTTTGAAAATTTTGGGTTATTAGGGAAACAAGGATTGGTGATAAAGCATCAGTGGAGACACCTTTTTCCCATATTAACTCTTAGCCCCCGTACACATGGTCGGAGATTCCGACCACAAAATCCGTCCGATTTCGTCCGAAACTGGTGTTGCATACACACGGTCGGACAAAGTTGACAGAAAATCTGATCGCTCCGAACGTGGTGACGTTCGTTGCATACTATGGAATTATGTAGAGGCCAGTAGCCAATAGCTTTGGTCTCGTAATTTGATCTGAGCGTGCGTGGCACTTTGTCCGTCGGAATTCCCTACACACAATCGGAAAAAGTCCGATCGGATTTTGTTGTCGGAAAGTTTGAGCTCCTGCTCAAAATTTTTTCTGTCGGAAAAAGCCCACTAGAGCCCACACGCGATTGGATTTTCCGACAACATAATCCGATCTGACTTTTTCCATCGGAATATCCGACCGTGTGTACGGGGCATAACAGGAGACAATTTCCCTTTCTAGGGGTAGATTTCCTCCCTCTTCCTGTTGTCCCCCTTCATTTGTAAGTAGGAATCCTTTGTAAGTCGGATGTTTGTAAGTAGGGGACCGCCTGTATACCATATCTAGCTGATGCCCCTGGAAGCTGGAAATCACTGAAGTAGACACCGCTACTCCAGTGATATCCACTTGCTTCTTGCTTAGTGGCCGGCCTGCTACATTCTGAATATAGGAGGTCAGCCACTTGGCACGCACACCATTCAGAGAATGGTTTGTATTTTCTGAATGATTACAAAGTGGTCTCTAATTGGATGAGATGGAGAGGTGAGGCGGCCAAACCCCTGTGTTCACAATGCAGCAGGCCAGCCACTCAGCATGGGACCCAGAAGTTAGTGGACATCACTGGAGTGGTGATGTCTATTTCAGTGAGTTCCAGCTTCCAGGCACATCAACCAGGTATGGTATATACAGTATACAGTTACTATGGTCCAAGCTGGGGCAATGTAACTATATATAAATTATCTATACCTGGAATTCTTCTTTAACTTTTTCAGCCACAGAAGGTTTTACCCCTGTCACGACGCTATTACGGCACTGTGTTACTTTAACTGACAATTGCTCGTGCGACGCTGTACCCAAATAAAATTCATGTCCTTCTTTTCCCACAAATAGAGCTTAAATGTGTCCTTGGGGGTGCTTTTTAACTGTGTGGAGGGTGATTTGATTGGGAGAAAACAGAGATCTGTGTTTCTGCTTAGCAGAAACATAATATCTCTGTCTTCTCCTGTCACAGAATGATATTCTGTCTGCCTCGGGAAAGATCAGCAGGTCCCGGGGGACATTGTGTCCAGAGGACAAGCTGATGTGTCCAAACACAGCAGGAGCGGGTCACCAGTGGCGCTTATGCGCGCCCCAGACATGGGAGAAAAAGTCACGTACGTGATTTCTAAAGTGCCGCCATGCTGCAATATATGTACTTTGGGCGGTCCTTAAGCAGTTAAAGTATACAGTATGTGAACACTGGTCACAACAAGCAAGCGGGGTATCGGGCAGTAAATTTATAAAAAACACACTGTAAACCTGTGGCTACTGGAGAAATCAATGACAGTAAACTGTCATTATGTTTATACAGCCAACAGCAATTCAGCATCCCTGAAAATGGAGGTGCTAACTTCAATGCCATTCCTGAATTTGGCCCATTGCCTTTAAGGGTAAAAGGGGAAGCCTGGAATAAGGAAGGGTTTTCTAAAAACACATGCATTTTTAAAATGCAATTTTAAAGCTGAACTCCAGGATAAACTAATATCATTTAAATACAAGAGTCATGTGTATTCTTCGTTGAATCATGGTGTGCTTTTGTGTATTTCTTCCAGATCTGTGCAGTAATCCAGTGTGAGGCTTTGCTTCTGTGCAGGAACTTCCTGTAATAAAGACCAGTCACTGCTGCTCTCTCTCTCCTTGTGCAGGGTGACTAGTCTTGTCTCCACCCCCTCCTGTAGTTTTCTACAGGCAGCCTGTAGTGGGTGGAGCCTGCTGAGTTCCTCCCACAGCTCTGCTCTCTGCCAAGGCTATGTACAGCACAGTGATGATAGCAGGCAATATATGGATTCGTAAAGGCATTTGGTGCACATTAAGTGGATTTACATCCTTTATGGCTATTGAGAAATACATTTAAATGAAAGTTGTTATGCCTGAAGTTCAGTTTTAAGCTTGGTTTTGTACATTGTCATGTGTTTAATATATTAAGTGCGCATATTTGCACGCATTGTATGCATTTTCCCAAAGACAGGTTACTCACTTATGGTTATGTAAGGCAGTGGGAAACTGAAATGTCTAAAAAACACATATACTGCAAAATGATGGCTATGCTTAATCTGCAGCCCACTCACATGCAGGAAAGATGCCAAGCTATAAAAATGTCAGCTGCAATGAAAGCAGCATATTATGTAACACTTAAGATTAAATACAGTAATGGTTAATTATCAAGAAAGTCAGGATGGAGATGGACTGAGTTAGAGATCACAACTTTTTGAACTTACCAAACCAAATTTGGTTTATTACTTTATATTTAATTACAAATACCTCAATGTTTTGAGTAATAAAAAATATGTTTCTTACTTAAATCTCTTAAATTCCTGATGGCATTTACTATGGTTCTCAAACGTAATGTATAGATAATGCATTCTATAATTAGTGCGTTGCTATAAATGGACTGCGAATGTATAGAGAAAAAAATAAACAAAATATACAGATGAAGTCAGTGAGGCACGTTTCTGATGTTTATTTAATATGAAGATATAGATTTCATAGATTTTGTTCCATGTTTAGTGCCATATGCTGTATTTGACTTACGTATTGCACATGAGGCGTGATGTACTGAATAAATGTGATGCCTAATTTAGACACGTTATGCCAATCAGTTAGCTTGCTGGAGTTTGATTCTATCAGAATAATGTTAGTCTCCGAAAAAATTTTCAGTAAAACATGTCTATGGTCCATGACACAAGACAATCATTTGGAAGAGAATTATTAAAAAAGTATAACCAATATTGGTTTTTGTTACGTCAACTCAAAGTGTACAGTATGGCAACCCTACTCACAACAAGCAAGCAGGGTACATTGCAGTGAAGCTGAAACTACCTTTTGTTCAGGATTTAGCTTGGGGTCACGTGACCACTATTCTATTCTATTGCTCTAAAACAGCCAGGGCTCTGGGTGGGCAGAAAATTCTGTGAGTTGTCAAAACCGATTACATCACTGCTGATTTACACAATAAAATTCCCAGACTGCCATGTCATCTTTCCTCCATCCACTATCTATTCGGCCCAGCCAGCTGCTGTCACTCAACCACTGATGACCGCTGCTGACCTAGGGTGCCCACGTGTCCCTGAATAGCAGTTTGGAAATGTAGTCACCCTATGCTGACCATGGATTGCAAGACTGGGGTGAGGACATGGACAGGAGGTCACTGCAAAGTGTTCCCTGACTGGACATGATGGAGAAGCGGGACAGTGGCATCATAATCTACACCTTGTCCAGTCAGAGAATATTTTGCATTCATTGGGATCCACCGAATGGCATCTTTCCCAAGCAGGAGACCGTGTTCAGCCAATTGCCTTAATACCTAAATACAAGAGTCATGTGTGTCCTTCCTTGAATCTTGGTGTGCTTTGTGTATTTCTTCCAGCTCTGTGCAGTAATCCATTCACAATGTTCTGTGAATTGGAAAACTACAAGTCCCGACAGCCTTTGCGATTGTCGGCTTGTAGTTCTCAATTAACTACCACGGCGCACCTTCCCATTGAAATGCATCAAAAGTGCACCCATGTTGCATTTTTGATGCATCATCAAGGTAAAATTGTGGCAAAATCGCAGGCGTTTTCGCCAATCCATTATTGGTCCTTTTTTTCCTTCTTATGCTGAAAAGCCTATTTCCGGCCGACAATTAGAAATTTCGGTGCATCACTATAAATTTCAGTATGTTTCTTAATTTTCAAAAAGAAATTGTGGCAAAAAAATAGAATAATCTTGGTGTGTTTTCTTTCCAAAATTTTGGGAGTGTATGTCCTGGCATTTTTTAAATATGTTTTGCGTGTTTTATAACAAAAATTAAGGTAAGCAAATAAGGTAAGGTAAGTAAATATCAGTAGGTTTCTTAATTTTCAAAAAAAAATTTGGCAAAAAAATTGAATAATCTTGGGGTGTTTACTTTCCAAAATTTTGGGAGTGTATGTCCTGGCATTTTTTAAATATGTTTTTGTGTTTTATAACAGAAATTAAGGTAATAAGTTGTCTTTTTAATTTTTGGGCTTTCTTTCTTTTTTATACTAAAAAAATATTAATAAATAGTAGATAAATATTGTCAAAAAACGTTATTTGTCTCAAAAAATTATATATAATTTACATGGGTACAGTGTTGTGTGATGGAATAATTTTCAGTCAAACTATTAAAACACTGAAAACTGAAAAATGGCCTGGTAATTGACAACTCTTGATTCCTTGATTCCTAGAAACAAAAACACAGCTCCTACAACTTGCCGCTGCAAAATTGCTGATTTGAGCTGGCACTTAGATGTTCAGCTGTCACACCTTTTTAACAGTAGCTCAGTTATTTATATGAATGGATCACCCCTCCCCCCTTTAGATCAGGCCATATAGATATATCCAGTATGAAAGAGAGAGTCTGAAAGCAAGGAACTATTGCTCTGTTTTTTTTTTTTTTTTTTAGGGAACCTAGTTCCCTGAACATCCTGCGTCAGGAGTGGACTCTAAATTACATGTTCGATTGTAAAAAAACAATAAAGAAGTCACAGACTAAAATATTAATGTAGTGGTGACACCTTTTCAAGGTGTCCGCTATGTGTAAATTTAGTTACTTTTGTCTCTCAGAACAGTAAAGGGGTTCTGAGAGCTAATTGGATAGGGAAGCTTTGGCGTCAGTTTGGCTGGGCTGTGTTGGGGTTCTGCCTGATCATGTGTGCAGTAAGGTACACATGACAGGCTCAGAACCAGGCCTGGTTGGACATTTGGGTACTGGCATTCCCTGGAGCCAATCTGCGGGTGCGTTTGGCCCCGCTGAGGAGTCTGGGGAAGGGTACTTAAGATGATGGAGTCACGTGTTCGGGGTTCGTTAGGCCATAGCTGCCTGTTCCTGGATCTGGACCGGGGTAGCCCCGTGAGGGGTCCCGGTCACGGGAGCGTGTGCCGCCCCGCAACATGGTTGGTTTGACAAGCCCCACAGACCCGCTTGGTCTGGGGCAAGGATCCATCTGTTCCCGAGTCTCGGAACCTGCTGGTCCGAGGCGCAGTAACTGAGGGAGGATTCAAGGCGTCCGGGTGCGCTCTCAACTTGGAGGGGCACCACAGCTCGTGTAAGCGACCGGGGGAGGATTCTTCGGAGGAGGGCCAACAAGCTGGCATCCTGAGAAGTGCCTGGTTGCTGGGTTGTCAAGGACACTAGAGAATCCATGCTTCCCCAATACTGCCAAGGAGACAGATAACGTTCCAGGTACTGAGGAAAGGTTTCTGTTTTGTTTCCGAGTGCTACTTTGATTCAAGGTCAGAGACTTTGCAAATATTGTAATTCAAGTGCTGACTGCGAGTGGCTACTCTCTGGGTTGGCGAATAGAGACTTTCATATACTTAACAGTTCAAGGTGCCTGAGTTTTCTTCACCCTTACCCTCTGTTCCCACATGAGACTGTGTCTGTTGGATGTTACCCCTGCAAATAAAAACCTTTCAAAACGACTTTTATGGTGTCAGTGTGGAAAGTCGTTGGGTCCTAACTCTGGGAACCCCTAGACCTGGAGGAACAAGCCAAGCGGAGGTAACCGGTAAGCCCAAAAGTCAAGGCCGCCCCATCGAGGGTTATGGCCGCTACATTAAGATGCCCCTAACTCATTTCGTTTTATTTTAATACCAACTTAGTATTAAATGTTATTCTACCTCTATATCTAATTAGACTTTCTAATCTTTATGGACAGTATATCATACCTTTTTTAAGTACAGCCTGTTAAAGCGAGTCTTGGCTCCATTTCTAACAAAAATAACATGTCACAATAAAGTGTAAAAAGATACTTTGATATATTAAAGTCATTTTTAGGGACATCAGCATATAGTATAACAAGATCTGAATTACATTTGGCTATTTAAACATCTCAGGGGTGAAATCAGCTTAATGTTTACAGTAATTCAGAAATACTTTGTACTCCTAAAGCCTAAATTAACTTTTAAACATCTGTAGGTCAGGCCTCCGTGACAGCGATGTTTTTTCCACTCTCACGAAAATAGCCTGTAACAATTATAAGCGCACAGCACAAAAGTACATTCGGGGTTATGCTGTTTGATTTGGAAGCTTCAAGGAAACTTTGCAAAGGAAGTCTGAGCACATGGTGATGTAAAAATAAAGAGGAGGTTATGGAATAAATATACAAGATAACATTTACCACTATTCTATTATGGCATAATGCAAGTACAAATAAGAAATAATAATTTTAAAACAAAAAAGATAATGGGCCAATTTTATATGAATTTTTAGTGTTATTTTTTTTGTTTTCACAATCTACAGCGTATATATATACTGTGTATTTTTATCCTTCGGGTCTGGTAAGGAATTTAGAGTGGAACCTGCACAAAAAAACTAACAAAAAACAAAAACAAAGCAAAAGGTTCACCCCCCCCAAAACATTTTTTTTCCACCAAACCCTTATCTGAGCATGCAGCCTGGCTAGCTAGGAAAGGGGGCAACTAGTGTGTGAACATGGGGGGAGGTTACCTTGCCTGTGAGCCCTCTTCCAAACCTGTCCTGGTGGAGGGTCTGCGGAGAAAGACTTATTGGAATTTGGAAGCCACCATTAACATAAGAGGGCCACAGATAACCACCCCCACCACGTGAATAACTCAAAGATACATAGTACCCATTTTTACTAATTCACAAAAAAATGTATGTAGGAAATAACCATAGTCACGCCGTGATACAATTCTTTATTAAAAAAAATAAAATAAATCACCCATGGTCAATCCATCATCAGTCATGTCGTTCAGCAATAAAGACCCATGATCAATCATGATGACAAGCTTGATAAAACACGATGGCCCAGGGATCCCTCGTTAACATCATTGACCAAATATGGTAACATTTTAAAAAAATGTTATGCCCCTTCTTCAAGTCTATGCAGGCTGCCTGTCTGGATAAGGGTCTGGTATGGATTTTTTTGCGGAAGAACCAAAAAATGGTGCTGGACCTCCCAAAATCCATAGCAGATCCTAACCCTTGATGATGGCTTGCAATGGATTTTAAAAGGGAACCATGCACAAAAAAAGGGAATGGGGGTGTCCCCTAAATCCTTACCAGACCCTTATCTGAGCTTGCAGATCCATAGCAGACCCTCACCCTTGATGATGGCCTTGGATGGATTTTGAGAGGGAACCCTTCACAAAAAAGAAAAAAAAGAATGGGGATGTCCCCTAAATCCTTACCAGACCCTTATCTGAGCTTGCAGAGGGTGTACCCTTCCTCCTTAGCTATACCAGGCCATATAGCCCCTCTCCCTCCCTGGCATTGCATTATATCCCCATGTTGATGGAGAAAAGGGCCACTTGCCAACATCCCTGGCCTGGTGGATGTGGGACGTGGAGGTCTTCCGGGAAGACATATCGGGAAGCTCCATTTAGAATAGGTAGACTCACAGACATCTTACATCTTCCGGATTTGAATGAGTGATGGGTATACTCCGATCAGCCATAACTTTATGAGTACTGACAGGATAAGTGAATAACATTAATTTTCATGTTACAATGGCATCTGAAAGTCGGTGGCATAAATTAGGTAGCAAGTGAACATGTTGTCCCTGAAGTTGATGTGTTGAAAGATGAAAAATGGGCATTGCTGTTTGCTGTGCATGGTGCTATGAAGCCACAAATCAGTCAAGGTGCTCATGCTTACCCGTATCCATAGTCAAAACTACCTACAATGGGTATGTGAGCATCAGAACTTGACTATAGCGCAAAAGAAGAAGGTGATCTGGTCTGATGATTCATGTTGTGGATGGCCTGTGTTAGTTACTTACCTAGGGAAATGATGGCACGGGATGCAGTATGGGAAAAAGGCAAGCCAAGGGAGGAAGTGTGAAGCTTTATGTGATGTTCTTCTGGGAAACCTTGGGTCCTGCTTTTCATGTGAATGTTACTTGACAGGTACCACCTACCCAAACATTGTTGTTGACAAAGTACATCTCTTCATTGAAATTATGTTCCCTGATGGCAGTGGCCTCTTTCAGCAGGATAATGTGCCCTGCCACAATGCAATGCAAAACGAGTCTGATGTGTTGACATGGCCTTCAAATTCTCCAAATCTCAATCCTGCCGAGCATCTGTGGGATGTGCTGGAAAAACAATTCCAATCCATGGAGGCCCCACCTCACAACTTACAGGACTTAAATTATCTACTACTGACTGCTTGGTACCAGATACCACAGCATACCTTTAGAGGTCTAGTGATGTCCATACCTCAACGGATCAGGGCTGATCAATACATGTATCTCTTGATACCCATTCACAAAAAAATTGCATCGCAAATAAACACGCAGACACTATTGATAAAGTATTTTACTATATAAAGAAAATACATCCCACAGTGTAAATCCATCAAAGGTAAATTCTACCCCAAGACCAAATTATGGACAGTAATCCCCTGGCAATGAATGACTTTTCTTGCTTTTCTAAGCCTTATTCTAGCCCTGATTGTAGAAATAGAATTCACTATTTTATTGTTGCTTGTAGCCCTATTGGGGAGATTTTTCCCTTGCTTCTTGTCTGTTTACAAAAAAAAAAAAAAAAGGCTGCAGTTGGCATTAGAATGGAAGAGAACAAAAGTAACAAAAGCGCAACCCCATGGTGTAGCATGAAAAATAAAATAAATGACAATTTATTGAAAAACAGAAATTCACTCACAAAAGTACGCATGTGTAGGGCATGGCATAAAGGTGGCTTGGGAGATCCTCTGGGGATAGCCCAGCATAGACAGAAGCCAACTGTCTTCAAAACGTGTATACAACTCGTGTCTACAGTGACGTTGGGGATTCCAGTCCTGGGTTGAACACTGATTGCCCTTCCTCCATTTTCAGCAAGCTTCACCCCCAGCCGGTGGCCAAGTCTGGTGGTTCTCTGGCTGCCCCTTTGACATTTCTAGCTGCCAAGTCACCTTTATGCCATGCCTTACACAAATGCATCCTTTTGTGAGTGCATTTCTATTTTTCAATAAATTGTCACTTATTTTATTTTTCGTGCTATATTATGGGGTTGCACTGTTGTTTATTTTGTTTTCTTCCAGTGGTTGGAAAGTGATCGTCCTCTCTGGCCTTCTAGCTGCAGCTCCTAGTTTTAGCTATATTTAGCACTCTGGGCTATTCAATGCAAACCTATTAACTGTTAGTACATATCATTAATATTGTCATTTACCAATTATTTTCCACAATTTTCATGCCTTTTTTCAGTACTTTTCTTTTTTTTTACTCATTTTGTATGATCCATCCATTTTGTAGATTTATTACAATTACCATCCTCGTAATGGCTGGTTTATCAGATCATTCCTGAGCGCTGTAGTTTATCTGAGCTTGACAAGCAAATTTTTTTTCACATATTTAATAGGTCGGGAATACACAGACAACAGTTAAAATCCTTTTCAGGAGGTTAAACCTTTACTAAAGACATGTTTATGTTATTGGTATCATTTACTTTTTTGACTGAAAGCGAAGAGAAATCTACCTAACAGGGATACAGATGGCAATAAAAAGTTAATTAAAAGCTCTAACCCTTACCAACTGTATCCAAATTGAATTAAAAATATTTGACTGGACTTGGCCATTAACACTTTTTGAAAGGTCACTGATTAACAATTAGTACTGCTTATTGTGATTACTTCATTAAATCCTTTGCCTGACAGGTTAATGGTTTGTCAGCAGCTCACAAATAAACACAATTCCCAAGATGCCTATCAAATAAACTGAGGTCTGGATGATGTTAATACATAAATGGACTGTGCCAAAAGAAAACACATCTAATGGAAGTCATTCAACTTGATCAAAGTGCTTTGCATTGTGTAATATAAATCTGCAGGTCGTATTGATATTAGGTTCCAAAAAACATTTTCTGATTATAATAATACTTCTGGCCAAAGTCGTGATTGCGCTGCACTTTAGATCTGCCAGAACATGCAGTTCCATTGAAGGTTGGATTTTTTTACTGCTGTGGGGATAAAGTTCAAGTAAGACAAATGAGAAATATGAAAAGACAGAAAAATGTGCATAATCAACAGCTGGCTGTTTTTCTCATTTTTTTTTCAAAAAGAGTCTACCCCCTAACCCCCCAAAAAAGAGAACAGGAGTTCACTGATTAGATAACATGTTCCTGGCAGGTCCATCAGGATCCAGATTGACGTTATGTTGTAGTGGTGGATAAGGCTAGATTAGCTTGGCTATTCTGAATAATTATCCTATTCAAATCAAAATGCTGATTTCATGCAGCTTCCTGCCATAAAAGTCTAATGAACTGTTCCATACAAACTTGATATTTCAGTTTGGTGGGGGGCTGGGATGCTAAATCACTAGACATGTGCATTTGTTTTCGTCTGAATGCATTTTTGTCTGAATTTTGGGTATTTTTGTTATCGTTTTAACAAACAATAACGAACGTGCAGAATCCGAAAAACGAAAGATCCGACATAAATGTTGTGCTTTTTTAAGGAAAGTTTCCCGCACATTTTTATAAGTAATTTTTAACGAAGATATTTTTAAGATACAAGATCAATCGATACGACACAGTCTATATATGCGAAACTTGTTCACGGAGACGAGTGATCATACTTAATAGTCACATTTATTGGTTGACAGAAAACAAATATTTACATGAAATTAAAATACAGATTGCATTATTTGAACATTTGACAATTAATGGAAATACCCTTAAAATGGGCGTAATAGTACCTTGGACACAATATCACCATGATAACTTCTTCAGTAGAATCAATAACCTTATACTTGACAATTTAACATAATGTCTGTATTTCACACACCCAGCCGTTGCTATACTGCAGGTAAGTAACGTTGAACAATGCGAAAATAATTTAGACATTTGTTTGTCAATAAAAAGCAACTATGCAAAAGGTAATATATAGTAAAAATTGAATATTAGAGAAAAATCTATGAAAAGGCGATTATTGATTCTGGAGAATGATTATCAATACTAGAATATTCAATACATCAATATTTAAGAGAACATACAAGATAAAATCAACATGGCATATTTACCCATTCCAAAATGGCTATTAGTCTGGATTTAAGATAGCTACCGGGTTCAGGAATCTCCTTGGAGGTTAAAGTATATTTCCAGGCATGGCTGTCAGTCTATCTGGGAAGATGTTTCTCTCCCAGTGTCCCTTCCCCAGGGTGGGTCCCTGAGCTCTCAGGTTCCCCTGAGCTGTCTTTCCTTTTCACTATCTATCTAGCTTCTTAAATATACTCTCACACAATAAGATCATAAAATTTGTAATATGTTCAGCCCAAAAGATATGTGTCTCTTTCCTATAGGCCTAACTGTTGTAAATGTAATTGCGCCTTCAACCACCAGGTGTCTCACATGTGTTTTGGGGCTGCTCTGTAAAGTAATATATTTTATTTTATACTGTATATTTTACTTTAGTGGAAATAACTATATCCTTAATATTTGGGAATTCTACTAACCCCATACTATCAAATATGCTTAGCATAATTATTGATCAATCACTTTGCATAAAAATGGTGATATATATGCATATCATTGTATATCTGTAAACATTTAGTCCATTTAAAAAGGACACAAGTTATATGTATATATATATATATTAATCAACATCACATACAGTTTTTATCTATCTGGATACCTGTATAATTTGGGTATCCAATCAATATTCGTTTATCTAGCATAGTTAAATTCTAATATATTCATAGCATAATCATATATATATCTTAATACTAATTTGTTCCTAAAACAATTCTATTAATAATCACCCTATACTTATTATGTTTTCTTTATAACCGATTTCATCAACTCATCAAATACTAACATGATAGTTTTCTTTTTGTGATTTCCAGATATCACATATACTATGAATTGACTGGTAACGTCATGTTTTGAGATGAACTTTAGACATTCGGGTGAACAATCTCATGTTTATTCTCATTATTTGTCCTGTTGAAAAACAAACCTCACTTGGTATCCTAGTCATCGTCTTATGAGAAGCGAGGACAATATAGACTCCTTGGTTTTATTTATCTCTCACTTTCTGAGCCCACATTGACACAATCCAGTTTATTTGCTCAACCTTCCCTTGAATCAAGGAACTTGTAGTTGTATTTACTATCACACATATAGGAACTTATTTCCTTTGTTTTCGAAATTGTCTCATTGTCCTACAGTTTCTGTCTAAATACAGGCTTGTAAACTTTATATATTTGAGACTTGTAAAATGGGCAACCAGTTCATCTGCTTTTCAGGAGCAAAAGTTCATTTCAATTTTTTTTTTGTTAGGCCTACTGAATTAGATATATTTCTTCATAATTCACAACAAAGCCCCCCTTGGAAAGTTGTCGGTTGCCGGAAGTCATCTGACAGACTTTCCCAATGCCACTTGTTGAAGAAATATGGCCTTGTTTGGGCCTTGTAAGTGTATTGTGGATATATTTAAAAGGTATAGACACCTGCAGATGGGTGTAATTCTTGGGAAAAAAAAAACGGGTTTGTGATCGATGTGTGCATCTCAGGGCCGTCATCCGTTCTTTGGCGGGAAATGGATCACTCCGGGCACCTCTTGGTTCTTGGCTGTCCTGGTGGGTTTTGTCCCTGTAGACTGGCCATCAATGATGTCCCTGGATTCCACATACGGTTCCTTCTCTGGATGTTTCACACATGTTGGACTCTCGGTTCTGTTGACCGGCTCATGGACATATTGGTTCTGTAAAGGAAAATAGATTCCATGAGAAAAACATATATGTCCTTTTTCTTTTTATATGATTTATGTTTGAGATATCCCTGTCAAGCAGGTATCCTGGGCTTCCTCTGAGCCCCCCTCTTTCCCATTGTGTTCTCAGTCCTTTAACTAAACACTTGGGATATAAAGACAATGTATGACACATTTGCTATGGGAGACCAAGCTCCAGGGCTCATTATCATGAGGACATTTATTAATAGCTGTGGATACCAGACATTTATGACTGACTTATGTTCTTCAGAACCATTTTTCTTTTTTTTTTTTTTAGCTTAATTGTAGCGGTTCTGGAGTAACAATAAAAGCATTTCAGTTTGACATGTAAGTGACAACTCACTGTCAGTAATAAGATATTTGGCATTATAGTCAACCTTCTACTTGTGAGGAATAAAACAAATAAATTCTCCCCCCTTTGGGGTGTCAATATGACTCATTTGAGGCAATCAAACTACCTTATGCGGGTGACTCCTCATCTTTTACCAAAATATCAAACCATTTAGGCCTCCTGATATTAATGTCTTTAGGATTCGGTCTTCCTCTGGAATTACCGTCTTCGTCGACTTCTTGAAATTAGGCTGTTTGGAGCGACCTGTTTATGTCAGAGGAATGAAGTGACCACTGAAAAATAGGAGAATAATTAATATCTAACAACCACAATCCCCCGGAAGGGATTTCAGGATCCTCATTATTGTGACCTGGGAGAAACATAGTGTTAGAACCTCTGCTTCCTATATCTTTATTCAGTGCATTCCTCTGATTTATTTTAACATAGGCGCTTAAAAGGCTCTGTGGCCCTTGGCTGGCCACAGGATTTGCCCCTTGAAGAATTTCTATTCCTGTTCATTTTAGCAATGAAACCATTGATACACTCGTGGTTTTTAATCTATTCAATTAATTAATCTATTTATTTATTTCACAAATTGGCACAACACACTGAACTAAAGTAACCAACTGGTCCACACCATTTGCCGGTGTACTATAGAAAGTTCAACATTTTAGATCCTATATATCTGTTCCTAATTTGACCAAGCTTTGGTTTGCACAGATTATCAAACCATATATTGTATGAGGTTTATGCGCACTGCAGCCATCTATACCTCAGCAAATTCACCTTTTGAAGGAAGTTTTAATACACTTAACACTGTTTTATTTCTTTTGTCATGTATTCATATATCCCATATTATTCATGTTTTTGCGCAGAGGTCTCCTAAATAACTTATTTTAAACAATCTATTGAGTTTTTAAGGTTGATTTAAACGCACCTATTACCCAAAAATGTGTACTTGTCATTAACTTATTTTACGTGTGGGAACACTATTATATGGGTTGCAGCTACATCATTTGGTTATCTTAAATATCGGTTGCATCTCGGATTTTTAAATTCATAGTAGCGCTTGAGTACATGCAGTCAGTACTTATTCAAACAGTGTAACATATCCGTAATTTTGTCTATTTTGGTTTCCATATTGCTTACAGGCTGATCAGAATTGGGTTGTGGGACCCGGTTTCTGTACCTTTTTGGGGACTACTGGCTCAGTTTGATCAGACATATCACCATCAGAAACATTGTCTTGATTCTGGGATAGTTGTCTGGGCCTTAGTTGTTCCCTATTGTTCTGGGGATTTTGAGGTGTCCTACCCTGTAGTTTCTCCCTATTTACCCGTGTAGGCCCCCGAAGCCAATTACACCGGTAAAGGTGAGGGTGTCTACCCTTAGGTTTAAATCTGACCCGTTGGAGGTATACCCTATAGTTTCTCCTAAACCTCGGGTCTGGATCCTTTGGATGAGACTCCTGAGGTGGTCTTTGAACTCCCCCTCTAAAGGGTACTCTCTGCTCCCCCCTTCTGATGGGTGGGGACATTGGTCTCCCACTGGGGAAACTCGGTAGCATCTCTCCTCTGACTATATCAGCGTATCTCTTTTTCTTGGTTTTGGACTGTAATGATTGAGGAGATACATAAAATTCATCCACAAATTTCATTATAGGGCTTTCAGGCCTTCCATTGTTTTCACCAGTCTGTTGGATAGAGTACAAATTGTTACTCTCTTTTACCAAAGACTCCAGTGAACACCCCCCTTTGTAATCTTTCGCTAAATTTACTTTTATGTGGGTAGGCGGGGCCTCGAAGAACATGGGTTTGAACCCAGGTTTATCATAACCTGGCTCCTTTTCTGCTAAGT
This sequence comes from Lithobates sylvaticus, assembly GCA_028564925.1. Classification (NCBI taxonomy): domain Eukaryota; kingdom Metazoa; phylum Chordata; class Amphibia; order Anura; family Ranidae; genus Lithobates; species Lithobates sylvaticus. The sequence goes on from CM053026.1 coordinate 731,079,616, forward strand.
GGTCATCACTTTTGAGAACATCCATAAATTCGGTGGGGCTTTTATTATTGGTACATGTGATATTGTGTATATCCGCGCTAGCCGCATTAACATTTTTGTGTGGGACAAATCCTAGATGACAGCCGTTTTTAATTTCTTTCCAGGCAGTACCCAACAGACTTTTTAAATCTTCGCAAAATGGACGGTGTTTGGTTTCAAATACCCACGGTAAGAAATTAATCCTAGATTGGTCATCATTTAGGCCTAAAGCTGATAAAGCATTTTCATAGGCCTCAATGTGGTCAATAATGCATACGGATCCCTCTTCCTTAAACACTGGGACAGCATCTTTTAAAAATTCTATTATTTCTGAGGCGTCCTGTTTAGGGGTGCCTGTAGTTTTCTCTGATCCCAAAGAAAACTGATTAGACCTATTTTCATGTGGTGGTTCAATTTTTACCCCCCTTTGCTCTACAGTTGGCTTGGGGTAAAACATGGTTGTTTTTTCTAATTCCTCTTCATTATGTAACTCCCAAACTTTAGGTTGAGAGTCAAATTTTGGAATATTATCAAATTCTATACTTTCAGGGCTAAGCATCTGAGCATTATTCTGGGGCATAAACTTCCCTTGTTCTTTTAATTCTTCTTGTTGCTTAATTAGGGATTCCTGTCCTGACCTAAGCTGATTTGTTTCTTCTTTTAAATTTCCACTGCATATTACTCTGCAACTTTCTAAATTTCCACTGCCTATTACTCTGCAACTTTTTAAATTTCCACTGCCTATTACTCTGCAACTTTCGTCAGGAGACTCGTTTTCCTGCAGAAAACTCTCCTTCTCTCTTAATTGTTTACACTCTTTACCTAATTGGTGACATTCTTCCAGCATTGTTATTGCATTATTTTGCATCTGTTTTATTTCATATTTCATCATTGTTACTGTAGATACATCGTAACAATCTGCCTTGTCATTAATTTCATTTAGCTTTTTAGTGGGCTCATATTCCCCTTCTATTAAATGGGACTGGGGTTCTAAGATATCACTCTCCTGTTGGGTATATTGACTTTTAAACTCACTATAAAGATACATCAGGTTATCGCTTAATTCAAAATGCATGGGATCAGGCCCTTCTATTTCTTTTGTCTCAGAGGAGCTGTCTGTGAGTTCATTGCTTTGACCTTCCACGTTCCACACGTCTTTCATTAACTGACGGGCGTGGTTTATAAGGCCTTCAATGCCTGCTTCTAGACTATTCTCGTTAGACAAACTTTTTTCGGCATGATTTGTCATGTTAATTTTTGAAAACATATCCAACATTTCCTGTACTTGTATCAAATTTGTCTGAGTACTCATATTACCACTAAGGACTGACTCTTGATAATCCCCATCAACATAAAATTCATTTTGACCAGACATTTTTCTTGGCAAAAATATTTTTTTTAAAAAATTAATAATTAATAATTTCATGCAAAATATTATTTCTGTCACCACCGTAACTATGACTGATCCTGTACAAAATATCGACGTTATCTCACGCAGTGCCTCCATTTAATATGTTGTGCTTTTTTAAGGAAAGTTTCCCGCACATTTTTATTAAGTAATTTTTAACGAAGATATTTTTAAGATACAAGATCAATCGATACGACACAGTCTATATATGCGAAACTGGTTCACGGAGACGAGTGATCATACTTAATAGTCACATTTATTGGTTGACAGAAAACAAATATTTACATGAACTTAAAATACAGATTGCATTACTTGAACATTTGACAATTGATGGAAATACCCTCAAAATGGGCGTAATAGTACCTTGGACACAATATCACCATGATAACTTCTTCAGTAGAATCAATAACCTTATACTTGACAATTTAACAGAATGTCTGTATTTCACACACCCAGCCGTTGCTATGCTGCAGGTAAGCAACGTTGAACAATGCGAAATACTTTAGACATTTGTTTGTCAATAAAAAGCAACTATGCAAAAAGTAGTATATAATAAAAATTGAATATTAGAGAAAAATCTATGAAAAGGCGATTATTGATTCTGGAGAATGATTATCAATATTAGAATATTCAATACATCAATAATTAAGAGAACATACAAGATAAATTCAACATGGCATATTTACCCATTCCAAAATGGCTACAAATCTGGATTTAAGATAGCTACCGGGTTCAGGAATCTCCTTGGAGGTTTAAAGTATATTTCCAGGCATGGCTGTCAGTCTATCTGGGAAGATGTTTCTCTCCCAGTGTCCCTTCCCCAGGGTGGGTCCCTGAGCTCTCAGGTTCCCCTGAGCTGTCTTTCCTTTTCACTATCTATCTAGCTTCTTAAATATACTCTCACACAATAAGATCATAAAATTTGTAATATGTTCAGCCCAAAAGATATGTGTCTCTTTCCTATAGGCCTAACTGTTGTAAATGTAATTGCGCCTTCAACCACCAGGTGTCTCACATGTGTTTTGGGGCTGCTCTGTAAAGTAATATATTTTATTTTATACTGTATATTTTACTTTAGTGGAAATAACTATATCCTTAATATTTGGGAATTCTACTAACCCCATACTATCAAATATGCTTAGCATAATTATTGATCAATCACTTTGCATAAAAATGGTGATATATATGCATATCATTGTATATCTGTAAACATTTAGTCCATTTAAAAAGGACACAAGTTATATGTATATATATATATATTAATCAACATCACATACAGTTTTTATCTATCTGGATACCTGTATAATTTGGGTATCCAATCAATATTCGTTTATCTAGCATAGTTAAATTCTAATATATTCATAGCATAATCATATATATATCTTAATACTAATTTGTTCCTAAAACAATTCTATTAATAATAATCACCCTATACTTATTATGTTTTCTTTATAACCGATTTCATCAACTCATCAAATACTAACATGATAGTTTTCTTTTTGTGATTTCCAGATATCACATATACTATGAATTGACTGGTAACGTCATGTTTTGAGATGAACTTTAGACATTCGGGTGAACAATCTCATGTTTATTCTCATTATTTGTCCTGTTGAAAAACAAACCTCACTTGGTATCCTAGTCATCGTCTTATGAGAAGCGAGGACAATATAGACTCCTTGGTTTTATTTATCTCTCACTTTCTGAGCCCACATTGACACAATCCAGTTTATTTGCTCAACCTTCCCTTGAATCAAGGAACTTGTAGTTGTATTTACTATCACACATATAGGAACTTATTTCCTTTGTTTTCGAAATTGTCTCATTGTCCTACAGTTTCTGTCTAAATACAGGCTTGTAAACTTTATATATTTGAGACTTGTAAAATGGGCAACCAGTTCATCTGCTTTTCAGGAGCAAAAGTTCATTTCAATTTTTTTTTTGTTAGGCCTACTGAATTAGATATATTTCTTCATAATTCACAACATAAACAAATGCTTTATTTTCGTTTTCATTGCGACAACAGTTCGATATAGATAGGCGATTCGACATGAGGCTGACGATAGCGATCTGTGTTCATCGAACCTGTGGTCGAATGTGCCTAACCTTAGCTCTATTAGTCCAAGATTATTCTACATAGAGAGAAAAGATTTGACATAGAGAGAAAAAGATTCGACATTATAGAGACAATAGCAAAAAAGGTTGAATGTGCCTAACCTAACTCTATTAGTCCAAGATTATTCGACATAGAGAGAAAAGATTTGACATGAAGATTCGATGAAGCAGGCGCCGCGAGCGGACATTTATGGTCAAATGCTCTGCCCATAGGCTATAGAAGAATTCTAATGTTGGTTGACTAGTAATAATAATTAATAAATATAATTATTACTAGTGTCATACAACATTAGAATTCTACTATAGCTTGTAGGCGGAACATTCGACCAGAAATGCACGATTGCGGCGTTGTACAGTTTAGCTGCTCCGTCGAATCTTCTTAGAACATTCGACAGACACCATAAGCCTTCAATGACAGATTCAACCTTAAATATTTCGGATTTTCGAATGAATGCATTTTTTAACGAAACAAAATAAATAAAAACGAATTTTCGGGAGTAACAAAATAAATGTATTTTTCGGACGAAAACGAAATTCTGAAACAATATATTTCAGTGTGCACATGTCTATTAACCACTTCCCGACCGCCCCATGTATATATACGTCAACAGAATGGCACGTACAGGCAGAATCACGTACCTGTACGTGACATTCTTCAGGCGGTTGGGGGGTCCGATCGGACCCCCCTCCGCCGGCGGGGACGGTCGGGATGGCTTCAGAAGCGATGCGGGACGAGGTAACGGCCAGTCGTTTCTGGCCACCCCCTCCCGATCGCTCTGGCCAATGAGATTCTTCCGCTTCCTTCCCCTTCCTGTGTAATTGTAAACACAGGCAAGGGGAAGTGATGTCACGCTCCTCGTGTCGGTCTTTCTGACCGGGACGCCGAGCGGAGAAGACATCAGGTTAGTGCACCAACACTACACTGACACCAGGCACACATAGGCACATATTTCACCCCCCTGTCACCCCCTGATCACCCCCCAGATCACCCCCTGCCCCCCCCAGTCACAGTGTCACTGATTGCAGTGATCATTTATTTTACTGATCACTGCATTTAGTGTCAGTGTGACTGCAATAACTGTCAGGGCAGTTAGTTTTAGGCCCCTTTAGGTCCAAGGTAGCCCCCTACCCCCCCCCCCCGATAAAGGTTTAACCCCTTGATTGCCCCCTAGGTAACCCTTTCACCCCCTTTTGCCAGTGTCACTAAGCGATCGTTTTTTTGATCGCTCTATTAGTGTCACTGGTGCCGCTAGGTAGCCAGTTTTTTTTTTAGGTAACCGCCAGGTTTATATAGGATTATAAATAGGTTTATAGGTCAGGTACCCCCATATTACAACCTAAATAAAGGTTTTAACCCCTTGATTGCCCCTAGAGTTAACTCTTTCACCAGTGATCACAGTATAAGTGTCACTGGTTAGCCAGTTAGTTATTTAGTTATTTAGGTCCCCCGTCAGGTTTTTATATAGTGTCAGGTACCCCCATATATTACCTAATAAAGGTTTTAACCCCCTGATTGCCCCTAGTTAACCCTTTCACCAGTGATCACCGTATAACTGTTACGGGTGACGCTGGTTAGTTAGCTTGTTTTTTTATACTGTCAGGGCACCCACCATTTATTACCCAACTATCGGTTTAACCCCCTGATCGCCCGGCGGGTGATATCAATTAGGTGTTAGGGTCAAATAAGGTCTGCGTCGCCCCAGGTTAGTGCCAGTACCGCAAACACCCACGCGCAAAGCATACACCTCCCTTAGTGGTATAGTATCTGAACAGATCAATATCTGATCTGATCAGATCTATACTAGCGTCCCCGCAGTTTAGGGTTCCAAAAAACGCATTGTTAGCGGGATCAGCCCAGATACCTGCTAGCACCTGCGTTTTCCCCCCCCGCCCAGCCCAGCCCAGCCCACCCAAGTGCAGTATCGATCGATCACTGTCACTTCCAAAACACTAAGCACACATAACTGCAGCGTTCGCAGAGTCAGGCCTGATCCCTGCGATCGCTAACAGTTTTTTTGGTAGCGTTTTGATTCAGTTGCCAGCAGCCTAGGAGCTTTTTTTCCTGTGAATCTCACTAGTGTACTACTAAATTTAGAGCCCAAAATGGCAAATCGCAAGTACACTAGTGAACAGGCCTACTTGTTTCTGAGTATGTCAGATAGTGAAGAGGAGGTCACTCATCTGTCAGAATCAGGCTCAGAATACGATCCAGTAGACGACAGCGGCTCCATGACAGATAGCTCTGGCGACGAAGGTGAGGTCCCTGCTAAGGTCAGGCGTACCCGATCCCGATCTTCTGATGTTGTTGAGGTGCAGGAACCGCAGGTCTCTCGTATGGAGCAGAGAAGTACTAGCGCCGCTATTCCTTCTGGTGAACTGGCAAGCACCAGCGGCCTAGTACACCCTGGACGTAGTCAAACCAGCACTGCAGTAACACTTGGTGACGTGGCGAGTCCCATAAGTGCAGTTGAAGCTGGCGAGGTGGCAAGCACAAGTAGTGTCCCGCTGCCACCAAGAAGAAGACAAAGGCAGGTCCGTCGATCCCATAGTGTCCTTCCTGCAGAATTCGCCAATCCTGATTGGGTGCCCACCACTTCTGCAGGACCCGTACTTCCCCCATTCACTGGCCAACCCGGTATTCAGGTTGAAACAGCTGATTTTAAGCCATCCGATTTTTATTCGCTGTTTTTCACGGAAGATCTCTATAGATCTATTGTGGACCAAAGTAATATATATGCTGGTCAATACATCGCCGCTAATCCCCAAGTGCCTTCCCTTGCCAGAGATTGGAAACCAATTACGGTTTCCGAATTTAAGACCTTTCTGGGCCTTTCCCTCAACATGGGCATACACAAATTCCCGACGCTGAGGTCTTATTGGTCCACCTCACCGCACCACCAAATGCCCGTGTTCTCTTGCTCCATGTCCAGGGCACGATACGAGATGATTTTGCGGTTCATGCACTTCAGTGACAATGAACTTTGTCGTCCTCGTGGAGACCCTGAATTTGATCGGCTCTACAAAATTCGGCCCCTCATAAACCACTTCAACCAATGTTTTGCAGCCTTGTTTACGCCCAATCAAGTTGTCTGCGTTGACGAGTCCCTGATTAAGTTTTCTGGCCGCTTGTCTTTCAAACAGTTCCTTCCCAGCAAGCGTGCCAGATACGGGGTCAAGCTCTACAAGCTCTGTGACAGGGCAACAGGCTATACGTGGAGCTTTTCGGTTTATGAGGGAAAAGATAGTTACGTAGAGCCGGAGAACTGTCCAGATTACATAGGGAGCGCTGGCAAGATAGTGTGGAACTTGGCGTCACCCTTATTCGGAAAGGGGTACCACTTGTACGTGGACAATTATTACACGAGCGTGCCACTGTTTAGTCACTTGTTTGATCAGCAGATTGGAGCATGTGGCACCGTGCGACCTAATCGCCGGGGCTTTCCCCAGCGGCTTGTAGATTCCCGTCTTAGGCTGGGGGAGAGAGCCTGCTTGAAGTGTAATAACTTGCTCGCTGTGAAGTGGAGGGATAATAAGAATGTTTTCCTTCTTACCTCCCTTCATGCAGACACGACAGTCCAAATTCGTACGGCGGCTGGTGTTGTGACGAAACCCCTCTGTGTCCACGAATACAACCTTAATATGGGGGGGGTGGACCTCAACGACCAGTTGTTGGCGCCGTACCTAGTTGCCCGTAAGGCTAGACGCTGGTACAAAAAAGTGTCTATTTATTTATTCCAATTGGCTTTGCTGAATGCTCATGTGCTATACGGAGCTTCAGGCGGGACGTTACCCTTCCTTGAATTCCAGGGAGCGGTTGTCATGGAACTCCTGTATCCAGGCGATTCCACACCTCACCATCCCCTACCAAATGCAGTAAGCCGGCTGCATGAGAGGCATTACCCTTATGTCCTCCCGAGTACCCCTACCCAACGAGCCCCCCAAAAAAGATGTCGTGTCTGCAGCAAGCACGGATGTAGGCGTGACAGCCGTTATTATTGTCCACGCTGTCCTGACAATCCTGGTCTCTGCGTTGGTGAATGTTTTGAACGCTACCACGAACTAGTGAGGTTTTAGCGTAGGGTACAGCATTTCACAGGCTAGGATACACTTTCACAGGGTCTCAAGAATGCCATCGCATTTTGAGACCCGACCGTTGCAGTTAAAATTATAGTTGCAGGGTCTCAAGAATGCCATCGCATTTTGAGACCCGACCGTTACAGTTAAAATTATAGTTATAGTTAAAAAAAAAAAAAAAAAAAAAAAAAAAAAAAAAAAAACAAAAAAAAAAAAAAAAAAAACCCCCCCCCAAAAAATATATAAAATAAAAAACCAAAAATAGTTGTCGTTTTATTGTTACTCTCTCTCTCTCTCTCTCTCTATTGTTGCTCTTTTTTACTCTATTCTGCAATGTTTTATTATGTTTTATCATGCTTGCTTTTCAGGTATGTTTTATTGTTAACCATTTTTTTGTTTTCAGGTGCGCCATTCAGTTGCAGCGCGGATTTATTTATCTTGACAGCAACAGCGTTTGCTCCCACGATACATAAAGCCGCGACTCCAACACTGTAGGAGGTGATTTCACCACCACAGTTAAAAAAAAAGAGCATATATGCCGAAGCATGGGGGCAGCAGAGGGCGGAGGAGCGATTTTGCTCCTAATGCCACGTACATACGGTCGAAAAAAAGTGCGACCATGTGTACGTGGCATAACTTTTTTGCGGGAGGATGCCCCCATGCTTCGGCATATATATATTTTAGGCACCGGTTGCGTTAACAAAATGTTTTATTTTTTACTATGTTTTTTTTTTTTTTGGGTATTTGCTTTGCAGGTATGGTATGGTAAGGTCTTACTGTTATACTGTAATGTTACTTAGTTTTAATGTTAACCATTATTTGCTTAGCAGGTACGCCATTCAGTTGCAGCGTGGATTTATTTATCTTGACAGCAACAGCGTTTGCTCCCACGATACATAAAGCCGCGACTCCAACGCTGTAGGAGGTGATTTCACCACCACAGTTAAAAAAAAGAGCATATATGCCGAAGCATGGGGGCAGCAGAGGGCGGAGGAGCGATTTTGCTCCTAATGCCACGTACATACGGTCGAAAAAAGTGCGACCATGTGTACGTGGCATAACTTTTTTTGCGGGAGGATGCCCCCATGCTTCGGCATATATAAATGGTGCATGTATGCCCATCATTAGAAGTGGGTGGATGAAGGGAGGTATTCTAATGGTGGGCATACCCACCGCGCCATTGGGAAATTGGGAAAGCATTTTATCACACCGATCTTGGTGTGGTCAGATGCTTTGAGGGCAGAGGAAAGATCTAGGGTCTAATAGACCCCAATTTTTTCAAAAAAAGAGTACCTGTCACTGCCTATTGCTATCATAGGGGATATTTACATTCCCTGCGATAACAATAAAAATGACAACTAAGAAAAAAAAAATGGAAGGAACAGTTTAAAAATAAAATAAAAAAGCTAAATAAAAAGAAAAACTAAAAAAAAAAAAAAAAAAAGAACCCCTGCCCCCCCTTTTCTTGCGCAAAGGCGAACACAAGCGTCGGTCTGGCGTCATATGTAAACAGCAATTGCACCATGCATGTGAGGTATCACCGCGAAGGTCAGATCGAGGGCAGTAATTTTAGCAGTAGACCTCCTCCGTGAATCTAATGTGGTAACCTGTAAAGGCTTTTAAAGGCTTTTAAAAATGTATGTAGTTTGTCGCCACTGTGTGTTTGTGCGCAATTTTAAAGCATGTCGTGTTTGGTATCCATGTACTCGGCCTAAGATCATATTTTTTATTTCATCAAAAATTTGAGCAATATAGTGTGTTTAAGTGCATTAAAATAAAAAAAAGTGTATTTTTTCCACAAAAAATGCGTTTGAAAAATCGCTGCGCAAATACTGTGTGGAAAAAAAAAAATGCAACACCCACCATTTTAATCTGTAGGGCCTTTGCTTTAACAATATATATAGTGTTTGGGGGTTCAACGTAATTTTCTTGCAAAAAAAAAAATATGTTTTCATGTAAACAAAAAGTGTCAGAAAGGGCTTTATCTTCAAGTGGTTAGAAGAGTGGGTGACGTGTGACATAGGCTTCTAAATGTTGTGCATAAAATGCCAGGACAGTTCAAACCCCCCCCAAATGACCCCATTTTGGAAAGTAGACACCCCAAGCTATTTGCTGAGAGCAATGTTGAGCCCATTAAATATTTTTTTTTTTGGTCCCAAGAGATTGAATAATGAAAAAAAAAAAAATAATATTTTTTTTTACAAAAAGTTGTCACTAAATGATATATTGCTCAAACATGCCATGGGCATATGTGGAGATACACCCCAAAATACATTCTGTTGCTTCTCCTGAGTACGGGGATACCACATGTGTGGGACTTTTTGGGAGCCTAGCCGCGTACGGGACCCCAAAATCCAAGCACCGCCTTCAGGCTTTCTAAGGGTGTAATTTTTTTATTTCACTCCTCACTGCCAATCACAGTTTCGGAGGCCATGGAATGCCCAGATGGCACAAACCACCCCCAAATGACCCCATTTTGGAAAGTAGACACCCCAAGCTATTTGCTGAGAGGTATGGTGAGTATTTTGCAGATCTCGCTTTTTGTCACAATGTTTTGAAAATTGAAAAAAAAAAAAAAAAAAATTTTTTTTCTTTACTTTCTTCATTTTCAAAAACACATGAGAGCTGTAAAATACTCACCATGCCTCTCAACAAATAGCTTGGGGTGTCTACTTTCCAAAATGGGGTCATTTGGGGGGGTTTTGTGCTACTTTGGCATTTTATGGCCTTCGAAACTGTGATAGGTAGTGAGGAGTGAAATCAAAAATTTGCACCCTTAGAAATCCTGAAGGCGGTGCTTGGGTTTCGGGGCCCCGTACGCGGCTAGGCTCCCAAAAAGTCCCACACATGTGGTATCCCCATACTCAGGAGAAGCAGCAAAATGTATTTTGGGGTGCAATTCCACATATAACCATGGCATGTGTGAGCAATATATCATTTAGTGACAACTTTTTGAATACATTTTTTTTATTTATTTTTTTTGTCTTTATTCAATCACTTGGGACTAAAAAAAAAAATATTCAACGGGCTCAACATGCCTCTCAGCAAATAGCTTGGGGTGTCTACTTTCCAAAATGGGGTCATTTGGGGGGGTTTTGTGCCATCTTGGCATTTTATGGTCTTCAAAACTGTGATAGGTAGTGATAGGTAGTGAGGAGTGAAATCAAAAATTTATGCCCTTAGAAATCCTGAAAGCGTTGCTTGGTTTTCGGGGTCCCGTATGCAGATAGGCTCCCAAAAAGTCCCACACATGTGGTATCCCCGTACTCAGGAGAAGCAGCAGAATGTATTTTGGGGTGTAATTCCACATATGCCCATGGCATGTGTGGGCAATATATCATTTAGTGACAACTTTGGGCAAAAAAAAAAAAAGTTTGTAATATTCCCGCAACTTGTGGCAAAATATAAAATATTCCATGTACTCAACATGCCTCTCAGCAAATAGCTTGGGGTGTCTACTTTCCAAAATGGGGTCATTTTGGGGGGTTTTGTGCAATTTTGGCATTTTATGGCCTTCGAAACTGTGATAGGTAGTGAGGAGTGAAATCAAAGATTTGCACCCTTAGAAACCCTGAAGGCGTTGATTGGGTTTCGTGGCCCCGTGCGCGGCTAGGCTCCCAAAAAGTCCCACACATGTGGTATCCCCGTACTCAGGAGAAGTGGCAAAATGTATTTTGGGGTGCAATTATACATATAACCATGGCATGTGTGAGCAATATATCATTTAGTGACAACTTTTTGAATAATTTTTTTTTTTTTTTTTTTTTTTTGTCTTTATTCAATCACTTGGGACTAAAAAAAAAAATATTCAATGGGCTCAACATGCCTCTCAGCAAATAGCTTGGGGTGTCTACTTTCCAAAATGGGGTCATTTGGGGGGGTTTTGTGCCATCTTGGCATTTTATGGCCTTCAAAACTGTGATAGGTAGTGATAGGTAGTGAGGAGTGAAATCAAAAATTTATGCCCTTAGAAATCCTGAAGGCGGTGCTTGGTTTTCGGGGTCCCGTATGCGGATAGGCTCCCAAAAAGTCCCACACATGTGGTATCCCCGTACTCAGGAGAAGCAGCAGAATGTATTTTGGGGTGTAATTCCACATATGCCCATGGCATGTGTGGGCAATATATCATTTAGTGACAACTTTGGGCAAAAAAAAAAAAAAAGTTTGTAATATTCCCGCAACTTGTGGCAAAATATAAAATATTCCATGTACTCAACATGCCTCTCAGCAAATAGCTTGGGGTGTCTACTTTCCAAAATGGGGTCATTTGGGGGGGTTTTGTGCTATTTTGGCATTTTATGGCCTTCAAAACTGTGATAGGTAGTGAGGAGTGAAATCAAAGATTTGCACCCTTAGAAACCCTGAAGGCGTTGATTGGGTTTCGTGGCCCCGTGCGCGGCTAGGCTCCCAAAAAGTCCCACACATGTGGTATCCCCATACTCGGGAGAAGCAGCAAAATGTATTTTGGGGTGCATCTCCACATATAACCATGGCATGTGTGAGCAATATATCATTTAGTGACAACTTTTTGAAAAAAAAAAAAAATCTTTTTTATTTTTGTCTTTATTCAATCACTTGGGACTAAAAAAAAAAATATTCAATGGGCTCAACATGCCTCTCAGCAAATAGCTTGGGGTGTCTACTTTCCAAAATGGGGTCATTTGGGGGGGTTTTGTACTTCTCTGCCATTTTAGCACCTCAAGAAATGAAATAGGCAGTCATAAATTAAAAGCGGTGTAAATTCCAGAAAATGTACTCTAGTTTGTAGACGCTATAACTTTTGCGCAAACCAATAAATATACGCTTATTGCCATTTTTTTTACTAAAGACATGTGGCTGAATTCATTTTGGCCCAAATGTTTGACTAAAATTGAGTTTATTAGATTTTTTTTATAACAAAAAGTAGAAAATCTCTTTTTTTTTCAAAATTTTCGCTCTTTTTCCGTTTATATCGCAAAAAATAAAAATCACAGAGGCAATCAAATACCATCAAAAGAAAGCTCTATTTGTGGGAAGAAAAGGACGCAAATTTCGTTTGGTTACAAAATTGCATGACCGCGCAATTACCAGTTAAAGTAGTGCAGTGCGAAATTGAAAAAAGACCTCTGGTCCTGTTGGCTGCCAAATGGTCCGGGGCTGAAGTGGTTAACTCTATTAGTCCAAGATTATTCGAGAGAAAAGATTTGACATGAAGATTCGACGAAGCAGACGCCGCAATCGTACATTTCCGGTCGAATGTTCCACCTACAAGCTATAGTAGAATTCTAATGTTGTATGACACTAGTAATAAATATTTATATTAATTATTATTACTAGTCAACCAACATTAGAATTCTTCTATAGCCTATGGGCAGAGCATTTGACCATTAATGTCCGCTCGCGCCAACTGCTTCGTCGAATCTTCATGTCAAATCTTTTCTCTCTATGTCGAATAATCTTGGACTAATAGAGAGGTTAGGCACATTTAACCTTTTTTGCTATTTTCTCTATAATGTCGAATCTTTTCTCTCTATGTCAAATCTTTTCTCTCTATGTAGAATAATCTTGGACTAATAAAGCTAAGGTTAGGCACATTCGACCACAGGTTCCATGGGCACAGATTGCTATTGTCAGCGTCATGTCGAATCTCCTATCTATATCGAACTGTTGTTACAACAAAAATAAAGCATTTGTTTATGTTGGATCTTTTGGTTTTCGGATTCTGCACGTTCGTTATCGTTTGTTAAAACGATAATGAAAATACCGGAAATTCGGACCAAAACGAATGAAAATGTCTAGTGTGAGGGGCTGTTTACCCAAGATGGAGGAAAGGCACACACCAATAAAAATGGCACTGTTATTATTTTGTAAAATAGAAGTAATAAATTCACATGGTGGACAGCAGCAAAGTGCTTGCTTAGCAATCCCAAAACAGTATGGCATCAGACAATAAGGGGGAAGGGAAAAATTGGGACTTTGAATGAGGCAAATGACGGTATCAAATAATATCATGACATGTTTATTTGTAATAAAATATACACTTTAAGCACATTGCAATAATTGCATGTGACTTGTCAGTTATTCAAGTCATGAATAAAATGAAACACTTTATATACACTTGGTATAGCAGCACATATATAGTTGGGGTAATGATTTCATATATATACACAGGACATAGACATATACAAAGGATAATTCAATTACAAGACATATTTTATACAGAAGTGGTATGACAGCACATTCTAACTACCCATGTGTAAGGAGATTTCATACTCTGTATGCTGAGATTAACAAGGAATCTATGATAAAAATGTTGTTAATTGATAAAAAAACGTATAAACAATGAATATGTATGTCAAAACATGGCTACATCCTACATTGCTCGACGTGTTGCGTGGTTAAAAACCCACTTCCCCAGGAGTGGATGTAACAGCATATCTGAAACAGACATAATGACCAATGTAGTCTAACATTAAGCTCAAAAAACAACAAAAGGCAATGGCATAAGGAAAGGTAAAAGGGGATATCCAATCATGATTACTTACAATGGACTAGGGTTAAGAGGATGCAGTGCTGCAAGGCGAGAGCCGCTGGGGATTTGTGAAACGGATACCAACAAAAATGTCCCCAAAATATAAAGGTCTCTATTGTGAACAAGTGGTGATAAGGGCTGATGGCACCAAAATTATCTGTAAAAATAAAACATTGTATGACTTGTGTACTAGTGTAAGAAGGTATAAGCATAATGCCATTAAAGAATGTAAGAAAAGTAAAGAACATTATATTTGTATAAAAATTGGAAAAAAGTTGTAATGCCAAAATGATTACCCTATGTGTCATCAGGATGGCAAGACCCATATGACATGTGTCCCTGAGTGCGACTCAAAAAATTGTAGCAGTGAACAGTGTTTATGTGCTCCCGATGCATATGCAGGTCCCTCCCAGCGTCACACAAAGGCATGATAGAGGTGCTCCAACTGGGCGCCCTTCGCGCTTGGCACCAAATTCCTCATGAGAATTAGTGGAAAAAGGCGTCCAATGTGTGATGCAACGCTGTATCTTGGCCTAGGCCAACAAGACCCAGATTGTCACTTGCCACGTCGCCTGTCACCACATGCAGATTGTCACTTGCCACGTCACCTGCCACAAGTTGCAGATTGTCACTTGCCACATCACCTGCCACAAGTTGAGGATTGTCACTTGCCATGTCACCTGTCACACATTGCGGATTGTCACTTGCCACATCGCCTGCCACCAGATGCAGATTGTCACTTGCCCCGTCACCTGCCCCAAGTTGCAGATTGTCACTTGCCATGTCACCGGCCACACGTTGAGGATTGTCACTTGCCACTTCGCCTGCCACAAGTTGTGGATTGTCACTTGCCACGCCACCTGCAACACGTTGCGGATTGTCACGTGCCACACAATGCGGATTGTCACTTGCCACATCGCCTGTCACCACATGTAGATTGTCACTTGCCACAAGTTGCAGATTGTCACTTGCTATGTCACCTGCCACAAGTTGCGGATTGTCACTTGCCACGCCACCTGCAACACGTTGCGGATTGTCACGTGCCACACAATGCGGATTGTCACTTGCCACATCGCCTGTCACCACATGTAGATTGTCACTTGCCACAAGTTGCAGATTGTCACTTGCTATGTCACCTGCCACAAGTTGCGGATTGTCACTTGCCACGTCACCTGCCACACGTTGCAGATTGTCACATGCCACATCGCCTGCCACCAGATGCAGATTGTCACCTGCCACGTCACCTGCCCCAAGTTGCAGATTGTCACTTGCCATGTCACCTGCCACGCGTTGTGGATTGTCACTTGCCACTGGCCTACAGTGGCTTAGTATGGACACCCAAGGGCGGTGCTATTCCTCGTTAGCCCGCCCATCCCAGCCTCTGCAAACCTAGTGCGCACATGCCGCGATGATGTCATCACGCGGCATGACGCTCGGACGCCATGCATTATGGGCCTTGTAGGCCCACATGGAGTCCACGCTCGCGTATGCGCAGAGGCTAATTTTGTCCGCTGATTGGAGGGCGGCTCACCACGCCCTCCAATCTGGGAGACTCTACTTAAAGCCGGCTCCGGCACTCATATGAGTACCAGACACCGGAGGCGCCTGATGTTGCTGTATCTATCCTTAACAGTAAGTTGTCTTTTATATTAACTTGACCAACCTAAACCACTCATTTTTTAGCATACTTATTATTGATTCCTAATTCATATTACCAATTCTCATTGGTTCTTAGGTGACTTACTTTGTTTATGCTACCAATCTGTAACTATATTGGAATATTACCGCAAACTAGTCCCTCATTGCATACCAGCTTCATCTCATGCAGGTATGTTGCTATTAATTCCATCATATTCTAATGATCAATCAACTTCCCCTTAAATGATTCATATTAAAACTCACGTATTAACCATTTACAGGCGCCTCCATACCATCTATACCAAACTATGTCCGTGTCTACCTAATTTTAGCCTCCATTAAAAAATTTAAGTAAGTACTGAGACTTTAGTCCGTTTTACAGTGATATGCCATACATTTGTGGACTAATTTCTCCACAACTGGGCAACACTGTGTATATCCCCTTTTCTTTAAGAATGGTTAGCTTTAATGTTTGTAACTTAATGATGACATTTATTGCCAGGTCTAGTATGTCTCCTGCTATCCACTGAAGGGCGTCCATCAGGCTACCCCATCTTGGTTCTTGCCGGCCTCCAAATTTCATACCACCTGTGAGTGGTCTCCGGGTAAGCTGGGGCTTGGGATTTTGAGGGAGCTCATTCCATCTTTATTTGGACTGGATGGGCGTTTTCATGGATGCACTCCCGTCCTCCTCTTCACCCCCTCTCCCTCACCCAGTTGTTGGAGTGTCTGATCTATGCACTATCAGTAATTTCTGTTTGTTATTTATCCTTTGTAGATATAATTATTCGCCTAGCAGGCCAGCCCTGAAGAAGCCATTATAATGGCGAAACATGTCGGATATTAAATTGGCCTGCATTACCCACCCAGGTTTTCCTATATTATACAAAAGATAAAACATTTCTTTGATGCAAATACAATGTATCTTGAACAAAGCAAATCTTGTGTAAAAACTTTATTGTGATTACCTTTCACACTGGGGGCTTTGAGCATTTGTACCATTTCTGCCACTAGGCATCTATTAATGCTTTTTACTGTGTATTTGTTAAACTATCTATAATAAAAGTATATATTTTTTCAAATAAGCATTGAATTGTCAACAACCCTTATTTCTTCTGATTTTTGCACTGTCATAATCCCTATCATCCACTCTCCTTTTATATACATTTAATTACAAAAGGGATGAGGTGCAGTATAACGTTTTGGACCCTCTCTGCCATTCCTGTACAATGTCACTTGCCACATGTTGCGGATTGTCACTTGCCACGTAACCTGCCACAAGTTGATTTGTTTGAGGATTTGTTGAGGATTGTCACTTGCCACACGTTGTGGATTGTCACTTGCCACATCGTCTGTCACCACATGTAGATTGTCACTTGCCACGTCACCTGCCACATGTTGAGGATTGTCACTTGCCACAAATTGCGGATTGTCACTTGCCACATCGCCTGTCACCACATGTAGATTGTCACTTGCCACGTCACCTGCCACAAGTTGCAGATTGTCACTTGCCGCGTCACTTGCCACAAGTTGAGGATTGTCACTTGCCACGTCACCTGCCACACATTGCGGATTGTAGCTTGCCACATCGCCTGCAAGTCAGATGCAGATTGTCACTTGCCACGTCACCTGCCCCAAGTTGCAGATTGTCACTTTAATAGCTTAGGGGATATGGTATGTAGATATTAGGATATGGTCTATTCTGGCGTACTAAATTTAAAAACAGGAATAAGGATTAATCCGACACAATCCAAATTCCAACCGCTGCGCCCCGGAAAACAGAACAAACAAGAGAATAAAGAACGTAAAAGCTAAAAGCAGCCACTTAGAGAGATATGAATGGAAATGGATATTCAGGTAATAGTCCAGCCTGGACTGAAGCCTGAAAAGTAGCGCTAAATGATAACTAAAGTGAAAAAAACATATAAATTGCAATCATAAAATAACATGCAATATAATATGTGCATCAACCCACGTGATAGGTGAATGTGGTACAATGAAAGAAATATATTGTTTTTATCTCAAAAACTGTATACGTGTGATATTTCAATAATATCTACAAAGACATATAGCCAATCTTATAAAAATGTGCCACACTGCTCAAAATAATGTTCCAGCAAAAAAGCAATACAAAAAATGTATATTAGATTATTAAACAAAAAGTGCAGTTCTTCTGGTGGGACCGTGAATCTTCTCATAATAATAATTATACAATCTTCTTGCCTTTCACCACACCGTTGTGCTCAATGTGCCACTCCCATAGGAAACTCACTCACCACAATTTTTACCTGCACTTTCGTGTCGGGCAAATCAGCTTAAATGGTCTCAACCAGCCAACCGATGGTCTTCCTGCATACTCCACTCAGTGTTTGTAATATAGTTCCACATGTAAAAATAAAAGTGCTCCAATAGTGTGATAAAGTAAACAAATTTTATTGCACACTAAAATCAAAGCTTCAACCAATTCACTTTTTTTTGCTAATTCTTCTTCATTATGTAACTCCCAAACTTTAGGTTGAGAGTCAAATTTTGGAATATTATCAAATTCTATACTTTCAGGGCTAAGCATCTGAGCATTATTCTGGGGCATAAACTTCCCTTGTTCTTTTAATTCTTCTTGTTGCTTAATTAGGGATTCCTGTCCTGACCTAAGCTGATTTGTTTCTTCTTTTAAATTTCCACTGCATATTACTCTGCAACTTTCTAAATTTCCACTGCCTATTACTCTGCAACTTTTTAAATTTCCACTGCCTATTACTCTGCAACTTTCGTCAGGAGACTCGTTTTCCTGCAGAAAACTCTCCTTCTCTCTTAATTGTTTACACTCTTTACCTAATTGGTGACATTCTTCCAGCATTGTTATTGCATTATTTTGCATCTGTTTTATTTCATATTTCATCATTGTTACTGTAGATACATCGTAACAATCTGCCTTGTCATTAATTTCATTTAGCTTTTTAGTGGGCTCATATTCCCCTTCTATTAAATGGGACTGGGGTTCTAAGATATCACTCTCCTGTTGGGTATATTGACTTTTAAACTCACTATAAAGATACATCAGGTTATCGCTTAATTCAAAATGCATGGGATCAGGCCCTTCTATTTCTTTTGTCTCAGAGGAGCTGTCTGTGAGTTCATTGCTTTGACCTTCCACGTTCCACACGTCTTTCATTAACTGACGGGCGTGGTTTATAAGGCCTTCAATGCCTGCTTCTAGACTATTCTCGTTAGACAAACTTTTTTCGGCATGATTTGTCATGTTAATTTTTGAAAACATATCCAACATTTCCTGTACTTGTATCAAATTTGTCTGAGTACTCATATTACCACTAAGGACTGACTCTTGATAATCCCCATCAACATAAAATTCATTTTGACCAGACATTTTTCTTGGCAAAAATATTTTTTTTTTAAAAAATTAATAATTAATAATTTCATGCAAAATATTATTTCTGTCACCACCGTAACTATGACTGATCCTGTACAAAATATCGACGTTATCTCACGCAGTGCCTCCATTTAATATGTTGTGCTTTTTTAAGGAAAGTTTCCCGCACATTTTTATTAAGTAATTTTTAACGAAGATATTTTTAAGATACAAGATCAATCGATACGACACAGTCTATATATGCGAAACTTGTTCACGGAGACGAGTGATCATACTTAATAGTCACATTTATTGGTTGACAGAAAACAAATATTTACATGAACTTAAAATACAGATTGCATTACTTGAACATTTGACAATTGATGGAAATACCCTCAAAATGGGCGTAATAGTACCTTGGACACAATATCACCATGATAACTTCTTCAGTAGAATCAATAACCTTATACTTGACAATTTAACAGAATGTCTGTATTTCACACACCCAGCCGTTGCTATGCTGCAGGTAAGCAACGTTGAACAATGCGAAATACTTTAGACATTTGTTTGTCAATAAAAAGCAACTATGCAAAAAGTAGTATATAATAAAAATTGAATATTAGAGAAAAATCTATGAAAAGGCGATTATTGATTCTGGAGAATGATTATCAATATTAGAATATTCAATACATCAATAATTAAGAGAACATACAAGATAAATTCAACATGGCATATTTACCCATTCCAAAATGGCTACAAATCTGGATTTAAGATAGCTACCGGGTTCAGGAATCTCCTTGGAGGTTTAAAGTATATTTCCAGGCATGGCTGTCAGTCTATCTGGGAAGATGTTTCTCTCCCAGTGTCCCTTCCCCAGGGTGGGTCCCTGAGCTCTCAGGTTCCCCTGAGCTGTCTTTCCTTTTCACTATCTATCTAGCTTCTTAAATATACTCTCACACAATAAGATCATAAAATTTGTAATATGTTCAGCCCAAAAGATATGTGTCTCTTTCCTATAGGCCTAACTGTTGTAAATGTAATTGCGCCTTCAACCACCAGGTGTCTCACATGTGTTTTGGGGCTGCTCTGTAAAGTAATATATTTTATTTTATACTGTATATTTTACTTTAGTGGAAATAACTATATCCTTAATATTTGGGAATTCTACTAACCCCATACTATCAAATATGCTTAGCATAATTATTGATCAATCACTTTGCATAAAAATGGTGATATATATGCATATCATTGTATATCTGTAAACATTTAGTCCATTTAAAAAGGACACAAGTTATATGTATATATATATATATTAATCAACATCACATACAGTTTTTATCTATCTGGATACCTGTATAATTTGGGTATCCAATCAATATTCGTTTATCTAGCATAGTTAAATTCTAATATATTCATAGCATAATCATATATATATCTTAATACTAATTTGTTCCTAAAACAATTCTATTAATAATCACCCTATACTTATTATGTTTTCTTTATAACCGATTTCATCAACTCATCAAATACTAACATGATAGTTTTCTTTTTGTGATTTCCAGATATCACATATACTATGAATTGACTGGTAACGTCATGTCAATTCACTCACATTTGAACAGATATTAGCCAGCAAAAAAATGAATGAATTCCACCACAGCAGATGTCACTTCAATCACTTCAACTCTGCAAATCCACTTCAAAGCATAGATATGTAAAGTGGTCACGGCGGACCCGAGGTGTGTGCGATAATGTGGTCAAGATCTCACCATCTCCCCTCCGCCAAGTGTCCACAAATAGGGATAATAAGCACCGTATCTCTTTTTGAGTAAAAGTTCCTGTTCACTGCAGATGAACGCCGCTTAGCCACGCCCCCGACATGTTTCGTCACATAAAGGACTTATTCATGGGGTTCATTATCCCTATTTGCTGGCTAATATCTGTTCAAATGTGAGTGAATTGGTTGAAGCTTTGATTTTAGTGTGCAATAAAATTTGTTTACTTTATCACACTATTGGAGCACTTTTATTTTTACATGTGGAACTATATTACAAACACTGAGTGGAGTATGCAGGAAGACCATCGGTTGGCTGGTTGAGACCATTTAAGCTGATTTGCCCGACACGAAAGTGCAGGTAAAAATTGTGGTGAGTGAGTTTCCTATGGGAGTGGCACATTGAGCACAACGGTGTGGTGAAAGGCAAGAAGATTGTATAATTATTATTATGAGAAGATTCACGGTCCCACCAGAAGAACTGCACTTTTTGTTTAATAATCTAATATACATTTTTTGTATTGCTTTTTTGCTGGAACATTATTTTGAGCAGTGTGGCACATTTTTATAAGATTGGCTATATGTCTTTGTAGATATTATTGAAATATCACACGTATACAGTTTTTGAGATAAAAACAATATATTTCTTTCATTGTACCACATTCACCTATCACGTGGGTTGATGCACATATTATATTACATGTTATTTTATGATTGCAATCTATTTTGAATTTATATGTTTTTTTCACTTTAGTTGTCATTTAGCGCTACTTTTCAGGCTTCAGTCCAGGCTGGACTATTACCTGAATATCCATTTCTATTCTGGCGTACGCTTGATGCGGCGTTGAGAAATGCGTAAAGTCTCGTTTTGATTGGTTCATTTCCCTCCATATGTCAGCTAATCCTTGTTGAAAAATCAGTTTGGCTATCTTGACGCTACCCTTACTGGGCCGGATTAGATGTGCCTTAAGGGTTTTTTTTATTTTTTATCTAGGCCTAAGTCAAAGGCCGTGTTGGAGTCACGGACAAAAATTATGATGCCTTCCACCAGAGGCCCCAGGGAAAAATGTATTCTGTCCCCTGTTAGGAGCATAATAAGATATGAAGGAATATAGGTGGTCGTCTATAGGAGAAATCTTCCCTCCAGGTCTCTATGTTCAAGTTGTGGTGTGAATTTTCAATTTTGAGAGATTAAGATCGCAACCCCCCTCGTTTTATCTTCAGCGTTTGCTAAGAAGAACTGGGGGAAGTGAGCATGGTGGAACGAGGGGGTGTACCTCCTTGGAAAGTCGGCCTCCTGCAATAAGGCCACTTCAATATGTTGAGAACAATATGCCTGAAAGGCTTTCCTTCGTTTCAGTGGAGAATCTAATCCCCCATTATAGGAGAATATATGGAGGGGAAAGGTGGTTATCGTGTCACAGGCAATGGAGCAAACAGGGAAGACAGCTATTCGATCTATCATCACTTACCTTAGCCTGGAGAGGAGTGGTAAGATAGCCTGACTGGACCAGGCGTAATGAGACAGTTTGAGACCACCTTAATCAGGGGGCTATGTTGTCCTTGGCTCACTTGGTCTTGGCTTTGTTCCACGTTGGTGAAGTGGGGCTGTTGGCGTGGGGCCTTTGACAGA
This sequence comes from Lithobates sylvaticus, assembly GCA_028564925.1. Taxonomy (NCBI): domain Eukaryota; kingdom Metazoa; phylum Chordata; class Amphibia; order Anura; family Ranidae; genus Lithobates; species Lithobates sylvaticus. Next base: position 731,102,154 of record CM053026.1, read on the forward strand.
CCCCTGTTGCAGAGTTGAAGTGTCCATTGCAGTATCCTGGGAAATTAGTTTGACGTCTAGTAGGAGTCACTCTCCTTCCGGGAGGCTAGAGAAGGTATACAGTTTGCCCTCATAATTGAATTTTAATGCGAAGGGGAAAGCCCACCTGTATTTAATGTCCGTCTTGGTAAGAACAGTAATGAGGGGTTTTAGGGACCTCCGTTTTTGGATAGTGAAGGGGGATATGTCGGTAACAATTGTCCCTGAAATATTAATTGGGATTGCTGGAGAGATCTTTTCATAATTTCTTCTTTGATTGAATAGAAGTTGGGTTTCACAACTATATCTCTTGGAGATCCATCTTTTCTGGGTGGTCCTAGGGATCTGTGAGCCCTGTCCAGTTCCAGTTAGTGTGCTGGGATGGATGGGATGAGGTTTTTGATAAGATCTTGTACTGTTAAAGGGATATCCGTGATGGATTCAGGGAGGCCCCTGATTCTGAAATTGTCCCTCCTTTATCGATTTTCAAGGTCATCGATCCTAGCATGAGCCTTGTCCAGCTGTTCTTGGAGCAAGTGGACGTGATCCATATTCTGATTAGCTCTGGAGATTGTGATGTCCAGTTTGTGTTCAATGGTTTCTATTTTTGAGCCTAGGTTTTGAAAGTCTTACCGAATGTCTCCAGTAATTCTGTCAGCTTTTTGTGTCAGCCCTCTGTCTAGCAGCTCAGAGAATTTAGCAAATACATCAGTGACATTGAAAGGGATGTCAGGGCCCGAGTCACCTGAAGGTGAGCTGGGGTCTGGGCATGTAGGGGTTTCATCCCAGAGGGGATAATCCATAGGATCCTATGGAACGGTCTATGAGCGAGACTGTGGATGCTGGGGAGTAAAGGGCAGGGTTGCTGGGGTCAGCACTTGCTTCAGTTCAGTGTGTCCCTCTGCAGCCTGGTCTCGTGTCTGGACCACAGTCGCCATCTTGGATTCTCCCCGTTTGTCCACAGACGAGAACTAGGGTCTGAGGTCATGTCTGACGGTCCCCCCTGGCATGTGCTGGTGCTGGGAGCTCTCCCCTATTAGATGCTGCCGTTAGCGGTCGTCCAGTCTGTCCCGATCCACTGCAGTGGGAGCTGTATGACCGGGGCAGTGCGGAGCTCCTGGCTTACTTCTCCTGCCCCTTGATTTCATCTCCCTGTCGGCCTTGGTTTATTCCTCCCCCTGTTGATATACACTCAGGTAAATACAGGAACTCATTCTCACAGATACATATGAATATGCACTGTGACTGTTAGAAATATGGTGTAGTTCCATGTTTTTTGACATCTAGAAAATATTTATGTATCTCTCTATTAAGTTCCTGATGAAGTGAAGTAATTCCAAGATACACATCCAGTTTGTGGAAAGGAATAACTGAATATGCTAGTTTGATTATACATAATGTTGGATTGCATGTACTCTGGGATTCTATCGAGAAAATTGTTCTAATTTTTTACTAAAAACTAGAGTTTTTATCCAATATGGAAGTGTTTTTAATGAATAATTGTGTTGATGTACAATAAACTTTATAATTTTAACTGTAAGTCTGTGTTGTGCCTTCAAAGTCCCACCATGTCAAATCTATTTTTCTGTTTGCTATTTAAAGCCCAACACTGGGCAGAAATAAAATAATCCCTTGCAGTGGGGCTTTGTCTGCTCTGCATAGGTAAATTGCTTACTTTGTCCAAGGTAGAGGAAAAACAGTTTTACTTACCTGATCCTCCATCCATCCATGAGATGGCACGCTCCCCAAGATCTGACGGTGGACTGCGGACCCTGCTCTGATCTTGATGACATCAGGACCCTAGACCAGGGATCTCCAACCTCCGGCCCTCCAGCTGTTGCATAACTACACGTCCCATGAGGCATTGTAAAACTCTGACATTCACAGACATGACACGGCATGATGGGATTGCAGTTCCTGAACAACTGGAGGGCCAGAGTTTGGAGACCCCTGCCCTAGACAGCTAGAGCTTAGGGGTGAAGATGCTGCATGGACTGGTCTAGCTGCAAGAAGGAGTGGACGATTGGATAAGTATATTTCCCTAATTGTTCCCTAGACATATATGAGCAATTAACCCTTTCAGTACAGACACAGTCCAAGGGATTTTTTTTCCCGGAGTTGGGCTTTAAGAATAGCAGATGAGCTCTGAATTAGCAGTGGGTGAATACAATGTGCTTTGGAGCAAACTCATTTCCTCAAAGGTTTGGATTCAGCAAGTAAAAAGTTTTGCACTATAAAATATTGTACTTCTTTTTACAATTTTGTTTGACTTGACTAAAGAATGGCCTCTTGAAGAATTTGTTACTGCAGCTAATTAGTGTTATTTTATGTATTATAGATGGTTGAAGTATAGGATGCAAAGATATTATTTTTGTGTAAATTAACTGCCTTTTCTGCTACATTTCTCCTGCATATGATTTGCTTATTTTACCAGATAAATTACCCAATTAACTGGGTAGATGGTTATTATGGTTTGCAAAATACTTATTAAGAAATATCTGTCCAAACACTAATGGTCTAACAAGGGACCTCTACTTACTACATGCTTCTCTTCCAACTTTTCATCAAAGAAATAACTTTTTAGGTCACAGACTCCTGTTGCAGTATCTTTTAAAGCAGTTATTTAATAATACATGTAGTGAGTCATCTGAAAGGCTTTATTGTCAGAAACCATGAATCAGACTGAGACAGAAGTACAGTTAAATCTCACTTGTTTAATAATAATAAAAAAAGGTAAACAGTGTAAACTTTGTCAAAACAGAGCCAGAGTTCAGGAACTGGAACGGATAGTCAGACAAGCCAAAACGTCAGGGAGCCAGAGATGAGTGTAGTAAAACAGCAAGCAGGATCTGGAGCCAGAAGAAATGTCAGCCAAGCAAGTCTTTAAAGCGGTTGTATACCCTTAATTTCAACTTGCACCTACAGGTAAGCCTAGATTAAGGCTTACCTGTAGGTACAAGAAATATCTCCTAAACCTATATGGTTTAGGAGATATTTGGCAAAAGGATTTACAACTGTGTCTACGGCACTTGCGCGCCGTAGACAACGGTGCATTCACAGGGTTAATCCCCATTCACAACTTCGGCTCGCCGAAGTTGAAGTCTCCCGCGCGCATGCGCCGAGCAACGTCTTCGCTGCTCTGGTCAATCACAGCGCCGCAGCGGCGCTGTGATTGGCCGGAGCGGCGATACCCGGAAGTAACTGGGTGGAGAGATGGCTGCGGCTAGAGGGGGAGACGAGGATGGCGTCGGGGGGCCTAAGGTAAGGGATATAAGGTAAGTGATGCATAATGAGCTAGTATGTTAGTCATACTAGCTCATTATGGCTTTGTCTTGCAGGTTGTTTAAAAAAAAAAAAAAAAAAAGAAAAACGGGTATACAACCGCTTTAACAGGAACACAGGAGAGTGTCTCTAGAGATGTGACCAAGGAGAAGGCAGAGATCATCTGGGCTGGACGGCTTAAGTAGGCAGGACTGACGAGCAGGATATCATCAACAGGTGAGTCACTGCGGAGAGATAGGAGCTGGCAATTAGATGACAGCTGAGTGGCCAGCTCAGAGAAGGAAGGGCTGAGCCCAGCCCTGACATTTATACACTGAAGCACTATGAGAAACTGGAAAAAAAATTTGTGTTCATGTTTTACTTGTTTGCAGTCTTTTATTTTTACTTAAAAGATAAGTATGGGTTTTGTTATAGGAAAGCACAAGGAAACCTGGCAAACTGCATGTGCAAAGTTTAGGATCAGATAGGAAACTATACATTAATTCTGATTCTGATGGGCTCTTTTTCTTAGCTGCCTTTTTTTCTTACTATCAAAGGCTTTTTGTGCTTTCATTTTATTTTGTAGTTGAATTGAAGTATCCCTTTAGCTGATGTCCCCTCAACAGCAATTCGTTTTTTTCTTGCAGATAACTTTTTAAAAAGAATATTGGGTTTTTGCTTCAAAGAGAGACATTTTGAGGTTTCCATTTAATTAGGGGTGTAACATGTTTTTTTTTTATTTATTTTAAAGTAGTCTGTTCTTTAGGATGTGATCTTTTTGCAGGACTTGTTTGCATTGGAACAGTGTACAATTAAACCAATTCACATTCACTGCACCTTCCCATAGCTAAAATGAAAGTTAGGCATACATCAATTAGGCCTATTATCCCTGGTTAAAATTGTGCTGCTGCTGGCCAATTGTACACTCATGGGCGTACGCAGGGGTGTGCCAGGTGTACCTGGGCACACCCTAATCAATCTGTGCGGTGCCAATTTCCCCTACTGCCCAGGCTTCCCCTCATGTTGTGCTGCAGGGGATGTCTCAGGATAAGGAAAGTGGGGGAAGGGGCTAATCAATACATCATTTAACGGCCCCTTCCTTTTCTAAATGAACACAGTGAACACACTCACTGTGTTAAATCATAACTGAAGCCTAGTCTCTATGTCGAATCTTTTCTCTCCATGTAGAATAATCTTGAACTAATAGAGCTAAGGTTAGACACATTCGACCACAGGTTCGATGGACACAGATTGCTATTGTCAGCATCATGTCAAATCTCCTATCTATATAACTGTATTCACAATGAAAACTAAAATAAAGCATTTGTTTATGTCGGATCTTTCGCTTTTCGGATTCGGCACGTTCATTATCGTTTGTTAAAACGATAACGAAAATACCCGAAATTCAGACGAAAATGCATTCGTACGAAAACAAAAACACATGTTTAATATATATATATATATATATATATATATATATATATCATTTTTTTTTATAAATATCCAGGTATTCCAGTGTGTTTGGCAGTTTTTTATGTAATAAGTGGGGTTTGATAGTAAGAGCCAGGTTTTTACATCTTGTGATACAAAGAAAATAGTTATAAGGTTAGGGATGTGCGCGCGCCTGCTGCAAAATCCGTGACCGCGATCGCGTCACGGAGCTGAAGAACGGGGAGATGCCGATGTAAACACAGCATCTCTCCGTTCTGCCTAGTGAAAGGACACTGATCGTCTTCTCCCAGTTATCAGGAGCAGCGATCAGTGTCGTGTCACTGCTAGCCCATCCCCCCCACAGTTAGAATCTCTCCCTAGGAAACACTTAACCCCTCCCACGCCCCCTAGTGTTAACCCCTTCACTGCCAGTGACATATTTACAGTAATCAATGCAATTTTATAGCATTGATCGCTGTATTAATGCCAATGGTCCCAAAAATGTGTCAAAATTGTCCAATCTGTCCGCCATACAGTCCCGATAAAAATCACAGATCGCCGCCGCCATTAATAATTAAAAATAAAAATGCCATAAAACTATCCCCTATTTTGTAGATGCTATAACTTTTGCGCAAACCAATCAATAGACACTTATTGCAATTTTTTTTACCAAAAAATATGTCGAAGAATACGTATCGGCCTAAACTGAGGAAAAAATAAAATTTTTATATATTTTTTGGCGATATTTATTATAGCAAAAAGTTTAAAAAAATGTGTTTTTTTTAATATTTACGCTCTTTTTTTGTTTAGCGCAAAAAATAAAAACTGCAGAGGTGATCAAATATCACCAAAAGAAAGCTCTATTTGTGTGGAAAAAAGGACGTCAATTTTGTTTGGGAGCCACTTTGCACGACCGCATAATTGTCAGTTAAAGCGACGCAGTGCCGAATCGCAAAAAGTGCTCTGGTCTTTGGCCAGCCAAATGGTCCGGGGCTTAAGTGGTTAAGGTTAAACCTCTTTTCTTCTAATTTTAATGCGTGGCCACGAGTCTTATTGAACTCCCTTCTGTGGAAAAGTTTTATCCCTATTGTGGGGTCACCAGTATGGTATTTGTAAATTGAAATCATATCCCCTCTCACTCTATTTTTATATGACTCAACATGTGTATATGTACCAATTAACATTGATTTTCTTTGTATTACCGTATAGCTGTGTGCTTCATTTAAATCCCTATTGTGGGGTCACCAGTACGGTATTTGTAAATTTAAATCATATCCCCTCTCAAGCTTCTCTTCTCCAGAGAGAATAAGTTCAGTGCTCGCAACCTTTCCTCATAACTAATATCCTCCAGACTCTTTATTAGCTTTGTTGCCCTTCTTTGTACTTGCTCCCAGAACTCGGTGCCCAGAACTGGACAGTATACTCTAGGTGCGGCCGGACCAGAGTCTTGTAGAGAGGGAGAATTATCATTTTAACTCTGGAGTTGATCCCCTTTTTAATGTATGCCAATATTCTGTTTTCTTTGTTAGCAGCAGCTTGGCATTGTATGCCATTGCCAAGCCTATCATCTACTAGGACCCCCAGGTCCTTTTCCATCCTAGATTCCACCAGAGGTTCTCCCCCAGTGTATACAGTGGTGTGAAAAAGTGTTTGCCCCCTTCCTCATTTCCTGTTCCTTTGCATGTTTGTCACACTTAAGTGTTTCGGAACATCAAACCAATTTAAACAATAGTCAAGGACAACACAAGTAAACACAAAATGCAATTTGTAAATGAAGGTGTTTATTATTAAAGGTGAAAAAAAATCCAAACCATCATGGCCCTGTGTGAAAAAGTGATTGCCCCCTAAACCTAATAACTGGTTGGGCCACCCTTAGCAGCAACAACTGCAACCAAGAGTTTGCGATAACGTGCAATGAGGCTTTTACAGCGTCCTGGAGGAATTTTGGCCCACTCATCTTTGCAGAATTGTCCTAATTCAGTTACATTAGAGGGTTTTCGAGCATGAACGGCCTTTTTAAGGTCATACCACAACATCTCAATAGGATTCAGGTCTGGACTTTGGCTAGGCCACTCCAAAGTCTTCATTTTGTTTTTCTTCAGCCATTCGGTGGTGGACTTACTGGTGTGTTTAGGATCATTGTCCTGCTGCAGAACCCAAGTTCGTTTCAGCTTGAGTACACGAACAGATGGTCGGACATTCTCCTTCAGGATCTCTTGGTAGACAGCAGAATTCATAGTTCCTTTTATCACGGCAAGTCTTCCAGGTCCTGAAGCAGCAAAACAGCCCCAGACCATCACACTACCACCACCATATTTTACTGTTGGTATAATGTTCTTTTTCTGAAATGCAGTGTTCCTTCTACGCCAGATATACTTGGACACACACCTTCCAAAGAGTTCCACTTTTGTCTCATCGGTCCACAGAATGTTGTCCCAAAAGTCTTGGGGATCATCAAGATGTGTTGTGGAGAAGTTGAGACGAGCTTTGATGTTCTTTTTGCTCAGCAGTGGTTTTCTCCTTGGAACTCTGCCATGCAGGCCATTTTTGCCCAGTCTTTTCCTGATGGTGGAGGCATGAACGCTGACCTTAACTGAGGCAAGTGAGGCCTGCAGTTCCTTGGACGTTGTTGTGGGGTCTTTTGTGACCTCTTGGATGAGTCGTCGCTGCGCTCTTGGGGTAATTTTGGGCGGCCGGCCACTCCTGGGAAGGTTCACCACTGTTCCATGTCTTCGCCATTTGTGGATAATGGCTCTCACTGTGGTTCGCTGGATTCCCAAAGCTTTGGAAATGGCTTTATAACCCTTTCCAGACTGATAGATCTCAATTACTTTCTTTCTCAATTGTTCCTGAATTTCTTTGGGTCTCGGCATGATGTGTAGCTTTTAAGGATCTTCTGGTGGACCTTACTGTGTCAAGCAGCTCCTATTTAAGTGATGCCTTGATTGTGAACAGGTGTGGCAATAATCAGGCCTGGGTGTGGCTAGAGAAATTGAACACAGGTGTGGACAACCACAGTTATAGTATGTTTTAACAAGGGGGGCAATCACTTTTTCACACAGGGCCATGATGGTTTGGATTTTTTTTCACCTTTAATAATAAACACCTTCATTTACAAATTGCATTTTGTGTTTACTTGTGTTGTCCTTGACTATTGTTTAAATTGGTTTGATGTTCCGAAACACTTAAGTGTGACAAACATGCAAAGGAACAGGAAATGAGGAAGGGGGCAAACACTTTTTCACACCACTGTAGATTACGTTCATATTTTTGACACCCAAATGCGTTATTTTATTGATCTTTTTTTGCAAGGTTTCCACATCCTGCAGAGAAGTTATTGCCCTGCTTAGCTTAGTATCGTCCGCAAGTACAGAGATTGAACTGTTTACCCCATCCTCCAGGTCGTTTATGAACAAAATAAATGTGATGCCCTGGTCCAGATCTGTGAGGAAATACCCCAGGACACCATCCAACATCTCATTATGAGCATTGCCCTAACGTTGTCAGGCATGCATACAAGCACGTGAGGGCCATACAAACTACTGAGTAGAATTTGATTTTTTCACGTTGATTTTCGGGGTGTCTTTGAATTCAGCCCTCTGTAGGTTGATAATTTTCATTTCCATCAAACGATGTGGCACCCTTTCCTTCCTAACACATTACCCAGTACATATCAGTATACATATCCAGGATGTTCATTTTCCCCATTGAGATCTGATGTGTTTTCAAAGTGTTCCTTTATTTTTTTGAGCAGTTTATATGTGTATATATTGTGGTTTTATGGTGATTATACTCGTGTGGTAGGTGCTTTTCCAATGATTTGCACCAGTCCAAGCTGTACTTTAGGGTGTGGCAGCCCAATTTTATTGAACAAAACAGAGTTTACATGAACATTAGTTGCCCATGCAGAGGTTTCCACCATCAACATGAAAAGTCAACTGAAAATGCCTAGCCACCTGGCACCCATGTCAGCAACACCACTGCTCTTCTTATCAGTCCCTCTGGTTGTGATGCCCAGCTCTCCTGGTTCACTTGGCTCGCTTAGTCTTTCTGTTTCACAGCACCTGCTGCACGGCCCATTCCTGGCCTCTGGATAGGGGCCCCCGATAGGATCTAACCTGACTCCTTGAACAAGACCTCCTGGCTGGGTCTTCTCTGACCCCTGGGGGAGACCTTCTGTCTCCAATATAGGAGCCGTCTACAAACTGGGAGCCCTGAGCTATCCTAAGGCTTGAGTATATAACGATCCTGCACACCTGTGTATTTACACAATCTGGACACAGTATTGAAGGTTCCGTCCCACCCAATACACTTTGCAACCTTCAAGCTCAAGGTCCCAACCCAGGACTACAGAATCTGGATAAAACCAAAAACATAGCTTTATCCGCTCAGAAATGATAGTCTGGAACTTTGCATTAAATATTTCACAGTGGCAGGGCCTTGCACTGTTATAAATATATATATATATATATATATATATATATATATATATATATATATATATATATACATTTCTTGGTCATACCTCATGTCAGCACACAATGGGTTAACGCCTCATCTGGCGCCCACATGACTACCATTTCCTAGCTGAATAAAAGACAGCCCATCCCCCATGTTTTTTTTTGGTCTGCTCCAGGCCACCTGTGGATTGCAGTGGTAAGTACTTTGTTTGCTGCAAGGTTATCCATCCAGCCTGTGCATATGTGATACAGCTTGTTGCTGTCCCCTCGCAACCAGCCTGTGTGTCCGCCGCTGTGAGCCCTCACCCTTTGCCGCCGCAGCTGCTCTCATCTAGATGGAGTTCGTGTCTTTCTCTGTGTAGCCGATCGATCGGCATGTGAGGGGTTAATCCGAGTCAGCTGTATTCGCCTTGAGCAGCTCTGCGCTCTGTTTCTTTTGACTGAAACCGGCGCATGGGCAGTAGCGTCAGGGGGTAGCGTCTTTCATGGGATAGTGACTTTCATGCTACACCGGAATTACACTACTGCCATCGAGTGGCGGTAGATGTAATTGCGGTAACACTGCCCAAGTAATGGGAACGGTGTTACCATGAGGGGAAGAGTAATCAGTTAGATTATTTGTTACCCTCTAAAGTAACTGCGTTAAGTAACTTTGTTTATTTTAACTTTAAGTTTAGTTACTTACATCACTGGTCCTTACATAAGATGCTAACAGTGTACATGCAAAGATCAAAGACATGAGGAAAGTGGACAATCCTTTTCACTTTGCCGTCAGGTTCTTGAGTCATCTTCTATTGTTTCACCAGGGTGATTAGATTGGCATGCAGGAAGTGGGCCTTTCTGCTCAGGAACAGGGGCAAGCTCCTTCGAACTGAGAGGTGGCAGCCTTTGGGGCAGTTATGCCAGTGAAGAATATATGAGAGATGGCTAGCCCTTCATTCAACTTTACAAGCTAGGCGTGCAGTCGGCAAGTTCTGCAAAGTTTGGGACGAGACATATAAATAATTTTTGTCCTTGGCAGCTTTTCTGCCATTGTCCATGTTTCTTTTCATGTGTTCTCTCCCACCCATTTATTCAGCTAGAAAATTGTTATCAAATACTTACCGTAATTTTCCTTTCCTGGCCTATCCTCACGTCAGCACAGGACTCCCTCCCAAGTGGCCTGTCGCAGGCTAGATTATCGAACACGTCAATGGGGGGAGGGGCTGTCTTTTATTCGGCTAGGAAAAGGTGGTCATGTGGGTGCCAGATGAGGCATTAACCCATTGTGTGCTGATGTGAGGATAGGCCAGGGAAGAAAAATTACGGTAAGTATTTGATAACAATTTTCCATAATATATACATAAGAATAGCATTTAAAAACATGCACACGTAAAAATACATAAAAAATTTGTCATAAATCATTATAAATTAGGAACTTCCATGCTCCACTTGCAAGCTTAATTGGAGTATACCTTTAACTTAAGTTTATACCTTAAAAACTTTTAAGCTTCTTAACCACTTCTGGACCGCCGCACGCCGATATACGTCCTAAATTTGAAGAGGGATATCTTTATTATGGCAGCAGCTAGCTGCTATAACCCCGGTATCCTCTTCTTCGGCCGGCTGTCCGATTTTCCGATAATAGTGGTCTCTGCAGCGGATTCACTGCAAGATCACTTTTATCGGCGGCGGCAGAGGGCTCCGATTACCGGAGCCATTTTGCTGGGTATGGAGACGAGTGAGGCCTCAATCCTCATCAGTATACTGCCATCTCCATACCATTGCAGGGCGGAAGCAACGTTAAAACTTCACTTCCGCCCATAGCTCTTAAAGGGACACTTTTTTTTTCCCAAATAACAACATTTTATTTATTTTTTGTATTTTTATTTTTATTGCATTTTAGTGTAAATATGAGATCTGAGGTCTTTTTGACCCCAGATCTCATATTTAAGAGGTCCTGTCATGCTTTTTTTCTATTACAAGAGATGTTTACATTCTTCATAATAGGAATACAAGTGACACATTTTTTTTTAAAAGAACAGTGTAAAAATAAAAAACAAAAAGGTAAAATAAATAAGAAAAAATAATAATAATTTAAACGCGCCCCGTCCCGCCGAGATCACGTACAGAAGCGAACGCATACTTGAGTAGCGCCGCTTATGAAAATGGTGTTCAAACTACACATGCAGCCGCCGCGACCGGTAGGGTGAGAGCAATAATTCTAGCTCTAGACCTTCTCTGTAACTCAAAACATGCATCCTGTAGAATTTTTTAAACATCGCCTATGGAGATTTTTAAGGGTAAACGTTTGTCGCCATTCCACAAGCAGGCACAATTTTGAAGCGTGACATGTTGGGTATCAATTTACTCGGCGTAACATTATCTTTCACAATATAAAAAAAAAAATGGGCTAACTTTACAGTTGTCTTATTTTTTAAATTAAAAAAAGTGTATTTTTTCCAAAAAAAAGTACGCTTGTAAGACCGCTGTGCAAATACGGTGTGACAGAAAGTATTGCAACAACCGCCATTCAATTCTTTAGGGTGTTAGAAAAAAAAAGTATAATGTTTGGGGGTACTAAGTAATTTTCGAGCAAAAAAAAATGTTTTTAACTTGTAAACAACAAATCTCAGAAAGAGCCTCAGTCCTTAAGTGGTTAAAATACAGCATCTTTTAGAGACTATACCGAGGTTATACAGCCAATACAAACACTTGAGTAATTTTATGTATATTGTTCAGCCAAGTAAAACGCTACTTTTGATATGTATAAAAATGAAACATTTAATTGCACTGTGAACATTATTTCTTCTGCTATTATATTACAGATTTTCTTCCAGTCTCATTAATGTTGTTCATTATTCTCGCTTCTAGGTCTTTATTACTCACAGTACTTGGAGTCTGACTCATTCAGGCTCAGTAGATCCAAGGCAATAAAGAGGAATACGGTAAAAGTTCTCTAAATACATTAGCTAACTTTGTGAGGGTGAGAAGAACGCGGTGTAGTCAGAGCATAGAGATGTGTGGTTAGCGCTTATTAAAAAATAAATGTATTATCCTAATTGCAGGATTCTTATAGATCCTCCTACTATATCAACACTTAGTTTAACCTTGCTACATACATGTTTGGTGATCTTTTTACAGCAATCAGCTGTAAAATAAATAATTGGAATGGATTATTTTGTTACTTTTTTCCAAGTATTTTTATAGAACAGATGTTCGCAGAACATTACAGAGCATGCTGGGACATTCATATTAGTCCCAGCCCCAGAGGAGCTTAACAACTTAAAGTGTATATAAAACCCTACCAATGAACTTCTATCATTTGCTCCCTTTTGGTCCGTTAAATGTAACATTGGAAGCAGTATGATTTATATGTTTGATAAGTACAAAAAGTACCCATTGAGCTTGTCAAAAATCCAGAGCTGTTCCGGTGTCCTCAGCTCACCTCATGTGTTATCTCAAATATTCTGTTTAGTCCTCCAAGTTCTTATTATGGACTACAAAACAATTAGATTTTATGAAGAGAGATTCATACAGTATATATACATATATACCTTTTTATTTTATTTTTCTCTGTTTTCAGCTGCATGAGGTTCTTGGAGAAATGGGGGTGGAGAAACAACAATTCACTGATCTCCCCAGAGAATGGCTGTGCCGGGGAGGGGGTTACATAGCTCCCAACTGTCAAACTTTGTTTGATTTGTCCCTCCTTAGTACTTCATTTTGATCTGATCTATATAGTTGTATATAAAATGCACTATTTATCTTAAAGAGGAAGTCCCGCATTTTTTTTTTTTAAGTCAGCAGCTACAAATACTGCAGCTGCTGACTTTTAAATTATGGACACTTACCTGTCCAGGGCGCCCGCGATGTCGGCACCCGAGGTCGAACCGTCCCTTGGTCCTCGGATGCTGCCGCGGCCATCTTCGGTAAGGGGATCAGCAAATGAAGCCTTGCCTTGCGGCTTCACTTCCCAGTTCCCTACTGCACATTCGCGAGTCGCGATGCGCAATCCAAATGGTCCGTGCTGTCTCTGGGACCCTCCATGCAGCAGGTGTGTGCGCATGCCTCCGGAGGCACGCCCTCTGGCGGCTCTTAAAGGGGACCCTGTACGGGTAGTGCTGCCATTGTGCGCAGTGGTGCCATTGTGCCGCAGTAAATATGTGTGAGACAGTCAGGAACCGGTTAATTACCACCAAAAGAAAAAGAAAACTCTATTTGTGTGAAAAAATTATAAAATGTTAGTTTGGTTACAGTGTTGTATGACTGCGCAATTGTCATTTAAAGTGTGACAGCGCTGAAAGCTGAAAAATTGGCCTGGGCAGGACGGGGGTATAAGTGCCCAGTAACCAAGTGGTAAAACTTAAAGTGATGTTAAACACACACTGTTTAATTTACATTGTCCCTTTTATTTCTGTATATGGATGATGGCACTGTAATTAATTTAATAAAAAAAAAATCATCAACAACAAAAGTACATTTTTCCTAATCGATATACAGCTGTCACATGACCTGGATCTTTACCAGCCTATCTGCAGGGAAACATAAGCAGGAGGAGCTTCTAGTCAACCCTTGCTGGTCACATGTTCAAAAAAAAAAAAAAAAAACAGCCTTTGGGATACAGAGTAAAAATAAATAATACCAAACTAATAATCAAACTAAAATAATAAATTCTCACATAAGACAAATAATTCAAACTGCTGAACAATAGCAAATACTCATCAAAGCAGCGCTCCTGTCAATTAGTAAAAAATTACTGGCTAGTATATGTACATCACCATATAAGCATAATAAACATTGAATAATATAAACAGGTAGATGATGGTGAAGAAAAGTCTATAGTGGACACAGTTTGTGGTCTTAAACTTGTTAGTGATGAGTGCACCATTCACCAAACTCCTCCACACTGTGTTCCACACACCCAGCTGAGGTTCAAACTCACCAAAACCATAAGAATAACAGGCCTCAATCCTCATCAGTATACTGCCATATACAGGGCCATCTTTAATATTGATTGAACCCTGGGCAAAACTTTTCTTGCCCCCCCCCCCCCCCCCTGCAGTTTTGCTCTCCACCTGCTCTGAGACATAAAACAAATAGCAGCTAGACTCAAAATCAGTTTACTTATTGCGATTGGTTGCCAGAGGTTACAGTGTATTATTACCGCTCACTGACTGGTTGCTAGAGGTTACAGCACACATTATGACTCACTCATTAGTTGCTAGAGGTTACAGCACATGATTTCTGCTTGTTGATGGTTGCTAGAGATTACTGTGGATATGACCTCAGGGGGGCATGATATACATATCAATGCCCCTGGCCAATGCTATTTACATATGAATGCTGCCGCTAGTTACATATGAATGCCGGTAATTTACATGTAAACACAGGGTCTGCAGGTGAGTCATCTGTACACAACAATAGGGCAGAGCTGGGCAGCATTAGTAGCAGCACTTCACACTGAGATATTGGGACACAGCACAGGACTAAAACCTCAAGGGACGAGGGAATCTAAACTAGTATAGTTGGCAAGTATGAGGCAGCTGCTTTGGGCCCCACAACAATAACCGGGCCCTGGGCATCTGCCCCTTTTGCCCTGCCTTAAAAACGGCCCTGGCCATATACTCGATCCGAGTATATGGTAAGCCTCAGAAATCCATGAACATGGGAAGAAAGACTCCACATAGTACAGTTCCGTTTGACCATTTATTAAGATTTTCGGATTAAAATTCAATGTTCCATGACACTCTAATGGTTCCACTTTGGTCGTATAGCTCAGTGTCAGTGTTAGCGTTCAATGAGTCACTCTAACTGAGAGCCGGAGATGCTATCATAGTAATAAAAAACTATTTTAAATTGCCTTCCAAATATTTCTTATTTTGTGGAAATAACATGGTTTGGGCAGATTTCTTCCAGTCACAGGCTGTGTCATACCCCTCCAGCCCATGTCTTAGAATAAGAGGGAGGTGAAACCTCCACCAATCTACATGTACTATCCCGCCCCAATTGTGTTTAACTGGTTAGTGGGCATGGAGGGGGCTGTCATTTACCATGTGTATACACCCACATGTGTGACTCTATAGTCACATGGGCTGCTCAGATGTAATAGGGAGGAAATGCTCAGCATAGAAACTCACTGACAACTATGCATGTGCAGAGTTGCCACCACAGCTGCAAAATCTCTAACTGAATTTGGGACATGGACAGAAGGTGGAGATAGAGAGATTCTGCAGATTTGCAGAATACTGAAAACAAATCCCATAGTGACTGAGTGAGTATGAACTGCATGTAAGACACCATTTATTGATTGTTTTCGATGATGTGGGTTTAGTGACATTTTAACCCTTAAACCAAGCCTAAAACCTAACCTATTCTAAACATCCCTCAACTTTAATCCTAAATCTAACCCCCAATTCTTGGTATCAAATACTTGATATCTTATCGGCCCTAAATGTATCACACTCTGTATTCTTACAGTCTTTTCACCTAAGTCTTTTATGCTAAGACTTTGGCTCAGAGAGAAAATATCTCTAAAAAGCAATTGCCATCACAATGCTGTCGGTACAAGAAATGCAATTTCATGTTACAGAATTTACGATAATAAAGAAGCTTAGCCACGAGCAAGTACAGACCTTTTCCCTTCGCAAATCCTGACTGCATTACACTTCCAAATAGCTGCTTTTAGCACATTCTCTTCAATTGAAATGTTGTTTATGTGTATTTAGATATATATGAAAAAGGGATAAATTAAAAACCCAAAAGAATAAAAATGACAGGTAGTTGGCTACAAAAGAAGGTAACTGAATAGACGTTTCAGCAGATGATGTGCTGTGACATTCGACTAAGCCATAATCACGGATCTGGAAGACTTTTAAGGTATCGGATAGAAAAGAATGGAACAGCAATCAGAATAACTTTTGATACATGGTACAGCTTGTACTGTTGGTAGATTGCTAGACTAACGGCCCATCGCCAGATTAAAGGGAATGTAGACTGTTTCATGTGTTTGGCTATACTAAGAATCTAAAGCCTAATGTTTCTTAAAGTGTTTCTAAAGGCAGGTTTTTTTTTTTAAATCTTCCTGCATTCTATGTGTGCAGCAGCCCCCCCCCCCCCCAGCCCACTTATACTTAACTTATACTTAACTTATACTTAACTTATACTTAACTTATACTTAACTTATACTTAACTTATACTTATCTTATACTTAACTTATACTTAACTTATACTTAACTTATACTTAACATCCAACGATGTGCATGAGACCCTCAGCTCTTCACGGGCTTTCCCTCCTTGGCTCCCACTGCTGTCAATCACAGCTAGTGAGCCAATGAGGAGAGAGAGGGGCCAAGCCAGGGCTCTATGCGTGAATGGACACACAGAGCAATGGCTCGGGAGTGAACCTACTTGGGTGCCTCCCCAGGAGGGAGAGGCCAGGAGCACTAGCAGGGGGCTCAAAAAGAGGAGGATTTGGACTGCCCTGTGCAAAACCATTACACAGGACAGGTAAGTTTGTTATTTACGGACTGCTATTTGAAGGAGGATATTGTTGTTATGGCAGCAGCTAGATGCCATAACCCCGGTATCCTCATCTTCAGCGGGTGGTTCGCTACAAGATAAAATTGGTCTCTGCGACGGATTCGCCGCAAGATCACTTTTATCGGTGGCGGGAGAGGCCTCCCGCCGCGATCCAGTGCCCTCCGCCGCTTACTGGAGCCGCCGGCATCGGCGGAGGTGATCGCGTCCTGTCAATAGCTGGGTATGGAGACAAGTGAGGGGAAGATGGCCCCCACCCGTCTCCATACAATTGCTGGGCAGAAGCGACATCAAAACGTCACTTCCGCTCTTAAAGGGCCATTTTTTATAAATAATTTTTTTAAATGACAATTTTTTTTTATTGTATTTTAGTCTAAATATGAGATCTGAGGTCTTTTTGATCACAGATCTCATATTTAAGAGGTCCTGTCATGCTTTTTTCTATTACAAGGGATGTTTACATTCTAAAATTTGCTGTTGCTCTATACACTGGGACTATTACTCACAGACTTTGTCTTTTGTGATCTGTTTATTCACATTGCATTTGGATTTACATGCAAGTCTTTTTTTTTTTTAAATACTACTCAAACAATGCCATCCAGCTCAAAGTGCTTAGGGCTAGGCAACCCAAGGGTGGCTAAAGTCATACGAAACATACAATGTTTAACCACTTGCACTCCAGAAAAGACTTACCCCCCCCATTAACAGGCAATTTTTTGCTATACTGCACTGCGTTATTTTAACTGACAATTGCGCGGTCGTACGACGCTGTGCCCGAATAAAATTATTTTTTGCACTGTAAACAAAAAAATACTGACAATTTTGAAAAAAAAAAACAATATTTTTTACTTTCTGCTATAAAACATATACAATAAAAAATTTGCAAACATCTAATTTCTACATGAATTTAGGCCAATATGTATCCTGCTACATATTTTTGGTTAAAAAAAAAATCGCAATAAGCGTATATTGATTGGTTTGCGCAAAAGTTATAGAGTCTACAAACTATTGGATATATATATACTGGATTTTTTTTATGTTTTTTTTATTCTAGTAGTGGTGAAAATCAGCGACTTATAGTGGGATTGCGATATTGCAGCAGTCATTCTGACACTAACTGAAACTTTTGACACTTTGTGGGAACCAGTGACTAGTGTTAAAAATATAAACTGTAACTGCACTAATGACACTGGCTTGGAAGGGGTTTAACATTCAGGGCAATCAGAGGGATACATGTGTGCCTAACCAGTGTTTTTGTGTGTACTGTGTGCTGCTTTTACTAAGGGTGTGCTGGATTTTCTTTCCCTACTTAGCATTGAAAGAAAATCCAGCACATTTCCGCTGTCAAGACGGAGCTCTGCATTGTTTATATGTGCCGAGTTCCATCCAGCCCCTCTCTTTGAAGATATTCATTGGGCAGAACTCGCTGATCTTGTTCTGCTGCGACTAATCACAGCAGAGGTGGCGTACTGGTGGCGCGTGACCGCCCCCCCCCCCCCTACTCGGAAGTGCAGAATTACGTGTGTGTATTACGTGTATGTATGAAAAATACTGAAAAACCATCAATTGCAGCCTCACTGTGCCCATCAAATGCAGCCATTGTACCCATCAAATGCAGCCGCTGTGCTATCAATTGTACCCATTGTGCCCATCCAATGCAGTCACTTTGCCCGTCATATGCAGCCACTTGTGCCTATCATATGGAGCCCCTTGTGCCCATCATATGCAGCCCCTTGTGCCCATCATATGCAGCCACTTGTGCCCATCATATGCAGCCACTTGTGCCCATCATATGCAGCCACGTGTGACAATAATATGCAGCCAATTGTGCCCCATCAAATGCCACCACTTGTGCCCATCAAATGCAGCCACGTGTGCCCATAATATGCAGCCACGTGTGCCCATAATATGCAGCCACGTGTGCCCCATCAAATGCCGCCACTTGTGCCTATCAAATGCAGCCACTTGTGCCCAATCAAATGAAGCCACTCATGCCCATCATATGCAGCCACTTGTGCCCATCAAATGCCTCTTTTTCCTCTGTGGGACTTTAATAAGGCAGAGAGTCTTCAAACAATATAAGTATCAAAAATTGAATATAGATTTATTAAAAAGGTTAAAACATGAAATAGATAAAAAAACTATTTGGATGCATACATGGATAAACAATTATAAAGCAGAAACTGCCTGATACAACCATACAGAAAATACCACACAAAAGGAATTGTCTGAATTATTAATGGGGACAAGTAGGTCGACGCGTTTCAAGGTTGTAGTGGTTGAGACCTTTTCTTCAGGGGCTGGTGGTAAGTTGTGTTGATATCTATAGATTTTAGACAAAAACACACAAATAGAAGGTGCAAAAAATATATGAGAATACCAAAATTAGAAGAACCATTTCCATATACCATTATAATATATATGAAAACATATTAAACAATTTAGATGTATTCGCACCATGTAGTTCCTGCATAGGCATCACAGAGAGCATCCAAGTTTAAAGAAAATTGGGCATAATTGGGTTGCTGCTGAAGATCGAAGATGTGGGGAGGCCTCTACATGGGTATCGTTCTGTGTATGCGCCCGGGATCAAACACAAAGGGCTACCCCCGACGCACAGAGTGCAAACAGTGCCTCACTGGGCCCTTGGTGGACATCCCATCTAGAAGAAGGAAAAGGGGAAAAGAATAACCTGCTAATGATATTTTGTACCCATTAGTATTATTTTTAATTTTATTACTTGGTGTTTGTTATAGACATTATTGGCCATAAGTGAGCTGACAAAACAGTGCACCTCCAAGTATTAATTTTCCCTGTACCTGTAGAGTAAATGGAATCAGTGGAGACGGAATTTTCTGGATGGTTCAAACGGACAGGATGAATAGCACTGTTTACTGCTGATCAAAAGAATCACAGCCGTGTATCAGATCCTATAAATAGTGAGGAAAAGAGGACAGACCTAACCTTAAAAAATAAAAAAATAAATTATTTTTTTTTTATTTTTTTTTTACTCCATTGGGGCCATAAGTTATGCTTAAATAGCAAACTAATAGCCGGATACCACTCATCCAATTATTAAAAGATTGGTATATGGAGTAAGGTGCTAAATAGAAAATTTGCCAGAAAGAAAAACCCATAGAATAGTAACAGCAGCTTTACCTTAAACAGTACATAGATCCATGTGATCCGTCTGATGCCTGCAGCAGCACAGAAATGAACTCCGCAGGCAACCAACCTTTTATCTGCTACTAATCAGCAGATTAATTTCCACAGCTGATAGAAGAGGAGGTCCTGGGAACAATGATGCTGGTGGGGGCGGTACCCTCCGAATCCCCGGCACGCAGGCCCGCACAAGTACCCAGCACAAGCACTGACGCATATGGAAAACAGCATTGTGACGTCACGCACTCCCGAAGAGAGGCATGGTTATGCAAATGAAGGGGACTGGTGTCCTGTCGGATTGTGTCCCCCATCGGATACTGTCCACTGTGTACTGCGCATGCGCAGTACACATGACAGGCAGATTCCGAAAATAGCCGAAGATGAACGGCGCCTGCGCCGTGAGTCCAGGCTCAAGCCCCACCATCCAAGTGGACATAGAGTAAGAATAAAAAACTGCCGAGCGCAGTGAGGCCGTGCCTGAAGGGTGGCGAGCAAAGCGAGCCTGCGAGGGGCCCTCTAACTTTGTGTAGCCCTAGTTCCACTTGGATGGTGGGGCTTGCACCTCGACTCACAGCGCAGTCGCCGTTCATCTTCCGAGATTTTCCGAATGGCTCTGTCCTCCCTACTGCGCAAGTGCTGTGCCTGATAGCTGGACACATTTTGACAGAACACCGGCGCCGCGTCGGCGGCTCGCAGCGCAGCGCAACAGAGTAAACTCTCCAGCCATGTTTGCCCACGGGGGACAGCTATCAAATGCCTCTTGTTGTGCCCATCATATGCAGCCACTTGTGCCCCATCAAATGCAGCCACGTATGCCTATCAAATACCGCCACTTGTGCCCATCAAATGCCACCCCTTGTGCCCATCATATGTTGCCCATCATATGCAGCCACCTGTGCCCATCACATGCATCCACTAGTGCCCCATTAAATGCAGCTACACGTGCCCATCAAATTCTGCCAGCTGTGCCCATCAAATGCCGCCACTGTGACCCCTGCCCACACGCTGTCTGCCCGGCACTTACCCCCATCTTAGTGGCAAGTCAGGCATTGGGTGACGGTGGCGAGCTGTGGGACTGCTCCTGTGTCCTCCATGCTTCCCCCTCCTCTGTTCCATTTTGCTAGGCATCCAATCAGAGCGCTGCCTTCAGCCAATCTGGTAACGGGTATTATACCTGCGCTACCTGATTGGAGGAGAGGCGGTTCAGTGTTAGAAAAGCAAATATTTATTTGCTTTAATAACACATCTGGGTGGACTGCGAGCGCAATGCTCTGCGCTCGCAGTCCACATTTTCTAAAGCCTATTAGAGCATGTGGCTCTAATCAGGTGCTTCAAAAAAGAACCCCCATCGCTGGAATTCAGGTGCCTGGTGTCTGAATAGGGGGTGGCAGCAGCGGCAATGGATAGATTTGTGCTATGCATGAATCTATTTATTGGTCATAGAGGGGGTGGAGAGGAGAGACGGGGCAGCGCCCGTATGCCCTTAATGGATGCACCGCCACTGTCAGAGTCTATTTGCTTATAGTAAATCAACCCCATAGGCTAACATGGAGGGGCATTTAGAGGCAGAAAAAAAAAAGTCAAATGCCCTTAAAAGTGGGTGTGCATGAGTGGCAACCCCCTTTAAATCCTCAGACCCAGCAAAACAAAACCTAAGAAATGGCACCTAGCATGGGACCTGAACTGACGGTTTTGGATATCCTGTTATTATTTTTCAAGATAACAACTTAAAAACTGTTATTAGGGGGGCACATCTGAACTCCTGTGATTTCCACTGAAGATAGTGTTTAAGAGGAGCAGCTGCGAGGATACACTGGAGCTTGTATCAACTCAGTTGTCTTATTTGTATTCCCGTTTATCTCTTCTCACCTCAGTATGCAATTTTCAAGTGCAGGAAAACAATGATACTTCTTAAGTGAAAATAAAATGGATGGGTTAATTTATTTATTTTTTCCTTTAATAGGCTTATTTGTTTAGAAAAAACACTTTTACTCACTTTTGTTGCCAGTGGTTTAGACATTAATGGCTGTGTGTTGAGTTATTTTGAGGAGACAACTAATTTACACTGTTATACAAGCTGTACACTCACTACTTTACATTGTAGCAAAGTGTCATTTCTTTTGTGTTGTCACATGAAAAGATATAATAAAATATTTACAAAAATTTAAGGGGAGATACAGTATATATATATATATATACATATACACACATATATATATATATATATATATATATATATATATATATATATATATATATATATATACATATATAGCTTAATAAATACATGTTTGATGCATGACCCAGGTTTTACATAGTACAATGGGTTAGCTAATGCAGAGAACAGCAACAGTAGCTCCCTTTTAGGCTACCTCTGTCCAACTGAAACTTCAGACTGAGCCATTCAATAAAGAATGAGTCAATTGACTTGGCTTGAATATGTTAACTTTAGCTTGAGCTATTGATTTTTGTAAACAGCAGACTTTTTACAACAAGGAGCAGAGAGCTCTCACTTGTGGCTGGATAGAAGGCTATTTCATATTCATGTAGTGCTCACCCCTGAAGGAGCTGCTTTTTCTTGGGCCCCCTGTCCCTGTGCCCATGACTCTGCAAACAGCCCCACAATTTCTGACACACCTGGCTAGGTGGGGAATATTTATTGCAGATGAATATGCAATACCTCAATGGCAGAAGAAATATGAGATAACAATAATATGGTTAAAACCTAGCAAGAAATATAATGCAAATAAGTGAACAATAGAAAGAAATACAAATGTATAGAAAACAAGCAGGTTTGTACAACTTTTTTTTTTTTTAAAGTCAGCAGCTACAAATACGACTTTTAAAATATGGGCAATTACCTGTCCAGGGCGCCCGCAATGTCGGCACCCGAAGCCAATCTGTCGCTCGGCTCTCAAGTGCTGCCGCCGCCATCTTCGGTAAGGGAATAAGGAAGTGAAGCCTTGCGGCTTCACTTCCCGGTTCACTACTGCACATGTGCGAGTCACGCTGCGCAATCCGGATGGTCCCCAGTGTCTCTGAGAGCCATGTGTTTCCCAGCAGACAGCGGGGGATGGGACGGGACTGGAAGAGACCTAGACTCCCGCAGGAGTCTATGCCCGGAAGTGGGTGCAAATACCTGTATTATACAGGTATCTGCACCCCCGCTGAAAGGTGCCAAATGTGACAGCGGAGTGGGGGAGGGTTCCGAAAAGCGGAGGTTCCATTTTTGTGTGAACCTCCGCTTTAAGCTTTATTATTTATTATTGTTTTATTACTTTTCTCACGAAGAAATGCACGACTTGTAGGGGAATATAGTGGTGATAGAGAGACAAGACACTATCCACCTCATAAATAAATAAAAAGGGTACGGGTACATCACTGTCTCTCCTCTCCTTACTTTGGAGGGGGGATGGGGGGTCACGGGTGTTAAGGGTGTAGTATTTCTACCTTTTTTTTTTTTTTTTTTTTATTGATCATGAACTTTTAGAAATATGGTCATTTGAGAGGTGTTGTCAAAGGATAGATCAATTTTTTGTATTTGTATATGTGTTTTTGAATTTCCTTTGAATGTTATGTATTTATGTCTTTGGAATGATATGGAAGAATTTGTATGTTTATAATAATTTTATAAAAAAAAATTGAAACACTGGGGTAATCCTAACTAGGGAATTGCAACATACGAACAGTTCAGCAGCCTGTAATAAAGTCTCTCCTGCTGGCCAGCTTGTTGGGGCCCAACTGTTATGTCGGAGCACCAAGGATAATGTCTCTTTAAGTACTGAGGATGGCACTGGCTCTGGTCCCTTTAAGCATTGATAATGGCACTTGCTCTTGTCCCTTTAAGCACTGAGAAGCACTGAGATACTCACATGCAACACTGTTCCTTTTTTGCCAAAGTGTAGTGTGGATTTTGCCAGTGCCTCTCACCAACTCCGACATCAGCACATGACCTCTCTCTGTCCCCTGATTTAAGTTCAACCAGTCAGTGTCAGCAGCATCCTTCCCCTTTGCGAGGCAGCAGGCTCCTCCAACATCCATGGCTCTCTCTAAAGGCCCAAGATAGCCATCATGCCTCTCTATCTCTTTCAGGTGCAGAGGTGAGCAGCAGCCAAAGGTGCATTCTGTACTCTTAGAACAACCTCCATAATTTCTCCCCTCAGGTAAACAGTAGGGAACCACCTCTCCTCTTTAACCCAGTGTCTTGTGGGATTTGTAGTTTACTTCTTCCAGCTGTCAGTCTGTCAGAACTATGCCTCTTACAATCCTAGTAGTCCACATTCTGTGTGCTTTCCTATTGGGTAGAGGGCAGGCTCGACACTGGCTGTACACATCTTTACAATAAGAATACCCTCCCGTAGCTGTCCCTGTGTAAAAGTCACCTCTGCTGCCAGATATAGAATTCTTATCCTGTCAGTGCTATTAGGGATGGGCCCGGTGTTTCGATTCGAACCCATGTTCGAATCGAACATCGGGCGTTCAACCGCTCGTCGAGCCCAGAACTATTTGGGCCGCTCGCATCAAATTCGTGTGATGCGAACGGCCCACAATGCACTGCGCCAGTCGCAGTGCATTGCTGGCTGATGATTGGCCAAGCATGCACTGTGACCCCGCATGCTTGGCCAATCATAGAGCCAGCGGCGAGGAGAGCAATAATTGGCCACAGGCAGGATGCCTGTGGCCAATTATAGCTCAGGGGGTTTAGTACACGCCCCACACTATAAAAGGCCACTGCGCCGACGGCCTCGTGTAGTGTGTTCCAGCGTGTCAGTGACAGTATCTGTGATCTATTCTGCAGTGCTGCTGAGTCGGACATTATCTGTGCTGTGATTATTCTGCTGAGTGCTGCTGACTGCTGACATTATCTGCTGTGATTCTGGGGATTAGTGTGTGCGTGCTGTTAGTACAGCATTGCAGTATCACATTAAAACACCTTTACCCTTCTGGCCTGTTGTGTCATCTAAGGCAGCCATCTGCGGCTAATGAATTGCCGGTTCCTGTAACACAGAGAACAGTCATTCATTGAAAGTCATTGATAAAAAAAAAAGTCATTGATAAAAAAAAAAAAAAAAAAATAAAAAAAAGCCTGGGGGTCCCCCCAAATTCAATTACCAGGCCCTTCAGGTCTGCTATGGATATTAAGGGGAACCCCGGCAAAAAAAAAAATGGCGTGTGGGTCCCCCTCAAAATCCATACCAGACCCTTCAGGTCTGGGATGGATTTTAAGGGGAACCCCGGCCAAAAAAAAAAAAAAAAAATGGCGTGGGGTCCCCCTCAATATCCATACCAGACCCTTATCCGAGCACGCAACCTGGCAGGTCGCAGGAAAAGAGGGGGGGACAAGAGCGCCCCCCCTCCCTCCTGAACCGTACCAGGCCACATGCCCACAACATTGGGAGGGTGCTTTGGGGGTCTGTGACCCCTCAAAGCACCTTGTCCCCATGTTGATGAGAAAAGGGTTTCTTCCCCACAACCCTGGCCCTTCAGGTCCGGGATGGATTTTAAGGGGAACCCCGGCCAAAAAATAAATAAAAAAAATGGCGTGGGGTCCCCCTCAAAATCCATACCAGACCCTTATCCGAGCACGCAACCTGGCAGGCCACAGGAAAAGAGGGGGGATGCGAGCGCCCCCCCCCTCCTCCTGAACCGTACCAGGCCACATGCCCTCAACATTGGGAGGGTGCTTTGGGGGTCTGTGACCCCTCAAAGCACCTTGTCCCCATGTTGATGAGAAAAGGGCCTCTTCCCCACAACCCTGGCCATTGGTTGTGGGGATCTGCGGGCGGGGGGCTTATCGGAATCTGGAAGCCCCCTTTAACAAGGGGACCCCCAGATCCCGCCCCCCCCTGTGTGAAATGGTAAGGGGGTACAAAAGTACCCCTACCATTTCACCAAAAAAGTGACAAAAATTGTAAAAATGACAGGAGACGGTCTTTGACAATTCCTTTATTAAAATCTTCTTTCATCTTCTTTCTTCTGGTCTTCTTCCTTCTTCCTTTCTTCATCCTTCAGTTTCTTCATCTTCTCCGTCCGGCATCTTCTTCCATCTTCTTCTTCCTCTGATCTGCTTCTTCCTATGATCTGCTTCTTCTTGCTCTGGTCTTCTCGTCCGGCATCTTCTTCCATGGCGTCGGCGTCTCTTCTTGGGCCGCTCCGCGCAATGGGAGGCTCCCGCTGTGTGAGGCTTCGCTGCGTCTGACAGGTCTTTTATAATGGAGGGCGGGACCCCCTGGTGACCCCGCCCCCTCTGACGCACGGGAACGTCATGGGGACTTCCCTATGGCTTGCGGCCTGCCAGGTTGCGTGCTCGGATAAGGGTCTGGTATGGATTTTGAGGGGGACCCCACGCCATTTTTTTTTTGGCCGGGGTTCCCCTTAAAATCCATCCCAGACCTCAAGGGTCTGGTATGGATTTTGAGGGGGACCCCACGCCATTTTTTTTGTTTTTTTTTATCAATGACTTTTTTTTTATCAATGACTGTCAATGAATGACTGTTCTCTGTGTTACGGGAGCCGACAATTCATTAGCCGCAAGTGATTTTAAATACCTTTTTTTTCTGCAAAAATGACACTTTGTGCAGGGACAGTTCTAAGCACGGGAAACATGCCCCCTTCACAGGCATACTATACACACCCCCCAGGTACGAAATTTAAAGGAATATTACACTTTTATTGTTTCACTTTAAGCATTATTAAAATCACTGCTCCTGAAAAAACGGCCGTTTTAAAAAAAAAAATTTGCATTGATCATGTCCCCTGGGGCAGGACCCAGGTCCCCAAACACTTTTTATGACAATAACATGCATATTGGCCGTTATAATTAGCACTTTAGATTTCGAACGTTTGCGTCCATTGTAATTAATAGGATTCTTAAGTTCGCACGAACTTTAGGTCCGTTCGCGGGTTCTGGTGCGAACCGAACCCGGGGGTGTTCGGCTCATCCCTAAGTGCTATTAACAGGTCTACATTCATATGGAATAGTTCATTCTTAAAGGAAAATAATAATTGTATTTTTTTTGTGCTGACCATAAAAACGAAACAAAATATCAACAAAACCACTATATATTGCCTTTAAAGAATTAATATAACTAGTTTAACTAGTAGCTGACCGCCCACTGTCAAATGACGGCGGGACGGTGCAGCTCTTGTGGCGGGCCGCCATCATATGACGGCGCTCGCTTTTTGGCCACTAGGGGCGTGCGCGCGCCGCGGGAGGCGCGCGCGCGTGCCTGCCACGTAGCTGGGGACCCGATGCGCGTGCCCGGCGGTCGCGATGACCGACAGGCACCCGCGATTGCCCGCTAACTGAGCAGGACGTGGATCTGTGTGTGTAAACACACAGATCCACGTCCTGTCAGAGGAGAGGAGACCGATGGTGTGTCCCTTGTACATAGGGACACCGATCGGTCCCCTCCCCCAGTCAGTCCCCTCCCCCCACAGTTAGAATCACTCATATAGGGAACATATTAACCCCTGCAGTGCCCCCTAGTGTTAACCCCTTCCCTGCCAGTCACATTTATACAGTAATCAATGCATTTTTATAGCACGGATCGCTGTATAAATGTGAATGGTCCCAAAAATGTGTCAAAAGTGTCCGAAGTGTCCGCCGCAATGTCGCAGTCACGATAAAAATCGCAAATCGCCGCCATTACTATTAAAAAAAAAAATAATAATAAAAATGCTATAAATCTATCCCCTATTTTGTAGACGCTATAACTTTTGCGCAAACCAATCAATAGACGCTTATTGCGATTTTTTTTACCAAAAATATGTAGAAGAATACGTATCGGTCTAAACTGAGGAAAAAATTTGTTTAAAAAAAAAAAAAAAAATTGGATATTTATTATAATAAAAAGTAAAATTTATTGCGTTTTTTCAAACTTGTCCCTCTTAATTTGTTTATAGCGCAAGAAATAAAAACTGCAGAGGTGATCAAATACCACCAAAATAAAGCTCTATCTGTGGGGAAAAAATGATAAAAATTTTATTTGGGTACATCCCTGCATGACCGCGCAATTGTCATTCAAAATGCGACAGCGCTGAAAGCTGAAAAAAATGGCTTGGTCAGGAAGGAGGTGTTCGTACCTGGTAGGCAAGTGGTTGAATGGCGTTACTACTTTAATAAAATCTTTTTTTCACTTCCATCTCAAAGTTTGTAATATTCCAAATGATAGTTTGTCACAGTCAGGGGTCAGGCTCGCAGCCCAGTAACTATAGCAGCAGAGAGGCTCCCACCAAACAGCTGAAGTACTCAAGCAGGTCACACTGGCGGATGACACAGACTCACCTGAGGTGCAGGGTCTAAGCACCAACCGGTATTCATCAGAGCTCCTGATGGTTAAGATGGGTTTTTCTGCATGTTAGTACCAGGTCATGATCCTCAGGATTGCCCTACCAGGAGGTGAGCAAGCCAGGGTTCAGTAGCAGATATAGCACGTAAGGATCAAGTAGAAGAGTGTTCAGTAAACAAGCCAAAGGTCAGTAACAAGTGACTGCAGTGTAGTCGAGGAACATGCCAAAGGTCAGTAATGAATAGTTGCAGGTTGGGATCAAGCAGAAACGTAGTCAAGGAAAAAGGAACAAGCCAAACACCACAGGGAAAGCCATAGGGAAGTCCCCGTTCGTAAGAGGGGGGCGGGGTCACCATTTTACGTAAATGGGTGACCCTGCCCCCCTCTGAATAGGGAAGTTCCCGTGCGTCAGAGGGGGACGGGGTCACAGGCCCTGCCCTCAGTTATATAAGAACTGTCACAGAACAGAAGCTTCACACTGCGGGAGCCTCCCATTGAGGCGGGTGGTCCAGAGGACGAAGTCTGGAAGAAGAAGCCGGAGGAAGATGCCGGACGAGAAGACCTCAGAAAGAAGCAGAGGACCGGAGAAGGAAGCAGAGGAAGAAGCGGGGGAAGAACAAGATGGAAGAAGAAGCGGGAAAGAAGAAGACATTAATAAAGGAATTGTCAAAAACCGGCTATTGTCTTTTTTTTTATTTTTGACACTTTTTTGTGAAATGGTAGGGGTACATTTGTACCCCATTACCAATTCACACAGGGGGGGTCAGGATCTGGGGGTCTTCTTGTTAAAGGGGGCTTCCAGATTCTGATAAGCCCCCCGCCCGCATACCCACACAACCACCGGGCAAGGGTTGTGGGGATGAGGCCCTTGTCCCCATCAACATGGGGACATCCTCCCCATGTAAAGGACATGTGGCCTGGTACGGTTCAGGAGGGGGGGCGCTCTCTCATCCCCCCTCTTTTCCTGCGGCCTGCCAGGTTGCATGCTCGGATAAGGGTCTGGTATGGATTTTTGGGGAGACCCCATGCCATTTTTCTTTACATTTTGGCGCAGGGTCCCCATTAAAATCCATACCAGACCTGAAGGGCCTGGTAATGGACTGTGGGGGAATCCAATGCCGTTTTTTTCAATGACTTTTATGTGTATTGTCGGTACCGACAATTCATTAATAGCTGCGAGTACTTTTAAATTACTTTTTTTTAATTTTGCTCTCGGACTGTTCTAAACACGGGAAACATGCGCCACTTTACAGGCAAACTATAGACACACCCCCCCAGGTACGAAATTTAAAGGAATATTTCACTTTTGTTTCACTTTATGCATTATTAAAATCACTGCTCCCGAAAAAACTGCCATTTTTAAAACTTTTTTTTGCATTGATACATGTCCCCTGGAGCAGGACCCAGGTAACTTGCATATAAGCCTTTAAAATTAGCACTTTTGATTATGTTTGTGTCCCATAGACTTTAATGGTGTACAAACTAATTTTTTGCATATAAGCCTTTAAAATTAGCACTTTTAACCACTTCAGCCCCGGACCAATTGTCAGCTTAAGGACCAGAGGTCTTTTTTCAATTTCGCACTGCACTACTTTAACTGGTAATTGCGCGGTCATGCAATTTTGTAACGAAACGAAATTTGCGTCCTTTTCTTCCCACAAATAGAGCTTTCTTTTGATGGTATTTGATTGCCTCTGTGATTTTTATTTTTTTGCGATATAAACGGAAAAAGAGCGAAAATTTTGAAAAAAAAAATAGATTTCTACTTTTTGTTATAAGAAAAATCTAATAAACTCAATTTTAGTCAAACATTTGGGCCAAAATGTATTCAGCCACATGTCTTTAGTAAAAAAAAAATGCCAATAAGCGTATATTTATTGGTTTGCGCAAAAGTTATAGTGTCTACAAACTAGAGTACATTTTCTGGAATTTACACCGCTTTTAATTTATGACTGCCTATTTCATTTCTTGAGGTGCTAAAATGGCAGAGAAGTACAAAACCCCCCCAAATGACCCCATTTTGGAAAGTAGACACCCCAAGCTATTTGCTGAGAGGCATGTTGAGCCCATTGAATATTTTTTTTTTTAGTCCCAAGTGATTGAATAAAGACAAAAATAAAAAAGAATTTTTTTTTTTTCAAAAAGTTGTCACTAAATGATATATTGCTCACACATGTCATGGTTATATGTGGAATTGCACCCCAAAATACATTTTGCTGCTTCTCCTGAGTATGGGGATACCACATGTGTGGGACTTTTTGGGAGCCTAGCCGCGTACGGGGCCCCGAAACCCAAGCACCGCCTTCAGGATTTCTAAGGGTGCAAATTTTTGATTTCACTCCTCACTACCTATCACCGTTTCGAAGGCCATAAAATGCCAAAATAGCACAAAACCCCCCCAAATGACCCCATTTTGGAAAGTAGACACCCCAAGCTATTTGTTGAGAGGCATGGTGAGTATTTTACAGCTCTCATTTGTTTTTGAAAATGAAGAAAGTAAAGAAAAAAAAAATTTTTTTTTCTTTTTTTTTTCAATTTTCAAAACTTTGTGACAAAAAGCGACATCTGCAAAATACTCACAATACCTCTCAGCAAATAGCTTGGGGTGTCTACTTTCCAAAATGGGGTCATTTTGGGGGGTTTTATGCCATCTGGGCATTCCATGGCCTCCGAAACTGTGATTGGCAGTGAGAAGTGAAATAAAAAAATTACTCCCTTAGAAAGCCTGAAGGCGGTGCTTGGTTTTTGGGGTTCCGTACGCAGCTAGGCTCCCAAAAAGTCCCACACATGTGGTATCCCCGTACTCAGGAGAAGCAACAGAATGTATTTTGGGGTGTATTTCCACATATGCCCATGACATGTTTGAGCAATATATCATTTAGTGACAACTTTTTGTAAAAAAAATATATATATATTTTTTTTTTTTTCATTATTCAATCTCTTGGGACAAAAAAAAAAAATATTTAATGGGCTCAACATTGCTCTCAGCAAATAGCTTGGGGTGTCTACTTTCCAAAATGGGGTCATTTGGGGGGGGGGGGGGTTTGAACTGTCCTGGCATTTTATGCACAACATTTAGAAGCCTATGTCACACGTCACCCACTCTTCTAACCACTTGTAGACAAAGCCCTTTCTGACACTTTTTGTTTACATGAAAACATATTTTTTTTTTTGCAAGAAAATTACGTTGAACCCCCAAAAACTATATATATTGTTAAAGCAAAGGCCCTACAGATTAAAATGGTGGGTGTTGCATTTTTTTTTTCCACACAGTATTTGCGCAGCGATTTTTCAAACGCATTTTTTGTGGAAAAAATACACTTTTTTTTTATTTTAATGCACTAAAACACACTATATTGCTCAAATTTTTGATGAAATAAAAAATATGATCTTAGGCCGAGTACATGGATACCAAACACGACATGCTTTAAAATTGCACATTTTTAAAAGCCTATAAAAGCCTTTATATGATAGCACATTAGATTCACGGAGGAGGTCTACTGCTAAAATTACTGCCCTCGATCTGACCTTCGCGGTGATACCTCACATGCATGGTGCAATTGCTGTTTACATATGACGCCAGACCAACGCTTGTGTACGCCTTTGCGCAAGAGAAGGGGGGGCAGGGGTGCTTTTTTTTTTTTTTTTTTTTTTTTTTTTTTTATTTAGCTTTTTTATTCTATTTTTAAACTGTTCCTTCCATTTTTTTTCTTTGTTATGATTTTTATTGTTATCTCAGGGAATGTAAATATCCCCTATGATAGCAATAGGCAGTGACAGGTACTCTTTTTTTTTAAAAAATTGGGGTCTATTAGACCCTAGATCTTTCCTCTGCCCTCAAAGCATCTGACCACACCAAGATTGGTGTGATAAAATGCTTTCCCAATTTCCCAATGGCGCGGTTTATATCCGGGAGGGGGGACATTCCCTCCCACTGCTTGTAAAAGCAGTCTAGAGGCTAATTACCCACTAGAATTGCTTTTACATGAAAGCCGATCACTGGCTGAAAAGAATGATACTAAGATGATACCTAAACCTGCAGGCATCATTCTGGTATAACCATTCAAAGTCCAGCAACATACTGGACATATATTGTAATCTTTTTTTTTTTCATGCAGCCTCTTGGCTAAACGAAAAAAAGAGATTGATTGGTGGGTATGCCCACCATTAGAATACCTCCCTTCATCCACCCACTTCTAATGATGGGCATACATGCACCATTTATATATGCCGATGCATGGGGGCATCCTCCCGCAAAAGTTATGCCGTGTACACACGGTCGGAATTTCGACCGTATGTACGTGGCATTAGGAGCCAATCGCTCCTCCGCCCCCCCTGCTGCCCCCATGCTTCGGCACATATGCTCTTTTTTTTAACTGTGGTGGTGAAATCACCTCCTACAGCGTTGGAGTCGCGGGCTTTATGTATCGTGGGAGCAAACGCTGTTGCTGTCAAGATAAATAAATCCGCGCTGCAACTGAATGGCGCACCTGAAAACAAAAAAATGCTTAACACTAAAACACAGTAAACAAAATTACATACCTGAAAAGCAAGCATGATAAAACATAATAAAAAACATTGCAGAATAGAATGGAGTAAAAAAAGAGCAACAATAGAGTGAGAGAGAGAGAGAGATAAAACGACAACTATTTTTGTTTTTTTTATTTTTTTTGAGATTCACAGGTAAAAAAGCTCCTGACTGTTAGCGACTGAATCAAAACGCTACCACAAAAAAAATGTTAGCGATCGCAGGGATCAGGCCTGACTCTGCGAACACTGCAGTTATGTGTGCTTAGTGTTTTGTAAGTGACAGTGATCGATCGATACTGCACTTGGGTGGGCTGGGCGGAGGGGGAAAACGCAGGTGCTAGCAGGTATCTGGGCTGATCCCGCTAACAATGCGTTTTTTTGGAACCCTAAACTGCTGGGACGCTAGTATAGATCTGATCAGATCAGATATTGATCTGTTCAGATACTATACCACTAAGGGAGGTGTATGCTTTGCGCGTGGGTGTTTGCGGTACTGGCACTAACCTGGGGCGACGCAGACCTTATTTGACCCTAAAACCTAATTGATATCACCCGCCGGGCGATCAGGGGGTTAAACCGTTATTGGGTAATAAATGGCGGGTGCCCTGACAGTATAAAAAACAAGCTAACTAACCAGCGTCACCCGTAACAGTAATACAAAAAAAAAAAACTGGCTACCTAGCGGCACCAGTGACACTAATGCAGCGATCAGAAAAACAATCGCTTAGTGACACTGGCAAAAGGGGGTGAAAGGGTTAACTAGGGGCAATCAGGGGGTTAAACCTTTATTAGGTAATATATGGGGGTACCTGACGCTATATAAAAACCTGACGGGGAACCTAAATAACGAAATAACTAACTGGCTAACCAGCGTCACCAGTGACATTTTATACGGTGATCACTGGTGAAAGGGTTAACTCTAGGGGCAATCAGGGGGTTAAAACCTTTATTTAGGTTGTAATATGGGGGTACCTGACCTATAAACCTATTTATGAACCTATATAAACATGGCGGTTAACCTAAAAAAAAAAAAACTGGTTACCTAGCGACACTAATGCAGCGATCAGAAAAACGATCGCTTAGTGACACTGGCAAAAGGGGGTGAAAGGGTTAACTAGGGGCAATCAGGGGGTTAAACCTTTATTAGGTAATATATGGGGGGGTACCTGACGCTATATAAAAACCTGACGGGGAACCTAAATAACGAAATAACTAACTGGCTAACCAGCGTCACCAGTGACAGTTATACGGTGATTACTGGTGAAAGGGTTAACTCTAGGGGCAATCAGGGGGTTAAAACCTTTATTTAGGTTGTAATATGGGGGTACCTGACCTATAAAACTATTTATGAACCTATATAAAACATGGCGGTTAAAATAAAAAAAAAATGGTTACCTAGTGACACAATGCAGCGATCAGAAAAACGATCGCTTAGTGACACTGGCAAAAGGGGGTGAAGGGGTTAACTAGGGGCAATCAAGGGGTTTAAACCTTTATTAGGGGGGGGGGTCGGGGGCTACCTAGGACCTAAAACTAACTGCCCTGACAGTTATTACAGTCACACTGACACTAAATGCAGTGATCAGTAAATAAATGATCACTGCAATTAGTGACACTGTGACTGGGGGGGGGGGGGTGATCTGGGGGGTGATCAGGGGGTGACAGGGGGGTGGAATATGTGCCTAACTGTACTGGTGTCAGTGTACTGTTGTGCACTAACCTTTACATGTTCACAGCTCGGCGTCTCCGGTCACATAGACCGGCGCACCGAGCGTGACATCACTTCCGCCTTCCTGTCTATACAATAGACAGGAAGGGGAAGCTTTTCATTCGCCAGGAGCGATCGCGAGGGGGTGGCCAGAAACCACTGGCCGTCCCCTCGTCCCGGATCGCTCCTGAAGCGATGCCGACCGTCCCCGCCGGCGGAGGGGGTTCCGATCGGACACCCCACCCGCCGGAAGAATGGCACGTACAGGTACGTGGTTCTGCCTGTACGTGCCATTCTGCCGACGTATATATACATGGGGCGGTCGGCAAGTGGTTAATAGCAAAGTTGCGTGGCAAATATCTAGCAGGAGCAAAGTTGCAGTGGTGAGTCTACAGCGAGAGCTCTGCAAGTCTACAGCATGATAATTCAGCCACAGTGCCCCCTGTGGTGGGATGACTATTGCACAACATAACTGAACCAGAACTTGCAGCAGACTTGCAAAATGTTTGCAAAGAAAGTTGATCTGGAGTCATGCAATGAGGACTTGCTGCAATTGTGCAACAAACTTGTGAAGCCTGGAAAGTCTAGCAATAGCTTAGCAAGTCATTTTCAAACTTGCAGCACAATTGCTTGCTATCTGGGATATTGGTGAATATATTATATTGGTAATTAGATAATTCAATTGCGCTGCACTTATTTTATGTATTGTATGTCCTGATACCGGTCTATCTCTGCCACGTTTTCTTAGATTTACTTTATTTTACATTAGACAATGTCATCAGGCCTGAGCGGGCAGACATGGTGACAGCACCAAAGAAGCAGCAAATACATCTGATATACACATCACAGGCCATGGTATTCCATATTATACAAGAGATGTGCGAGGTGAGTCATGCTCGCCTAGCTTTGCATACTGCCTGAGGGAAATTTTCTAGTCACTGCTAAAGTGAATTTACCATAGCAAGGCTTGAATGACTTCTCCTGTACATCCATTGCCCTTGACACCTCAATGTCATAACATAAAGCACCACATCTGTTTGGATTCTGTAGATTTTAAGCCGTTTATAATAAACTGAAGGGAGCAAAAACCTCCATAGAGAATCCATTATTGCTTGCTGACTTTTTTAAAGCATTCCTGAAGAAAATACCTCATAGAACCCAGTGCTATTTTTTTTTATTACTTTTAAACACCCAACATTGACAAAAGTCAAAAAAATTAAACATTGAATCCAAACAGTAAATAATCTTCCCAAGAAAAACAAACAGAATTTTATACATAAAACACTCTATTGACAAGCAACTGAATCAAAGCATCCATTAATATTAGCAGTGACCATTTAAATTTACAAATGTGCTTAATGCCCCGTACACACAAGCGGATTTTCCTTTGGAAAAAGCTTGGCTTGCATACACACGGTCACACAAAAGTTCTCTGAACTTTCGACCGTCAAGAACGTGGTGACGTATGTAGCACTGACATTCTTGTCTATTAATGTATGTTAGCATGTTATAACAAAAGTCTATGGACATTTCTATGGCTTAGTATTTGGCGCCATCTATCGGACAAACACTGAAAGTGGACTTAATGATTTTTCTTTCACAAAGCACTAAGCTAATTACAGGAAGTGACTGTTATTTACTTTAGAGAGTTGACCTTTTTACCCAGGATGCCGAGTGACCTACTCATGGACACCCTCTCTGACAGTGCATGCTGGGTAGGACATAAAAGGAGCCCGAGTGGCCATCTTAGGTCCTGGGGACTTGGGAATGCATGGCCTTCCTGTGAGGACTTGTGAGGAGGCCTCCTGGAGGAAGCGGCCTACAGCAATTTGCGGGGTGCAACCCTGCTCAATTGTGTGAGTGACCTGACGGTGCCAGAGACACAGTGACCGGATTGGAAGATCCAGAGACACTTGTTTGCGCATCGGAATACCGGGTCCACCTATCGAAACGGAGTGACGGAGCCGGCTGACATAGAAGCAAGCTGCAAACACCGGACCAGAGCTACCATACAGAGTTTCCGATCCAGTTGGTGAGCGGCCCACAGTTTATTAACTTTTGCACCTAGTCAGACTTATATACAGATCCATAGTCCCACGGAGGAGGAGTATAGCAACTGACACTAGGCAGGCATAAGGCCTATCTGCTATTGCATCTCAAGCCTTGTATTATAGTTACAGAAACAACACCAGGATCATCTTGAACTCAACTTTAATTACTTTACTTCTTGGATTACAAATTATAAGAAATTATCATTGCTAGCAAAGACAAGAAGACTAAAGACTGAGTATTTTAAGTGAGATCTCACACATAGCTATAAAAGTAGGGGGAGCTTCCTGGTAATTATATTGTTTATAATTGTTATATCAAAATTCATTGTTCTGTCATTCTATGTTGGGATGACTGTACAATTATTGTAACCACCTGTTTGCCAATACTTATAGTAAAATATACTTTGGTTAAGTACCCCGTTGTGTGGAGTATTGCTTTCTCCCAGCAGGTGGAGCCAGTGGACCCTGAAGTTACAATACAGGTATATTGTGTTATATTATATTGTACTGTATTATATTGCACCACAGCTGTGTCAAGGGGACTGAGTCAAGTTAGTGGGGTTTATTAGCAGAGTGCAGGCCCAAATCAAATCAGCAGCTCCTTCGGGGGTCAGTGATAGATGTAAAACGCTATGACGAGCCTAGAAAATGAAGTCCAATGCTTCCGAGCATGCGTAGGAATTTTGCACGTCGGAATTGGTACAGACCGTCGGAATTTTTTCTGACCGAAAAATTGAGAACCTGCTTTCAATATTTTGCTGGTGGGAATTCGGCCAGCAAAAGTCCGATGGAGCATACACACAGTCGCATTTTCCCGACCAAAAGCTCTCATCGGTCTTTTG
The DNA here is from genome assembly GCA_028564925.1 of Lithobates sylvaticus. NCBI lineage: Eukaryota > Metazoa > Chordata > Amphibia > Anura > Ranidae > Lithobates > Lithobates sylvaticus. The sequence continues at coordinate 731,139,426 of CM053026.1, forward strand.
CTGGCCGAATTTCCGATCGTGTGTACGCGGCATTAGTCATAATGTTGCAACTTCCACCATGCCCTTTTTGCTGCATGCAAAGGATCTACTGTGTTCTCTTCAACAGATACACAAAACCTGTAAACAGGTGATGCTCCCGCGCTATCACTTTAAATAGTGTAACTTAACCGCTTCAGCCCCGGAAGATTTTACCCCCTTCCTGACCAGAGCACTTTTTGCGATTCGGCACTGCGTCGCTTTAACTGACAATTGCGTGGTCGTGCGATGTGGCACCCAAACAAAAGTTTTTATTTTTTGCACTATAAACAAAAAAAGAGCAACAATTACAAGAAAAAGCTAATTTTTTACTTTTTGCTATAATAAATAATAAATAGCTCTCTAGCAGCTCACCTTACTACTGTAAGGTAACAGCATTAGATAAATGGGTCTTTCCCTAGGGGTCCCAGTATCTCCGCCTGCCTCCAAGGATGTTTTCAGTAGTACACACAGCCTGTGAATCTCTGGAATTGGAAAAACCTCTATAGGAATCTTGGAGGTCCTGCCCGGTAGTCTCCTCAATATTGATATGTAAAGAAGAAATCTCCAACAGTGTAGTACGTTTTTAAAAGATGTTTTTAAAAACTGCAAATTTATTACTCACATTTGAATCAGTAAAACAAACATAAAATCCACAAGCTCCGAGCTTGTCTTCCTGCGTCACTTCTGGTGTGCCTGATGCCCAATCCCGACGCGTATTGTCACGCCCACTTGACTTCACCTCACCTGACACTGCTGTGTCTGCACTTGGACTATATTTTGTTATATATTAGTCACTGCATATTTATTTGGTTGACACGAGTGTGGTCACTAGTTGCTATTACTTATTATTATATATTTTTTGGCACTTATTCATTTTGTTGTGTATGTACATTGTATGCCATTTGATGTTTATTTACACATACTTATTTTGATCACCCCTCTTGATAAATTGATACTTGACAGTGCAACACCATCACTCATTATTTAGATACACAAAACCTCACCTTGGGACCAACATAGCGGGTGCCGCCCGGTAGAGGGGATGGAGCAGAGTTGGCACACGTCTGCTCTCATTCCCGTCTTGTTGCTGACCTGGAAAGTGACGTGTTTGACATCACTTCCAGGTCTACCCGTCAGTGTCCCTGGCTAGCATGACCAAGAAAAAATGTAATGCACTGCAATCTGCAGTGCATTACATTCAGTGGATCATAGGGGAGACATCCAGGGTCTTTTGCCTCGTACACACGATCGCACATTCCGACAACAAAATCCATGGGATTTTTTCCGACGGATGTTGGCTCAAACTTGTCTTGCATACACACGGTCACACAAAGATGGTTGGAAATTCAGAATGTCAAGAAAGCGGGGATGTACAACACGTACGGCGAGCCGAGAAAAATTAAGTTCAATAGCCAGTGCTGCTCTTCTGCTTGATTCCGAGCATGCGTGGCACTTTGGAATTGTCTACACACGATCAGAATTTACGCAAACGGATTTTGTTGTCGAAAAATTTAAGAACCAGGTCTCAAATTTTGTGCGATGGAAATTCCGAGGAAACTGTCCGATGGAGCCCACACGGTCGGAATTTCCGACAACAAGCTCTGATCGCACATTTGCCGTCAGAAAGTCTGACCGTGTGTACACGGTATTTCAGTAAAAAAATAAATAAAATAAAAATTGTAAAAAATAAAACACATAAACCCCCCCAAAAATTTTATTGAGTCCCCCCACTCCACATATACGTTCGCATGAATGTACTGTAAATGCACACGTTGGGGGCACCTACGCATGAAAACAGTGATTGCAATACACATGTTACATATTGTCGCACACGCCGGAGTGAGAGCAATATTTCTGGCACCAGACCTCCTCTGTAACTTTAAACTGATGACCTATAGGGGGCTTTTAATGTGTCACCTATGGAGAATATAGGGTACTGAAGTTTGTCGACATTTCACAAACGCACTCAAAATTAAAGTTTGACATGTTGGGTATCTATTTACTTGCTGCAATCTCGTCTTTTATATTTTACAAAAAAATTGGGTAATTTATTTCATTTGTGTGCCATAAAATTTACTTTAGTGTATTTTTTTAATGAAATGTTGCATTTCCTAGACCTTTGCAGTAATATAGTGTGACATAAAAAATTGGAACTACCGCTATTTTATTTTTTAGGGTGTCTGCTTACAGAAAATATATATTATTTGAGGGGTTTTATGTAATCTTCAGGCCTAAAATAATTTCTTTAAGCATGAAACATGATGAAAAAATGCAAAAACGTCTCTGGCAAAGCTGAACTTGAGGTAGATAAATAAAAAAACACCATATAATGCAGCTACACACTCCTCAGGAATGAAAGTACAAACTACAACCAAAAAATTATGCTTTAGCTTTGGATACTGTGGGGAAGAGTTACGTCTCTTACATTTTTATTGCTTTTTGTGTTTCAGTTGGGAAGAGTCACCCTAATTTTTTTATCTTTGTGCAACCAGGATAAGGAATAATATGTAGATTGTGGGGGTGGATTTTCCAAAACTCTCTATTCACGCACTGTAGTGACTGTACTACTACGCGAGAGTTTTGGAAAGAAGAACAATGATCACGTTATTAGTGTATGGGAAAAGTACGGTACACTATGTTGTTAAAAGTATTAGGACGCCTGCCTTTACACACACATGAACTTTAATGGCATCCCATCTTAGTCTGTATGGTTCAATATTGAGTTGGCCCACCCTTTGCAGCTATAACAGCTTCAACTCTTCTGAGAAGGCTGTCCACAAGGTTTAGGAGGTGTCTATGGGAATGTTTGACCATTCTTCCAGAAACACATTTGTGAGCTCAGGCATTGATGTTGGAGGAGAAGGACAGGCTTGCAGTCTCCGCTCTAATTCATCCCAAAGGTGTTTTATCGGGTTGAGGTCAGGACTGTGCAGACAAGTTCCTTCACCCCAAACTCGCTCATCCATGTCTTTATGGACCTTGCTTTGTTCAATGGTGCGCAGTCATGTTGGAACGGGAAGGGGCCATCCCCAAACTGTTCCCACAAAGTTGGGAGCATGAAATTGTCCAAAATGTCTTGGTATGATGACGCCTTAAGAGTTCCCTTTACTGGAACTAAGGGGCCAAGCCCAACCCCTGAAAAACAACCCCACACCATAATCCCCCCTCCACCAAATGATTTGGACCAGTGCACAAATCAAGGTCCATAAAGACATGGAATGTAGCGAGTTTGGGGTGAACTTGACTGGCCTGTACAGAGTCCTGAGCTTAACCTGATAGAACATCTTTGGGATTAATTAGAGCGGAGTCTGGAAATCAGGCCTTCTCATCCACATCAGTGCCTTACATAGTTACATAGTTAGTCAGGTTGAAAAAAGACACAAGTCCATCCAGTTCAACCATAAAAAAATAAAAAAATAAATAAAAAATAAAAAATATCGTACAATCCAATATATCCAATTCTATACTCACAGTTAATCCAGAGAAAGGCAAAAAAAAAAACCAGCAGAGCATGCTCCAATCTGCTACAGCAGGGGAAAAAAATTACCTTCCTGATCCCCCAAGAGGCAATCACATTTTCCCTGGATCAACTTTACCTATAAATGTTAGTATTCCGTTATATTATGTACAATTGTGCCTGACCTCACAAATGGGTTTCTGGAAGGAAGGTCAAACATTCCCATAGAACAGTATATAGTGGTGCTAGAGGGATGTATTGAGCATATACTATAATCAACAGACATCATAATGTGCTGAATAAGTCCATTAAAAGTCCATGGGATGGAAAGATGATCAAATAGCACCTAGCGGCAGCATTCCCATAGACACTCCTAAACCTTGTGGACGGCCTTCCCAGAAGAGTTGAAGCTGTTATACCTGCAAAGGGTGGGCCAACTCAATATTGAACCCTATGGGCTAAAGCCTCGCATACACGATCAGATTTTCGGCAGGGAATTGTGTGATGACAGACTGTTTGCCTAAAATCTGCCTAAAATCTGACCGTTAGTACGCTCCATCAGACAATTGTTGTCCAACTTTCGGCCAACAAATGATGGATGGCAGGCTAAATCCTCGTACACAGGATCAGACTTTCCACCGCAAAGTGTTCGATGACAGGCTGTTGGCGGTAAATCGGACCGTGTGTACGCTTCATCAGACAATTGTTGTCGGATTTTCTGCGGACAAATGTTGGCTGGCAGGTTTTTAAATTTTCCGCGGACAAATGTGTGTTGTCGGATTTTCCGAGCGTGTGTACACAAGTCCGTCGGACAAAGGTCCAAAGTACAAACACGCATGCTCTGAAGCAAGGGCGAGCCAGAAGCGGTCGGTCTTGTAAACTTGCGTTCGTAATGTAGAATTAACATTCGTGACGTGGCAAATTATGAAATTTCCAAATGCAGCGCACAATTCTCTTCTTCTTTGAGCCCCTTTCACACTTATACGACTTGTACCGCGATTTGGGACTGCAAAGTAGCATGACAAGTCGTTCCCCATGATTTCCAATGACAGCCATTCATATTAGTACGACGTTCCGACTTCAAAGTAGTCCCTTAATGGGATAATAATGAAGCTACTTTGCTGGTGATACTGATGGAGTTATTGCAAACTCATTTTCAAAGGATTTTTTTTTCTAGTGATATCAAGAATAATATTATAGTGCTTTTTTTTTTGGCAAGTTACCACAACACCATTATCCTGTAGTTTTTAAGATCCAAGATACAACTATGTTGGTGTCCCTTGTCAATTTTACATTGTATTTTTTTAAAATGTAACTGCCGACTCCCAAACTGTCATTTGAAGTAAAACACATAGCCAAGTATTATTCTACCCAATTTTTTTATTGTGCATTAAAAAAAAAAAACAAAATAAAATTAGACATTCTATCTGCCAATAGAACTTAACCAAAAAGTGCATTCTATGCATCCAAAAATATAGAAAATATACCAAATCAAATCATTATTCAACCAAAAAAAGAATGTCAAAGCAATAACTCCAAGGCCAATAATAAATAACACGTTATCTCCTCCGATTCTGCAACATGTCTGGTTGACGAACGGCCGTTCAGAAACTAACTGAAAAGTGCGAAATGAAAAGGGCGAAAAGAAAAGGGCGAATCAACACTCACCAAACTTCTACTAACACGAAATTAGCATAAGGAGCCCAAAGGGTGGCGTTCAAGAGCTGAAATTCCATGTAGTACGTCACTAAGTTCATGTTTGTTGGTCGACAATTATGTGCCATTAGTATGCAAGACAAAATCCAGGCACATGCCCTTCAGACAAAAGTCTGATGCTCTGTCTGCCAACAATCGGATCGTGTGTACGAGGCTTAAGACTGGGATGCCAGTAAAGTTCATGTGTGTGTGTACAGGCAGGCGTCCCAATACTTTTGACAATATAATGTATATATAAAACATTTTGGGGGATTGGGGCTCCTTCTCCAGGGATTTGGTGTTGTTAAACCTGCTGATTTGTGGTCACTGTAGCCCAGTGGCGGTGCGTCCATAAGGTCGCACGGGCGCCGCCCCCTCTCTCCTGTCACCCCCTCTAGCACCAATAGATAGATTCATGAATCTATCTTTTGCCGCCACTGCCACCCCCTATTCAGGCGCCCGGCACCTTTTCGGCGCAGGGCGCCTAAATTACAGCGGCAGGGGAGTGTTTTTGAAGTACCTGATTAGAGCCATAGGCTCTAATAGGTGTCAAAAAAGGTGACCTGCAAGCGCCATGCTGGGCGCTCGCAGGCCACTCAGCTGTGTTAGAAAAGCAAATGAATATTCGCTTTCCTAACAATAAACTGCCTCTCCGCCAATCAGGTGCTCGGATCTGTTACCCGTCACCTGATTGGCTGAAATGACAGGTGCTGTGATTGGACGCCTATCAGGCATCCAATCATAGCAGAGGACGGGAAGAGAGGATGGGAGAAGACATCGAGGAGCTGTCCCACTGCCACTGAGACAGGGTAAGTACAGACGGCGGGCGGGGGGCACACTGGCAGCATTTGATATGGCACAGTGGCTGCGTTTGATGGGGCACAGTGAGGCTGCATTTGATTGGGCACAGTGAGGCTGCATTTGATGGGGCACAGTGAGGCTGCATTTGATGGGTACAGTGGCTGCATTTGATGGGCACAGTGGCTGCATTTGATGGGCACAGTGGCTGCATATGATGGTCACAGTGGCTGCATATGATGGGCACAGTGAGGCTGCATTTTATGGGGCACAGTGAGGCTGCATTTGATGGGCACAGTGGCTGAATTTGATGGGCACAGTGGCTGCATTTGATGGGCACAGTGGCTGCATATGATGTCACAGTGGCTGCATTTGAGGGGCACAGTGGCTGCATATGAGGTCACAGTGGCTGCATATGATGGGCACAGTGGCTGCATTCGATGCTGCACAGTGGCTGCATAAGTTGGGCACAGTAGCTGTATTTACACAGTGGTAGCATTTGATGGCACAGTGGCAGCATTTGATATGGCACAGTGGCAGCGTTTGATGGGCACAGTGGCTGCGTTGGATAGGCACAGTGGCTGTGTTTGATGGGCACAGTGGCTGCGTTTGATGGGCACAGTGGTTGCATTTGGCACAGTGGTGGCAATTGATGGGCACAGTGGCTGCGTTTGATGGGCACAGTGGCTGCATTTGATGGGCAATTGGGCACAGTGGCTGCGTTTGATGGGCACAGTGGCTGCGTTTGATGGTACAGTGAGGCTGTAATTGATGTTTTTTTTTTTTTAGAATTTTTCAGTTTGTTTGCGCCCCCCCAAAAAATTTTGAGCACCAGCCGCCACTGCTGTAGCCTATAACTAGGTTTCCAAGTATCTACTGTGACTGCGATGACGAGAAGTTCATTGCTAAGTTGCTAACTTTATTTCTCCATGCGCAGAAGCAAATGTCACCCCAGATAATCCTTACCAACTGATTTCCATGAATAAAAATGTTTTAATAATGAGACACAATTCCACATATCATAGCGTGTCGCCTATGTGCTATTTGTGTCATTCGTTGTAAAGTACGAGCCTACATATACACGTCACAGACTTTAATGAACGCTCTGAATGCACAGCAGAGTGTTTCGATATACAGTATACGTGGAAGTGTTTTCTGCTTCCTTTCAAGAATCTACAGCCTAGCAAATAGATTCTGAAACTATAAAATGCTAATAGCCAATTAGGGTGTAAGGGCTGCAGGGCTGCTGGATCCTGAACATTATGAAATTGTTCTACAAAAACATACGAAACTGTGAAAAGCATACATTTATGATTGCAGTTACAAACATCATTTTGAAAATGTCAAGGATCAGCGTCGCATTTAATAAAGCTTTGTGAAGCAGTCGAGTGGTTGTAACAGACGGCTAAACCAGAGTTGTATTTACCATAATTGTGCTTGTAGGGCAGCAGGGTTAGAGCGGGCAGCAGGGTTAGAGCGGGCAGCAAAGCCAATCAACACATTACGTTTTTTTTTTTTTTGTCGTCAATGGATATTTTTAGCTAACCTCAGCAAGAGATAGGATGCAAAGGATGTTGAGAGTAGTCAGAAGACTCATTGCAGTTCAGGAAATATGAAACCATCTCCTCTTTCTCTTGTTTGGTGGGCTCTGTATAGGTGGATAGTAGCTTATATAAAGTGGACCCTATGGGGAGTTTTTACTAAAACTGCATGGTGAAAACTCTTGTTCAGCTCTGCACAGAAATCAATCAGCTTCCAGGTTTTATTGTCAAAGCTTAATGAGGAAGTAAACCCTTTGTTTCCCTGCAAAGGTAAAGCATAATGGGCTACTATGCATCACATAGTACCCCATTATGTGTCACTTACCTGTTGTGGAAAATTTTATGTAGATGTATTTTATTATAGACATGTGCAATTCGTTTCGTTTTTTTTCCTTTTTTCGTTTGTTTTCTTCGTTATATTCGTTCATTCGTTATCGTACGAATGAACGAACGATTCGCTAAAAATTTTAACGAATCGTTCGAATCGAACGAATCCGAAAAACAACGAAAATCCGAAAAAAACTAATTAGAAACAACGAATCTACGAAAGAAGAAAATCCGAAAAAACGAAAACAGGAACAACAAAAATCAAAATGAACGAAAAAATTCGTACATTCCTAACTTTTTTTTTGTTGTTGTTGAATTGGTAATTTTCCGTGTCCCTTACAATGGCGCTGCTTAACGTGCCTCGAATGGATTGAATGAAAAAATTCGTACATTCGTAACTTTTTTTTTTTTTTTTTTTTTTGATTCGTAATTTTCCGTGTCTCTTACAATGGCACTGCTTAACGTGCTTCGAATGGATTGAATGAAAAAATTCGTAAATTCGTAACTTTATTTTTTTTTTTTCGTAATTTTCCGTGTCTCTTACAATGGCGTTGCTTAACGTGCCTCGGATGGATTGAATGAAAAAATTCGTACATTCGTAACTTTTTTTTTTTTTTGCGATTCGTAATTTTCCGTGTCTCTTACAATTGCGCTGCTTAACGTGCTTCGAATGGATTGAGCGAAAAAAATTCGTACATTCGTAACTTTTTTTTTCGATTCGTAATTTTCCGTGTCTCTTAAAATTTAATAATAGCATACACATTACATAAAATTATGAATTATGCTCCGATTACGAATCTACGAATGTTACGAATGTTACGAAAGTACGAATAAATACGAATGCATCCGAATTTCAAATAAACGAATAAACGAAAATTAAACTAACGGAAAAACGAATCAACGAAAAAATAACTCTTACGAAAATACGAATCGTTACGAATACGAACACCGACGACTTACGAATTTACGAATCGTTACGAATCAACGGAAACGAAAGAAACGAAACGAAAATAAACAAATTTTTCTGTTGTGCACACGTCTATTTTATTATGTATTGTTATAAGTCTCCTTGTGTACGTTCTCCCCTAGCCCGCTCTAAAGAGCTGACTGGGGCAGACTGACGCTGGTTGAGATCCGTTAGGTATAACTTCCTGGGATTGGAAAGAGGTGTTTGCAGAGTGGGGGTATGTCCGCCGGCGAAGGGGCCCCTGTGCATTGCACAGACGATCGTCTGAGGGGATACATTTGCTCTGCAAGGATTGGTTGTGGGCAGATGTACGCTCATTGTCTCTGCTGTGTCTGATCAGCACATGTCGAGATTCGCAGCGTGCATCTGCAGATAACCTGCCATCCACAAGGAAGGGTAGCATAATCCAGGTATGCATTGTTCTCTGGAACAATGTATATTAAGGATTCCTATCAGCGGATTTGTAGTCATCATTCATTGGTTATTGTATAAATTAATTTATCCTGTATCATGTCCTTATATGGTCATTCACATGCTGTGTTTATTTTCCTGGGAGGTCACAAACTGTGTAGGAGGGGTTTAGCTGTTGGAGGCAAACCCTCCAGGGTGTGGCTTCCTGTTGATATGTAAATAAAAGGAGATGCATGGCTGAGAGAGCTCAGTAATGCTGATGGAGCTAAGAATGTAAGAATGCTGGTGATGTCTGTTTACTGGGGAATGGGAAACCAGAGGAGACATGCGATCTAAAGGTAAGTCATTATCTCATTAAGACGGAAATGGGCACTTATTAGCACAAGAGTGTAGTGGAATATCCACGACATACCTGACACAGGAGCCAGCGATGTCACCGCTGTCCCCTGTCCCACAAAACTTCCATCTTCTTTCAGGTTATCGCAGCTCCTGCGCTGTGATTTGCCGGAGCCGCGATGACGTCACTCCCGCTAATATGGCTAATATGGCCGTTAGCAGCGGCATGCTCAGTGTGCCTGCGGTGCCTGTCTTTTTGCAAATATCTCCTAAACCATGTAGGTTTAGGAGATATGTCTTGGACCTACAGGTAAGCCTTAATCTAGGCTTACCTGTAGGTCAAAGTGGTTTGTAAGGGTTTACAACCACTTTAACTGAACAAGCTGAATCTAGGAGCTGATTGGCTACCATGCACAGTTGCACCAGATTCTTAGTACTTCAGTTTTAGTAAATCTCCCCCCAGTGGTCTCTTAATAAACTGCCATGGCTTCCAGTTCCACCTCTATGCTGACGACACACAAATCTATCTCTCTATCACTTCTTCAGTCTCCTCTCACATTCCTAACTCACTAACTGACATATCAACATGAAAGTCACACCACTTCCTCAAACTCAATCTTTCTAAAACAAAGCTCAGAATTTTTCCTCCAGCCCGCCCCCCCCCCCCCCGACTTCTCCATCAAGATCATTAAAGCGGTTCTGCACTGGGTTTTTTTTTTGAGGAATATGCTAAGGATTAATAGCAAAATTGGGGGACTCACCTGTTCCATCTTCCATCGCGATCGCAGCCGGTTTTCCTCCGATAAAGTTCTTTATATTCTGCTTTTCTGCTGGGGGCCATCTTGCCTGTGGGCATGTGAAACCCCACAGGCACTTTAGATGGCCCAGCATGCACCGCCGTTACTGCGCCGACCTTGCGCGTGCGCAGTAACGGCAAAGTGCAGCTCACGTTCTCCGAAATCTCGCGAGATGTCGGCACATCTGCCGACATCTCGTGAGATTTCGGAAGATGTGTCCGAAATCTCGCAAGATTTCGGAAGATGTCCGCACAGACTCCTGGGATCAATGACACCAGATCCCAGGAGACAGTGCGTCGTGACGAGGATCCCCGCACAGACCCCGCCCCCCCCCCCAGAGACAGAGGACCGGAAGTCATCGATTACAAGTGAAGTGAAAAAAAAAAAAAAAACACATTTCATTTAGTACTCTTTGCCTGATTTGTAAGGCAAAGAGATTTACTAAATGAAATGTGTGCAGAACCGCTTTAATACAACCATCAGTCCCTCCCCTCATGTCAAGGTGCTAAGTTTAATCCTAGACTCTGACCTGTCCTTTCAGACCCAAATCCAATCGCTGTCCAAATCGTGCAGACTTCACCTCCAAAACATCTCCAAAATATGCCTCCTTCTAACCGTTGACACCACTAAGCAACTTATTCACTCCCTTGTTATCTCTCGCCTTGACTATTGTAACTCCCTCCTCATTGGCCTACCTCTCCGCAAGCTATCACCTCTTCAGTCTATCATGAATGCCACTGCCAGACTCATCCACCTTACCAACTGTTCACTGTCCGCCACTCCTTTCTGCCAATCCCTCCACTGGCTTCCCATTGCCCAACAAATAAAATTCAGAACACTAACAATAACATACAAAGCCATTCACAATTCTGCTCCAACCTACATCACCAATCTTATCTCCAAATATCCCACAAACCATCCTCTCCATTCCTCCCAAGACCTTCTGCTCTCTAGCTCCCTTGTCTCCTCCTCCCATGCTTGTCTCCAGGACTTCCCCGGAGCCTCTCCCATTCCCTGGAACTCACTACCCCAATCTGTCCGGTTATCTCCTACTCTGTCAACTTTTATGGGATCCCTGAAAACTCATCTCTTCAGGAAGGCCTATCCTGCCTACAGCTAACAACCAAATCCTCCACTCCCCTCATCAGTTCATCCCTCACAGTCCCTACCTTTTGTTTCACCAGCCCCTCCCTCTAATGCCCCATACACACGGTCGGAAATTTCGACCACAAAATCCTTTGGATTTTTTCAGACGGATTTTGTCCGACACTGGTGTTGCATACACACGGTCGGACAAAGTTGTCGGAAAATCCGATCATTCTGAACGTGGTGACGTTCGTTGCGTACGACGGAACTACGTAGAGGCTAGTAGCCAATAGCTTTGGTCTTGTAATTTGATCTGAGCATGCGTGGCACTTTGTCCGTCGGAATTCGCTACACACGATCGGAAAAAGTCAGATCGGACTTTGTTGTCGGAAAATTTGAGAGCAGGATCTCAAATTTTTTCCGACGGAAAAAGTCCGATGGCCCCCACACACGGTCGGATTTTCCGACAACATGGTCCGATAGGACATTTTCCGTCGAAAATTCCGACCGTGTGTATGGGGCATTAGATCGTAAGCTCACAGGAGCCCTCTTGTTTTGAATTGTACTGTTGGTGTATTGTCTCCCTTTACATTGTAAAGCGCTGCGCAAACTGTTGGCGCTATATAAATCCTGTAAAATAATAATTATTTTGAATATTTTAACATGAAGACATACGAGCTGACAGGTTCACTTTAGGAGCACTTAATAGCAATTTATTTTTCATTGAATTGGGTTTCTCATTGGATTCTCAACAAATTCTTTGTAATTAAGATTGCACATAAGAGTTTTAGTTTAATGTGAACTATATTTACTGTACAGCTCTAACAGAATAAATCCTTTACAATCATATCCTTACATGCTGATTGAGTTGGATTCCATAGGCAACTAGTTTAATGGTATTGACTAAAAAGATGGCTCTTCTTGGAACTGTACATGCTTAATTATAAAACTCTTAAAATGTTAATCACGTTTGTTCAGTTGAAAGACTCTATACATTTTTAATTAAGAAGCTGATAAATGTACTTGGGATGCTAATATAAAAACATCTTGATGATAATTTGTACCTGACTGTAATGTAAAGCAAATGGCCTCTTGACATTTGTTCATAAATAGCGGTTAGATCTTTGATTAATACTTTTATAATTAATACAACGTCAACCCTTTTAAGTTGTTTGTATATAAACCCAGCAAAACTATGTTCATTTATTGCGCTTATTAACTACAAAAGTGTGAAAGATAATTTGTGAATTTCCCATGCAAGGGACTTTAAAGGTGCCAAAATATCAACTTTTATAAATATTAATAAAAAAAAACTTAAAATATTACTTGATAAACAGAAGTATTTAATACAAAAAAATTCTTATGCGTTAGGAAGGAAAAATGTATTGTGCCGTATATACACACATACCGTATGTAACATGAGCATTGTGGAAAGAAACCTTCTCTATGACCCGGCCCCTAATACATGTTACCTCATGATGTTGGGCATGAACAATTGCCTTTCCAGCTCCCTGATCATCAGACTGTAGAGATATAAGGGGGAGTGGCCTTTTCTCAACGCATTTCACAACTACGTATAAGGAACATTGTACCAGCCACCAGGCTTTTTTCACATGTGCATAAGTGTGCACATTTTTGCGGGCATAGAACATGCACACATACGGACATACATGCACACCTGTTGTTGCCAAGCAGACTACTTGAACCTGAACTCCACACTAGCTCTTCAATCTTGCTGCTATGCTTGATCCTGATACTCATTCTGATTCCATGACTGATCCAGTTCCCACCAGACCTTGCTTTTGGATTACTCTTGTCTGCTTTGTTTATTGTCTATATCCGTTACAAATCGACTAGGATTACTGACTATGATCCTGCTCAGTGAATTTGTACCCTACTGCCCACTCGTTGCCTGTCTCTGACTCTAATCCTGCCTACAACTCAGTGGCTTCCTGCTCAGCTGTTTTATAGACCAGGCATGGGGCCTGACTCCATCTTTAATTGAACTTGGCACATCCTCAGTGTATTAGCAGCTGTACTCCTGCTCACCGGTATGGATACCCTCACTCTCAAGTACTTACACTTGTACTAACACTGTGATATTGTTTAGATAGATGCCTGTGTTTAATCGCCTGGTGTGATAGCCCAGTAAAACGGTGAGACGTCAACAGAACTCTGTTGGAAACATATATACAATCATGTATTAGTGCAGTGTTATATTAGTCAATTATGCCATTGTTCTGGGGCCATGCAAAGTTCTTTCCTCAAGGTGACATAGAGACCATATAGTAATCACTATGTCACCTTGCGGAAGAGACCCTGTGTGGCCCTGACTTATTTGACTAATGTGACATTGTGCTGATTTACGAGGCACCAGCAACTGCAGTCACTATGAGCGCTTATCTATTACCAAGGTTGAACACTGAAAGGTGTGCGGTCTTCATCCTTTGATTCTGGATATCATATCCCAACTGGTACCTTTTATAATTGGTACTGTAATACATTTTAAACATAATAAACAGTTTTGCCCCAAATTTTATTATTTATTCTTATGCCCCATACACACGGTTGGAAATTCCGACCACAAAATCCGTTGGATTTTTTCCGACGGATTTTGTCCGACACTGGTGTTGCATACACACGGTCGGACAAAGTTGTCAGAAAATCCGATCATTCTGAACGTGGTGATGTTCATTGCGTACGACGGGACTACGTAGAGGCTAGTAGCCAATAGCTTTGGTCTTGTAATTTGATCTGAGCATGCGTGGCACTTTGTCCGTCGGAATTCGATACACACGATCGGAAAAAGTCCGATCGGACTTTGTTGTCGG